>OY986041.1:79809124-80162538 GCA_963920215.1 Nineta flava | reverse complement strand
GTATGTCTATGAGACAAGCAATGAAGTGACTGACTACCAGTCAGATGTTTAATACAGGGACTGTAATTGTAGTGTACTCGATTCTAAGATTCTATATCTGGTACATGCTGAATACAGTACATGTTTCTCAGAGTTATCTAGTAACTAACAGCATTAAATATTAAGGCAAAATTAACGTTTGATTGAAAGTCCAAATCAATGTCTTTTTTTAAAACTTATAACGCAAGTTTAAGATCAAATATACCTACATTATCATTGGGACATTAAAATCCAACAATTGAAATGAATCATTATATAATGTTTGCCGGATCAAAACGGACGAGCAGTCGGAATTATTCAGTCATTGTACTGTATAAATGTTAAATACCCATATAACTAGAAACAATTTACGCACTGTATACTCTGAACTGTGTAAAATAAATACACTTGCATAGATTTGGTGCACAGTGTGATATCAACTCGAATAGATTGTGTTTAAGGATATTTTAAAATATATAAATGTTGTATGCGGAGCTGTATGAATGAGCGAAGCAATCACATGGTAAGACTGTTGGTAGTATTAATGTTTATATTTAGTTATTAATATCATATCTATATCATACACAACGATGACAAGCTCATTTGCTGTGTACCATTTCGGTCGAAGTGATTGAAAATTTCTTCAGTTGCATATTCAATCACATACAAGCATAAGGAACCGTATATCGATTTCCACCATGCGACTTCGTTGCATTGCTATAAGATTCAAACGGATATTCATTTTTCTATAATTACGAAGCATGTCATGTGATTTTACCACGTTCTAATAAATATTCAACGAACATGAATGTTATTTATGTAATTTTTTTTTCTTACAGATATATCGTGCTGATCAATGTGAATTTTGTCTTTGTTTGGACGGTGAAATGTACTGTTGGTGGCAAGATTGTCCGCCTAACCTACCAGAAATACCTTGCAGAGATCAATTTCCATTCAGCGGACCACCATGTAATTGTAAGTATTTTATAACTTTAACAAAGTTCGCACAATCCTGTGTATAAGAATTCTATAAAAGATGGAATCGTGTATATATAATGTATATAATGAAATGAGTAGCTTTAAAAAGTGGAAGATTTACGCGTAAAAACTGTTTTAATTTTGTAGATAGTCAAAAAGTTATATCACTTGATATACATATATATACTCAAATATAATCATAATAGTCTCAGTATTTATTAAGTTATTTTCAGTTTTATAAATTAACGATGACTTAATTAATGTAATATATTTTACCCCATTTTGTTAAACACATTGGATAAACAACCAAACGTGAGTGAACGAGAACTGGATAAATGAGAAAACTATACGTCTGGACCTATATAACTGAGATTGCCACTTGGCCTATACCTCTATAAGTGAAAGTCGGGCGTATTTATTATTTGTTATTTATTACGCTTTCTAAATTTCGTGGAATTACAACAAATTGAAATAAAAAAAAAAAATATATATATATATATATATATATATATATATATATATAATGTATATATAAATGTATATATATATATATATATATATATATATATATATATATATACTGTTTCCTGTATTTGTTATACCACTGGAGGGACAAAAATCGATCTAATTCATACTGGATTAATATCTCCGGAGTAAGTTTTCATTTGAGACCCTACTCGATGTCCTTGGGGAAAAATTTGTTTCCTCGGTTTTAACCTGCATATTACTATGTCAGAATTGAATGATTTACGTAAAACAGTCTCTAAGAAAAACTTCTGTGACAGACAGACACCGACACCAAGTTGGTTCCATAATCAACTGTGCTCTGTTTTGTCGATTTTGCCACGGAACACTAAATAATTTGAATCTATTTATTTTAAAAAGGTTTTATATGCCAAAAAGAATACAAGTAACACTTATGTATGGAATTAAAAATACTATACTTATTTATTTTACTAGAATTTATCTTTCATTCTTCAATAGTTTGCGACAACCGTTGGAAAAGATTTGTCGGTTTTATTTTTTTTCGTTTTTTGCATACACATTCATCCCATGGCTTACTTTGGGGTTTGCTAATCCTTCCTACTAACTTACGATTCCCGACGTGTACATATTTCTACGATTACAAAATTATAGGTTTGTGCTTTTGTAAATTTATTGTACTGTTGATGTTCAACGGGTAATTTTATTAGCATTAACTCCAACGTACTAACATTGAAGTTAAGTTCTAAGTATATATAATTATTGTTTATAGCCTCAATTTTATGATGTCATAAAATTTTTAATTAAATGTTTAGAACGTCTTGGTCGCATATGATGTAGACATTACCAAAAAAACTATAGACTGGTATTTTTCGGTGCTAATAAATTCTAATCTGGACAAAAATATTTATTTTTTCTATGAAAATTCTATAATAGAATTGTTTCGTAGACAATAATAATACACAATAGATGTACCATGACAAACAATATTATCTTTCTTGTCGTTTTCTTGTTCCTCGTGTCTCTTAAAAACAAATAAATGAAGAACAACACCAGCAAGCAACCAAGCAAGCAGGTTGGCGTAGTATAGTAATCACAATAGAATAAAGACGACGAGATAGTAAAGGGGAGCTCAAGCAAGCAACGTGATGGAGTTGAGTATAACGAATGTTTGATAGAGAAGAAGAAATTCAAGGCATGCAACGTTATTGTCATGCGTACACATTTTTTCAAGAAAATCGAACCAATCTAAATCAAACACGAATCCGGGATAAATGAATTTCGACACCAGATGCACTAAAAATTATTTCGTACACGTTGTGTAAATTATTAAAATTTTATAATTTTATAATTAATTTATTATGTCCGCGTATGGACAAGAACGAAGTAACCGGCTATATTACTAATACATATGCTTACCTTATGATTTACAAGGCCCGAATATTCTTTTTCAGTTTCTATTCAAGCAGTCGACGTTAAAACGTTTCAAAAATTATTGGTATGAATATAATAAAAATGACCTAATTAATCCACTTCGTTTTAAAAACCAAAAAGGAAACTCGAGTTATTATGTAAAAACTAATTACAAAACAAGTGAAAATAACAACAATAATAAATACCCGGCATATATTGAGTTCATTATCAATTCATGAACTGTTTATTTTAGCATTGAACTGAAGTTATGGCAAAACTTATCAGTTTATGAAAAAATTTGTTTACTTTAAAAAAGAACCTTCTTATCTTAAACATTTCGTCTATCTCTTACAGTTTCAATGATGGGCAAACTAAGATAAACTGGTTGATCTCACAGTAGTGTAGCTGACTAATGGGAGCTACATTTTTCCTACAAGCATCCCATCGTTGATTTTTTTTACTGTTATTGTAAATTTTTTCAAATTCTACCAGTTTTAAATATATGCATATATACGGGTACTGAATATTATACTTGGTAGTATAGAAATATTCCAAGGTATCCAAGTATATTTGACCTAAAACCTAGGTTTGTAAAGATTATTAATTATAGATTCAAATTTGTGGATTTTATGCCATGCTAATTTTTTGCCTCAATATTTAATAGTCGATATATAAGTTTGTTGGTGGTTACCAGGTGTTACCTGAGGACATATGCATTACACTAAAGGCGTCTAGAGATTGACCAAGATCTATCATCGAGTCTACCAGTTTTGTTGCGTATATTTATGTCTATACTTTGTTGCGTATATTTATGTTTCTGTTCCAATTTTTATCTTTGTATCTTATTAAGAATGTCTAAACAAAGACAGAATATGTGTAGGTACAATACAAAGTACTTTATTGGTGGGTTTATAAAATGTAACGAACGTACACAAAGCTATTTGATGTAATATGTTGATTTCCTATTCATAAAGGTTTTTATTATTATCTTATTTTTTTAATTTTTAGAATAAAAACTTTTACACCTAGTCGTACGTAATGCGTTTCGGATTAGATCAGTTTTTTTTAATTGAAGTGTATATTAAATGCTGTGTGCCACCATTAATATTATGTCATTTACCTAACCATTTTGTTGTAGTTGTTGGCAGATTAAGTTTAAAGACAAGAAATATATGCATATTTACGTATTATATAGGTACCTTCCTACCAAAAACACTAATAGTCTTTAAGTGAATATATGCAATAATGCCTGACACATAAATGCTTTGACTGTGTCTAAAGGTAAGTGTCCATCTGAGACAAAACAGTCTCGAGAGTAGTCTCGAGACTCGACTCACAAATGGATAGGGGGCTGAGAGCAGTATCGGAGATCAGTCCGGAGAGATCTCCGAGAGAGCACCGATCACTAGTGGACATGTATATTAATGGTCTCGAGACTCAGTCTCCAGTCTTCCGTCCGTGTTGGAAGAGTTTGCGAGCTCTCGGAGACTTTACTATTGTTCACTCACTACTATATTTTATCTATAGTTCATATCCATAGAGAAATACAGTTTGTTTATGTCATAATATTTATACCCAGTATATTTGTAAATATACAAGCTATATTAAGTTTAGTCCCGACTTTGTAACGCTTGAAAATATTAATCCTTGACAAAAATGCTTCACAAAGGTGTTTATACAATGGCCTAATTCGGTCATTTCCACATGTCTGTGAACAGGATAACTCAAGAACGAAAAGAGATAACGAGATGAAAATTTTTTGTGTGTTCGTTAATGGGCAAAATCGGAACGTGTTTCCCCCCTTTATATCTTTGAAACCGTAAGAGGTAGAAAAAAAATTTGTTAGCAAAAAATCTTTTTCTCTTTAAAATAAACAACTTTTGTTGAAAAATTTTTTTCATAAACTTAATAGTTTTCTCATAATTTGTGCTCAAAGTTCCTCGGAAGGCAAAAAATATGCCCATTTTTAAGGTCATGAGATATTTTTTTGAAATTGTGACACAACAAACATTTACAAATAATTCATATTTTATAAACATTGAATAGGCAGAAATATTAACAATTCAAACATTGATATACAACTCAGTATATACTGGGTATTCAAACAGTTTACTCAGTTAGTTGTTACATTACTTGTTATTATTATTATTAACTTGTCACAGCTGTGAGTAGACTCTCAGGTGGAAACGAAATATCCTTGTCTCGAGACTGCAATGATTATCGAGTCTCAGAGAGTTGTCACAGAGACAAAAGTGATCTCAAATGGACAATACCCTGAGACTGGTCTCGAGACTTTCTCTCGAGATTTTGTCTCAGGTGTACACTTAGCTTAAGATTCAATTTTTTAATTTTAGTGACTCCTTCTTCTAATAATCTAATTTCATTCAAAACAGTGTATAAGATTATTTCAATTCTAAATACACAGAAGACAGATTATCGGTATGACTCTGGCGCCAGCCAGCCATAGTAAACCAATTTCGTAATGCATTCGATTCTTTGATTTAATGTAAAACCAATCAGAACTGACTATATCCATAGTATAAGTAGTACAATTAATATTAAATCAATATAATATGTATTTAAACTCAAACATATATAACCATAAAACATCTAT
This sequence comes from Nineta flava, assembly GCA_963920215.1. Lineage (NCBI taxonomy): Eukaryota > Metazoa > Arthropoda > Insecta > Neuroptera > Chrysopidae > Nineta > Nineta flava. The sequence goes on along the minus strand of OY986041.1, from coordinate 80,157,032 downwards.
TAAGGGGTACCGTTCTGAATGATAAATAAAGAAATAATTCAATTTTAACTAGTTGTGTTGTAAACTGCTGGTACGAATAACTTATAAGTGATCAGTGATCACAGTTCAAACGCTTGCGTTGATCTAAACTTTTGATTTTAGCTATGAGGAATGATACACTAAACATAAATAAATAAAACCTATTTATACATTTGAAACAGAACAAACCAATTATTTGAAAATATATTCATACAAATAAATATTTTAATAAAAATAATTTGTTCTGAATTCAATCTATCAAGTTCAATTTCTTATTAGTTGAAAAAATCAGGTACTCTAATATTAGACCAAAGTTTTTTTTCTATCATTGAAAAATTAAATAAATTAGGCAAATGTATAGATCCTTGATCGCAAATCTTTTACCGTTGGCCGATTCTGCGGACGTAAGCACGGTGGTCCATGCGTTCAGACTGTTGACCTGCAAGGACACCATTGTCAGGGAAACGGCGTGGTCCTGCTTGAGACGCGTCGTGAGACGTCGTATCGGTGCCGATCCAACAGAGGAAACTCTTGCCAGCTATCTGAATGGCTCACTAGAGGGTCGACTGGCACGTGACGGCGGAGACATCTCTAGTCTGTGGTCACAGGCTAGAAATGCGTGCCGCCGCCTTAACAGCAAAATTGGTGTGGGTTTCCATTGGTGCGTCGAGAAGCGCGACCTGTCCATCATCATCAACCGTCCTGGACTAACACCAGAACGTGTAATAGTTCCAGAGACAGCGCGATCCATGGTTGTCCGTATGCTAAGATCAGGCATTCGGGCATATTACCTTGCTAGCCTGCTGGGAAAACCAGATCAGGGAAAGGCGTACTCATGTACACATCTCAGGGAAGCGAGCAACCACTTCCTGTTGAATGGTCGGTACACTCGATTCTGCGACTACCGATTTGTACACCGTGCCCGACTCGGAGTGGTTCCATTAAATGGAGCACGTCGATTCGGGGGCGGTGACAAACGGTGTCGACGTTGTGGATATGCCAAGGAGACACTTCCACACGTCCTGAACCATTGTACTCTCCATTCAGCGGCGTGGCAACGGCGTCATAACGCCGTCCAAGACCGTCTTGCGCGCGCAGCACGTTTACCCCCGGGTGCTGTCTTAAACATCAATAGACAGGTACCCGGCGTACGCAGTACGCTTCGTCCTGATCTGGTGGTTCTGGATGAGGCTAACAGGGCGATAAAGATTGTCGACATTTGCATTCCATTTGAGGGTGCCCCAGATGCTCTAGAGGTGGCTCGGCAGCAGAAGCTCGAGAAATATAACCAACTTGCTGTCGAGCTATCCTCGAAGGGCTATAGGGTCTCATTGGATGCATTTGTCGTCGGTTCGCTCGGTGCCTGGCTGGCCCAGAACGACCGGGTCGCGAGGTCACTAGGAATCGCACCCAAATACACGCAGACCATGGCACGGTTGATGGCGTCGGACACGATCCGCTGGTCGCGCGACATATATATTGAACACCTAACCGGACAGAGGCAATACCACAACCAGCCCCCGTGACCAAGCACACTGGTATTTGATGGCGCGAACACCTGAGCCATCCTCCCCATAGTAATAAAAATAAAAAATAAAATAATAATAAATAAATAAAATAAAAAATAATAATAACTCGTGATTAACTGTGCAGTGATGTGATAATTCTGTTGACTGTGATATGACACTTCTCTTTGTTTTTTTTTTTAAATTGTTACATTTTTATTTATTTTAATCATGTAGTCTATTTTTTTAATTATTTATGTAAAGTTTTAAGCCATTATTTTAATTATTAATTATACTACACTTGTTCGACTGTTCTACTATTCAAATTTTAACTATGTATTTTTTAAATTTTATCAAAATATACACTACATCTAAACTGATCGATCTCTACGTTCAGACGAAATATTTTAGCATACATATTCACTGAGACCGTATTATAATATGCGATGGTCGATGGAGATGTTTCTTGGATTAAACTTTATATATTAGAACATGTAGATCAGCATATAATAGTTTAAATTCTAATTCAACTTGTACTATATAATTTTATATATAATTTATAATTTACATTTATAATTTTATTTATATATAAATTATCAAAGTTGTTAACATTCAAAGCAACCGTGATAAAAGAGAGAAGTTATAGTTGTTAAGCAACAGATAAAAATGATAAATAAAATTATAATAATAATTTAATGAAAATGCGATACCGCTACATACTTCCCCCCATCAACTAATAAAGAAAAACGACTAGAAAAAGGTTGTAACATAAAACAACCTTGTTCACTCGGAAAAAACTTTAATAGTTGATGTACATCTTATAATTAAATACAAAGTTAATTAAGATAAGATTAACATTGAAAAAAGTATGCAGGTTTTAGCCTGTCAATCGAAATAGAGGTAGGTTTGTTATTGATATCAATAACAAAAAATTTAGGAAATCTCTTGATAACAGAGAAAGGACCTCTATAATTACAAGATAGTGGAGGTTTGACATGATCCTCGCGTATAAAAACTTTTTTTGATGAATCTAAATTTTTGGGTAAAAATACATTTTTGTTGGTGAATTGTCTGGTAAAGAAAAATTTTGCGTTTATCATTCTATTTTTCAACTCTCGAGTAGATTGTTGAACAGAATGATATGTATCAACGTTTTCTGAAAAGAAATCATATGGTAATCGAAGAGGAATTCCATATAAAATTTCTGCAGAAGAAAGGTTAATATCCTCCTTGACCGAGGAGCGCAAATTTAGAAGTACCCAAGGTAAAATTTTGTACCAGTTATTATTTTTTTGACAGCAATTTAAAGAAATTTTGAGTGACCGGTTAAACCGTTCAATAATACCGTTGCTGTTAGGGTGATAAGCAGTAGTGGAAATATGCTTAATCCCTAGAGAAGACAAAAAATCTTTCCAAATATGTGATTGAAATTGTTTACCTTGATCAGTAGTGATCCTCGTAGGTAAACCAAAACGCGAGAACCAAGAAGCAATCAAATTGTTAATAATTTCTTCCGACGTGATAGTTTTGATTGGAATAGCCTCGACCCAACGCGAAAAACGATCAATGATAGTGAAGATATATCGATATCCTTCACTAGGAGGAAGAGGTCCAACAATATCTAAATGTAAGAAAGAAAATTTGACACTTGGTTCTTCAATTGGCATAAAATCACTTTTAGTGTGACGAGTAATTTTATTTAATTGGCAGATCGGACATGATCGTGTCAAATTTTTGATTCGTGAAATAAGATTAGGGTTAAAAAAGAATGTGCATACTTTTTTCAAGGTTTGTCTAATTGATGGATGACCAAGATTGTGGACAGCTTTCCATACATCTTCTATATCAATGTCAGATACGAAGATTCTGGGAATTTTCAAAGAAGTCTCCACATAAACCTTAAAAAGAGAATTCGGAGGAGTACGAATTTCTAAAGAATATTTTGGATTTTTTAACAAATTAATAAGAAGAGGATCACATTTCTGGTGATCAGAAATCTTCTTAATATCAATCAAATCAATACCTGAAGGTAGTGAAATTGTATTAATTCGAGATAAACAATCAGCCGGAATGTTTTCACTACCTTTAATGTATCTAAGATCAGTTGTATATTGACTGACAAAGTTTAAATGACGTATATCACGATTTAATAAATTTTCATTACGAGAATTAATAGCATTTATTAAAGGTTTGTGGTCAGTCTGAATAAAAAAATTTCGATTTGAAATGAAATGACGAAACTTTTTTATGCCAAAAACAATAGCTAATAATTCTCTTGAAAATGTACTACATCGTCTTTCAGTGTCTGTCAGTTTTCTTGATGTGAAAGCGAGTGGCTTCCAGACGTTATGAATTTTTTGTTGCAAAACTGCACCAATGCCAGTACCGGAGGAATCAGTGAGAATGCAAGTTTCAGCGTTCGAAACAGGATGTGCTAATTTAACAACATCAATTAATTTTTGTTTAGCTAAATTAAAAGCTGAAATTGCACGTTCATCAAGAATAACTGACTTCGTTGAAGTTTTACCGTGTTCAACAAGTTTATTCAATGGAGCTAAAATGTCACCACAATTCCGAATAAAGCGATTATAAAAATTAATCATCCCAAGAAAATTTCGGAGTGATTTTTGATCGTTCGGAATAGGAAAATTTGAAATAGATTCAACTTTGGAAGGAATAGGGGTGATTCCTTCAGAATCTACGTGATGTCCTAAAAAATCTAATTTTGTTACACCAAAAATAGATTTCGAAGAATTTATTAAAATTCCAGCTTCATTGAGAATGTTGAAAACAGTTTTGAGATCTTGAGTGTGTTTTTCTTCGTTTTCACTCGCGATTAATAGATCATCAAGATAAGTAAAAACAAAATCTACATTTCTGAATAAATCTGCCATAAATCTAGAAAAGGTTTGAGCTGCATTGCGTAAACCAAAAGGCATTCTCAAAAATTCAAATAGACCAAAAGGAGTGATAATGGCAGTTTTCGCGACATCATAATCGTGTACGGGAATTTGATAATAAGCTCTTTTTAAATCAACTTTAGAAAAGATCTTTTTATCATTTAATTTTACATTGAAATCATATAAATGAGGAATTGGATATCTGTCAGGTACCGTGATCGAATTCAGTTGACGATAATCACCACATGCACGAAAAGAACCGTCCGATTTCTTTTTCATGAGAAGAGGTGATGACCATTCAGAATCCGAAGGTCTACAAATACCCAAATCTACAAGTTCCTGAAAATGTTTTTTAGCAGCTGACAACTCTTCAGGACATAGCCTGCGATATTTAGAAAATATCGGATAAGAGTTTGTCACAATGCGATGTCGAGTATTATGTTTAGCATTAAGATTGAATTTTTCTGATTTGGTTAAATTTGGAAAAGAATTTAAGATTTCCGTAAATTGATTTTGAAGTGAGATCACTTCAACGCATGAATTAATAGGTTTTAATAATGTTTGATTTTTAAAATCGATATTCAAATTGAATTTCTTTAGAAAATCTAAACCTAGAATGCCATGAATTACATCCCCAACAATGAATTCATGACGAAAAACCAAATCATTTCCAAAATTGAGAAAAATTTCAGAAGTACCAAAAGTATTAATTTTAGTATTGTTTGCTGCAATAATTGAAAAAGGTAAATTTGTAAATTTACATGATTTACAATACGACTTTGGAATCACAGATAGTGAACTTCCAGTGTCAACTAAATATCGAGTACCTTCATGTAAGAGATCGTACATGAAGATTAAGTTGTACGATGATGATGTTGTGTTATTGAATTGGGTTTTTTTATTGACAGAGCTACTGACCAACTCAACAGGAGCTCTTAGAATTTTTTATAATTCAATGTCTGTTACATTAAATTGTGGAAGTTTTTGTAAATTTGGAAGATGTATTGTAGGTGCATCTAAATTCGGTAACTCATTTCGATTTCTAGGCATATTAAAAATGAAATGTCAAAAAAAATAATAAAAATATTTTTTTAGAAATCGAAATAGTTATAAGCGTAAAGCAAAAATAAGTATTATAACAGAAATAAAAGACTTATCTGTTAAATTTGGTGGGTGGTATGCTATATTTTGTAAGAATTACAATATTAAATTCGTCCAATCCAATTATCCAATAGGCATCTGTTGGAAGATTTTGGAAATTTTTTCTTTAAAAATATGTTAATTTACCACCCATTATGTAGCGGTATCGCATTTTCATTAAATTATTATTATAATTTTATTTATCATTTTTATCTGTTGCTTAACAACTATAACTTCTCTCTTTTATCACGGTTGCTTTGAATGTTAACAACTTTGATAATTTAGGTCCCTGCTCGGGCGCCAAATTGTTGAGATAATTGATTAGTATAATAGATAATTATTATTTAAATAAATAATAAATAAGTGTTAAAGATATAATTGATCTTTATTAGATTGAATTATGACATATTATATGTATTTATATGTAAATTATCAAAGTTGTTAACATTCAAAGCAACCGTGATAAAAGAGAGAAGTTATAGTTGTTAAGCAACAGATAAAAATGATAAATAAAATTATAATAATAATTTAATGAAAATGCGATACCGCTACAAACCAACAATAGAAAGATCAAACACGTTATTATCACGATAACGTTTTAGTCTCGCTCTCTTCAACACAATCATAGTGAGCCGCGGATGTGCTGATACCATTTATAGTGCCATCTATGTTGCCACCGTCTATGTCATCATCATAGTTTGTTGTTGGAAACGGAAATTGTTCCGTTGAATTTTCATTGTACGAAACATTATTATTATTATTATTATTATTATTATTATTATAGTGCAGTAGTACTCGTGTCTTTAACCATGTCTTAAAACGCACACAAACTGACTACCTACGCGGTATATATATATATATATATATATATATATATATATATATATATATATATATATATATATATGTGATATCACAGTTCTTGTTTATGTAAGGTTAAGATTATATGCGTCAAGACATTTTTAACAGATAATCAAAATCTTTTTGTTTCATCAGCTGACTATTTTACTTCGTTTTTAGAATGTTTCGTACGTCTTAAAAAATTAAAACATTTTTTTATTACAAATTACAAACTAGGTACAAATAAATGTAATTAAAGTTGTTAAATTTTAAATATATTTGTTTATAATTACATGAAATATATCCTTAAAAAATTTTAAGGTAAATATTTGATTCTAACTACCATATTCCTATTAATATAGTTTACAAAAAGCATTATTATGTTACAATAATGAAACAAATTTCATCGAACACACAAATTTTAAATAAGAGAAAATTCTTGTTTGTTCTGCAACATTTTATCAAAAAACCGTTGTCGGCCAAGTAAGTGTGTACCAAGTTTTCCGTAACGGGTACTGAATATTATACTTGGTAATATAGGAATATTCCAAGGTATCCAAGTGTATTCGACCTAAAACCTAGGTATGTAAAGATTATTAATTATAGATACAAATTTGTGGATTTTATGCCAGGCTTATTTTTTGCCTCAATATTTAATAGTCGATATATAAGCTTGTTGGTGGTTACCAGGTGTTACCTGATGACATATGCATTACACTAAAGGCGTCTAGAGATTGACCAAGATCTATCATCGAGATCTAGCTAATTCATATACCACGTGCTTCAATACTACTAAGGAAAAGCAGCTAGAACTAACTTTTAGGCGCCTATTTTGAAGTGGAAATAAAATCTCCAAATTTGCAAATTTTGTCAGTTTTATGTTTCCAAGTTTCGAAGAACGATTTTTTATCCAAATTTTGGGAAGATAAATATTATAATATTACGTATATACATACTTTTATATCTCGATATCAAGGACTATATACTCGTTATGTGTCTATTTCTACGTATATACTAAAAAATCATGGTCAATGGATTTGGATTTGCAACCATAACATAGCTAGAACCTGTTTGTGGTATCAATGCTTGTTGTCCAAATGCTAAGAAATTTCAAGTTTCAATCTAGAAAAGTGTTCTAGAAATTTGATGATTCTTCAACGAACTCGGGTGTGTAAAGATACAAAAGAGAATCAGATAAGAGTTGCATGCTATCACGAATACAGAGAGCATAATTACAACAACAAAAAATGCAAACTGAAGTGGCGAAACTCCCTTACTTGCATACAACATCTAAAATTACTTTAAAATCAGAAACACTCTGGTTTACATCTATTTTTTATTGCATGTTGCAACACCAACTAATCTCATTTTTAATAGTTTTATAACAGTGTGATAATCCTCCACAGTACGATTACATTTCCAAAAAGTTAAAACTATAATTTATCTACACCTACAAGATGAACTTCATAAAGTCATTGTATTATTAATAGTATGAATAAAGAGTATACTTTTACTAAATAATAATAATAATATTTATAACGTTTTTCATTACATTATAACGACAAGATGTATCAAAAAATAAAACAAATTTTAGAGCAACCTTCAGTCACTGTGTCCAGGGGACAGAGCTAACCCACGACCAAATAATATGGATACTATTCATAATCATATTATATTATATTAATAATAATATTCAGTTATTATTTTTTGCAGTTAATCGATTCTTCCTATATTATGCATTTGAGCTGCCTGGTTTCGAGTCCCCAGATCACTTATTCATGGCTGAAATAGGGGCTCGGTAAGAACGCTGTTGTCTAATTCGATTGAAATAGTGATAGTCATTGTATAGATATGAAAATCTGAAAAACTTTTAAGGAAGCGAATTAGAATGTTTTTAATGATAACTAAAAATAAAAATAATCCTTATCCTTATTTGTAATAATGATACTATCTTCGCATACTTTTTCATTCAAGCATTGGTAATGCGTAACTCTGAAATTCAGGCGTAAAACCAAAGAAGCCAGGAAAGTAAAATCAGATAAAAAAGCACCCATTAAGTAAGAAATAAATAGGCGTTTTTTATTGGAACAATTTTTATTCATAAGTTATGAACAAGGATAATGTTAGATGATTTACTATTAAATTCAAAGTTATAGCGGCGTTTAGAAAGAATGTATGCAATAACTTTTCCAATTAACTCGACTATTTACGAGATATCAAGAAAACAGAACAAAAAGTTACTTAGGGGAGGAGGGGCTAATTCAAAAACTCATAATTCAGAAAAATTTATTTTCGTTAAATTTGTTTATAACAATAAATTCGGAATAATACCTAAATATTATAAACGATTGAAAATATCATTGGGAAATCAGTTCACAATAAATTTTATATATAAATAAATAAATAAATATATATATATATATATATATATATATATAGAGGGTGTCCCAAAAGTTGTCGAGTTCCATAAGAGGTTAGGTAGAGTATAAGATTTTTGAACTCGACTACTTTTGGGACAACCTATATATATATATATATATATATATATATATATATATATATATATATATATATATATGTATATATATATATATATATATATTTATATATATATATATAAATTTGACACAAATCAAAACAAATTACACGTGCATATTAAATCAACAACAACAACAATAAAAAGTATACATTAATAAATAAAAAATAAAAACAAAAATCAAAATAATCTTAATTCTTGTAACAACAAAATAAAAACATAAAAACAAGGGCGATTTCAATGTATATAAGACAGTCTCTTGTTTAAAGTGAACCGTAGAAAGACAACCACTGGCTTTATCTTTTCGGGTTCGGAGACGTTTAAGAATCTTCCACACTGTACATTTTGATCTTATTAATATCTTGTTTTTCTTTTCTTTCTACCCCTGGGCAGTCGTCTATCAAATGCCTCACACTCTCAACTGCATCACACATAACACACACTCTTACACCATTTACTTTCATACTATTCCATCTTGTATGTTAGACATAACGTCTAACATACAAATTAATATTCTTTTGACTTCATTCGTTCTGCATGCTCATTCCACCTTCCATTACAAGAGAACACTACTCCTAGATACTCAAAGTTCCTGACAAAGTTTCGATCACTTGCTCTTTATACTTCCACATCTCATTTGCATTCGTCCATTACTCACAATCATCATTTTAGTTTTGCTCGCATTCGCACTTAATTTCCTAACAATATTTCTCTAACGTTCTCAAACTCCTCTATAAATATAGGAAAACTATCATTTCATTTCAAAATTCTCGAAATTTCACAATCGATATATGTTCGAGATAAAAAAAGATCTAACAACTTGGTTATGAATCTTTAAAACACCCTTCTCTAGATTCCAGTTTTCCAATAACAAAAACAATAATATATTGAAATTGACAAGGTGAATGGACAATAATTCACCTTGTTATCAGGAAGGTTAAGAATCTTGGAGAGAAACTATAAATTCTGAAAAATTTCGTCACTCGAAATTGGAGAAACATTCCAAGAAGCTAAGCCTTAAATAAAAGAGCAATCACGTATTTTTCATAAGAATGGAAAATATTTTTTAGACAATTATATAGTAAAACGTCACTTTCATTATACAGACTGTGTTGGAAAACTTTTCCTATAAGTCAATGTTAAATATTATTTATTACTAGCTGCCCGTCTGGTACTGTATGAAGTCAGTCAGTACACATGTGATGAAAGTACACTTTAGTATGTGCATTGTGCATCACAAAATCTCCACTCTTTAATGATAAACAAACAACCATACGCATACAGTATGTGAGATAACTGACTGACTTTATTTATATGTGTACTGACTGACTTCATACAGAACTAGACGGACAGCTAGTAATCAATAATATTTAACATTGATTTACTATAGGAAAAGCTGTCCAACACAATCTGTATAGCGAATAGCAAATGAAACAATTGTAAACAACAAGTATTTGTATTACCTATAATAAAATAATATAAAACAATTTCTTTAAATCTTCTTAGCACGATGTCTAAAAACCATTCTATTCCGTATAATAAGTACACTATCAAGAGGAGTTATGGTTTGTGTTGAGAATAACATGAATGAATCCTTAAAGACGACATTACCCACAACCAACCGAAACTGAAGATTAAGCTGAGGATTTGAATTGTATTACGCTGTTATTTGATAATATAACAAAATACTGTTATATATTCATAATTATATATATATAAATATTATATAATTTGAATATACATACATTCACATAATATATTATAATATAAACATTTTGTATTATATAATTATATTATATATAATATAATGTTTACTATTTTATTTACATATTAAATAAATTCGTGTACATAGTCTAAATAAAACAATTTAATTTATTTTTGTTATTCAAACAAATACCCTTGAATGTATAAAAGTTGAATCTATCGGAAATATTTTATAATCAGGATCCTAGTGAAATAAAGTTAAACAAGTGAAAATAATAACCAACTGAGTTAAGTGCTTAAATACCCGGTATATACTGAATTTTAAAAAAATTTCTAACAAAAGTTGTTTATTTTTAATAAAGGAATATTTTTTGTCTTTAAACTTTTGTTCTATCTATTTCAAAGCTAGACAGTTTTGCCCATTTTGCCCAAACATGGCCCGAGTTTGCCCATTCACGAACTTGGCCTTAATTTTCAGCTTTAAAATACACATACAAAATTTCAGCTCGCTATCTATTTTCGTTTTTGAGTTATCGTGTTCACAAACGGATTGCCGTTACAAAATCAGAACTAAACTTCATTTACCCTTGTATATATATTATATACCGGGTATAAAAATGTATAAACATGTATCTATATTTGTTATATTTTCGAAAAATAGTCCCCTTTTATAAAGATAAATGGCAATAAAGAAATTAAAATTGGAATAAATATTCATAAGAATAAGGATCAACTGAAAATCGAAGCAATATGAGATGAGAAGTATTCCTACAGTTAAATGTATTTGTTATTATAAAGTCTAAACGCGATCAACTAATTAAACAATTATTTTGCCCAAAAAGATTGATTGACACTGAATAATAAATATTACTGTCCAAAGTATTGACTTTCCTCAGGTCAGTGTAAATTACTTTATATCATAAATAGCAAGGAAACACGCGACGAAATAGAACAAATAGAAAAACCGAATAATGCAGCTGGGAAATTCCATACGAATTTTAAATATGATTTCGATATAGCGTTCTCTGCATAAATGTGCCCATACATATGAAAAATATGATGAGTGGATTCATGAAATAAAAAAACTAATCAAGGAGAAATATAAAATTCTGAAAAATAATTAAATTTCGAAATTGGTGCGTTACATGCATTTCTGAAATGAAGTAGCAGATGTACCCTTGACTTAAGGTCAAGGGTACATCCACAGGTCCGTACAGTGTCTGTTCAGTATCAGTGCTATCCGTGTTTCTTCAGTGTTTTGTATTCCCACACATCAGTGCCGTATCAGTTCAGTACTCTTTCAGTCTTTAAAGAGCATTGATTGAATGATGGCTAATATCTAAAGCAACGATTTAACTATGATTGCCCTAATTTTAGACGAAGATGAAGAAGAATTTCAACGAAAAAAAAAACGTAAATGGGTTCATCAGGCATAAAGAGAAAGTGAAGGAGAGTTTACCACCTTGTATAAGGAGTTGATTGATGATGAAACAAAGTTTCATGAATATTTTAGAATGTGTGAAAATAGTTTTAATATTAGTGTTTCCTCTCGTATCGTAATCCATATTTCGTTTTTAAACGAGCTATCCATATATTTTGGATTAGATAAATCATACAAAACGGGACACTTCCTCACAAACTCAATAAGTTGTTCGTCGTCCATTCTCAAAAACTAAAAAACTCAGTAAACATACAAAAAACACGTTAGTGAAATTATAAAAATATCGTTGGTAACTAATCTAAAAAACACTGAACTGATACAGAAGAGGACTCACTGAATACACACTGACAACACTGAATTGCGCCCGATGAGTGGGAATAACCTCTATTAAATTCCACAGAAGAAAATTATTTTTAATTGATACTGAAGCACTGAACTGATACTGTACGGACCTGTGTAGGTAGACCGTTAAACGGTATATTAATAATACATCGGCAGCAAAAGGTAGTGAAAGATCGTATGCTTTCCACTACCATAACATCTTAGGTATCTAAGACGTAGGTCTAGATTCTAGAATGTTAGTAGTCGTAGGTCCGATTCCCATCCTAGATGTGTATGATAATATTTCATATCAAGCATTTGATGTCAAAGAATATTGTTAATACTCAATTCGAGTTCATTGTGTTGGAAATAGAAGTTTACCAAACGGGTGCTCGAATACTAAAAAGTGTTTGCACACTCCTAAAATAACAACTTCCAATCAGAATGCCGTTCTTCCTAATCTAATGGTATTGTATTTTTTTACATTTTCTAACAGTTAATAATGTTTGTTAGTGTTTATGTAATATTACACTTTTTACCGCAGATTTAAAAACTGGCAATAAACTGGCCATCCACTATAATGATATACCTATTAACTTTAAGATATTCTGAATACCTATTAGATATTCTGAAATAAAATAAAACAATTTCGCATTGCATATACATAATTATATGCAGAATTTCATAGGTGGATCCACGAACTAAGCCATCATTATTATTAGCAGCTTTTTTTTTTAATTTTCTTACTTGTAAAAGCCCAACACGCGGGTAACGTCACGTGACGGTGAGTTATTTTCTTCCCTTGCTTATCCCAATCAGGGGGATCAAGCCATCTCGTGACTTTTGTGTCTGTGTGTGTGTAAGTATGTGTATAAACCTATTTCTGATGTTATTATTAGAATTTTTTCCAACGCCTTCTATGTACTTTGTACAAATATTTTATTTTTTGAATAAACTTCATTTATCATAATAATAATTATTATTACGCAGTTTTTTAGATGGGTTCACCAATCACCAATTCCAAATTGTTCCCTAACATAATCATATGGGAAAAAAACAGCCAATGAACAAAAATCTATACAAAATTTAGACAAAAATTAATAAATTAAAATTTAGACAAAATTATTTGAGTTCAAAAAAAAATCTCTTTTAAAAATTTAACATATTCATTAGACATTACAAATGTTTGTTATATATAGCTCCAAGCATTTTAAATTTTAATTGCGTACACCAATTTCCAATTAATTGTCAATTTAATTAGTACCGTTCGATTGTTTACTTCATGAAATGTACATAATTTCATTGAACATCCGATGTTTCATGTCAAAAATATTTCAATAGATATTTGGTTGACACGAAATGTTCGTTTCTCAATGGATTGCATAGTCGAGCTATTTCTCTATTCGATTTCACCAAAAATCAACCATCATAATTTTTAAATGGGAAAATTGTACAGCTTAACTGAAAATGGTAAGTAATTTATAAGATAATTGATAGTTTCGGTGATAGTTTACTGTGCGTCAAAATCAACCAAAATGTGAGTATTAAGAAGGTCTCGTAATAAATACGTCAATTTAGTTAGTTTTGGCTTAATTACCTAAAATAAATTTCATGTGCCAAAATATTTGCGTTTCGAAACTCAAGTGACCCACTTGAAATTATCAAATGGGTTAGTTTTCACGGATCCCTGTCTCCAAAACAGGAATCATTGACATTAAGTATTTCCATTGTTACATTGTGGAAATTTATTTCCATTGTTAGTATAGTTGCCTCTCGGTTATACTATACCAACGGAAGCGACTAGCGTTTACTTTATTTGACATTTAAGTAATATGTCTGAACATTGATACCATTTTTTGACATCAAATGCTTGATATGAAAAATCATACGCATCTAGGGATGGGGATCGAACACACTATCTCTGGTATCTTAGAATGCTCTACCAACTGAGCTACTTTAGATTGTTTATCGTTTATTTTCATTCTCATGAAAAAAAAGTATCTTGATTTAATATAAATTAAAATAATTTGCATTCAGACGATTTATATATTTTTTGGCACTTAAATGCTGACAGAACGGCAATAAGTTTAAGTAGATAAAAGCTTCACATTATATTATACAATTGAGACACAGAAAATTGAGATCATAAAAAAACAAAAACATTTTGGAACAAAATTTGTCGACATGGAACAAAATTTGTTTAAATGTACTTTTAAGTGCAATATATTTGAAACAGTATTTTTTACATATATATAATAAATAAGCAATTTACATATTATAATAAAATACTAGTTTAAATCATATCAGAGTAAATAACTATTCTATTCGATTTTGCATAAATGTATAATGTAGTATATTATGTGACCTTCGCATTTCATTGGTTTTGTAACCAGATAAGGGTTTCCATTCAATGAATTTATTCGATTGAGACAAGTAATTGTTTTTATGCCATCTGTAATTTAAGATTTTCATTACTTACCTATATATATCATATAAAGATTTAAGTTATACGAAGTGTGTTCATTCGATTCGAAAGTTCATTCGATTTTCTATTTTTTTTTTGTTGTGTTGGTACACTCGTCCCGAAAAAATGTTGACAGTGCCTTACGGTGGGTCTTCTCTGAGTAAAAAAAATGTTATATAACTGGTACAAGCTCTGCCGAGAAGATGCCAATGACGAACCTCGCTCTGGAAGCTCCAGCACGTCAACAACTGATGAAAACGTTGAAGAAGTGAAGAAAATGGTGTCGAGAAATCGTCGAATCATTATTAGAGAAGTTGCTGATTACGTCGGAATCTCAGTTGACTCGTGCCATTAACTTTTTTCGGATGTTTTGGGCATGAGACGTGTGTCAGTGAAGTTTGTTCCGAAAATGTTTAATTTTGACCAGAAGAACCGTCGCATGAGCATCGCTCAGGAGCTGTTGAATGACGTCAATGATGATCCTGAACTGGTGACGAATCATGAGTATATGATTATGACGTCGAAACCAAAGTCCGATCGTCCCAATAGCAGAGCCCAGAAGAGCCAAGACCGAAAGAAGGACGCCAAGTTCGATCAAATGTCAAGGTTTTGCTCACTGTTTTCTTCGATTACCGTGGCGTAGTACATCAGGTGTCTTACCATAAGGTCGTACGATCAATAAGGAGTATTACCTTGAAGTTATGCGCCGTTTGCGAGAAGCGATACGAATACAACGTCCGAAATTGTGGAAAAACAATTCATGGCTTTGCATCACGATAATGTGCCTGCTCACTCATCGTTGCTTGTGCGTGATTTTTTTGACAAAAAAACACCACAATCATGCCTTAGCTACCATATTCACCGGAATTAGCCCCCTGCGACTTTTTCCTGTTCCCAAAACTGAAGAGACCCATGAAAGGGCGGAGATTTGCAACGATTGAAGAGATAAAAACTGCATTTATCAGAAAGGCTTCGAGGATTGGAAAAAGCGTTGGCACAAGTGTATTATATCTGAGGAGGATTACTTAGAAGGGGACAACATGAATATTGATGAATAAATAAAAAGTTTTTGATAAAGATTTAAAGTCACCTTACTTTTTGAACACTTATATAATACAATCTTAAGATATAATATAGATAAAATAAGGCGTAACCATAGTATAAGCAATAATAAAATGATTTGTACAATGATTTGTAAATGTGTACATTTCGAGTTTGAGTTTTCTTAGGTTTATGCTTCACAAAAATATTTTCGAGAACATGAAACTCTCGCTAAAAGTCTACTTTTATTTAAGAGTTAAACAGACCACATTAAAATCTATGAGACACCCAATTTTTTAAATTTTCGTTTAACATAAGACATTTAGGCTTTAATTATAATCGAAACAAGCATTATTGACAAAAACAGTTAAGCTAGCTTTATGCTTCTAACGTCTTAGTGCATACTTTTTTCAATTTTTTCATTATGTTTTGGATTTTTATTCAGTCTCGAATTCCTATTAACTTTATAACATTGTACCCGGAAAACAGTGTCTCTCTCGTATTTCTTCTTCATTTTACAAAGAAGTACATAAGGACTTAAGTAAGGGCATATCCAAAAGAATATATAATCAGTAGTTTGTAAGTAATACAAACATGAATTTCGTTAATTGTACCGAAAACTTGATGCGGGAATCAAATTCCAAAATAGGTAAATTTAAAACTCTTTCCCTAAAAAGAAAAAATGCAGAATCGCATATTATTTTGATTAAAAAAAACAAAGATAATCTTGGCAATAATATTGGATTTGTAGATATCCAAGCGCAAAAATAATTAATAAATGTTTAACTTTAAAATTTTCAAATCGATAATCCCAGCTGATAAAAACCGCTAGAAGATCATGTAAGTAGTTGGTACTTTAATAGCCATGCCAAGTAGTCCACTACTCTTCACGAATTATCTAACGCAAACATATTTTGCGAGGAACGTTTTTCACACTTCTACATTAACTCTTTTTGCAACATTTAATAATTTGTTCTTCAGCAAATAAATTATGACAGCGAAATAAAAAATAAATAAATAAAACTCTCTAAACTGAATTAAAATGATTTCAGTAATATTATGATACAATTATAAAAATAAAACAGTTTAAGTTAAGTTTGTTCAAGAATCTAGAACAAATGATTAATAAGTGAAGAGGGACACTCAAATATCAATATGCGTACCCAACTTGAAACTATAGTAATAAGTGTTTCTAACAAACTATTATAGAAAGTATAATTTTAACACCAAACTTATTAGTATTGTATTTTTAGACCACATAATGAATTATAGACCTTCAGCTAACACGTAATTTATCACGTGAATAGTGAATGTTATATGTTTACTAATAGATTTATCGTGAAGGATGTACAATCACTAATAAGATATTCTAGTGAAGATGACGGACAAAAATTTTAATTTTTAGAGTGGTTATTTACTTCCAAACGTAAAAGGACAAAAAGATCAGTTTCTGGCCACATCCATAAATCAGTTAGGTGCGGCCAAATTTCGAATTATACAAATAACATGTAAAATTTGCCAAAGCTAACCGTTTTATGGCTGTGTGATCAAAAACTGCTTATTAAATAACCACCCTATAAATAAAAATTGTAGTCTGCCATCTTTGTTCGAACTTCTGATCACTGATTGTACATATGACGTCCAGAACTAATTTGTAATAAAATTCAAAATTTTTTACATAACCTTGATCGTATTTTATTCGAATGGAGAAACAGGTGGGCAATAAAAAGGTTTTAATTTACTTTTTAATTTTAATAGCTTCTCTTCATAAAAAAATATATTGAAAATTTATAAATGATAAGTCAGTTTAAAATTAGCCTCATATAAAAAATAATTATAAATTGATTGAATTTGAATTAAAAACACATTTACAATTTTTATTATGCTTACAGTACGCCACAGTTTGTTACATAGATATTTTTAGTGAGGAAATTGTATTTTACCGTGGACTTGCATGTTACTTCAGAATATGGTAGTATGACACCTAGAGGAATATTTTCAAGAACGGACGTGTATACATACAGCACCATCAAATCCATTAAAATCATATTTACTATTATTAGAATTACATGTTGTTCAAGAACTATAAATTGAGTATATATAGTCAATATTACCGCAAGCAGGACTCTTTCATAAAACATACATTTTTAAGTAATTTTATAAAAATCAATTCCCCTCTTCTTCATACCATCTGGCCACGAAACATGATTTTTTCCAATTTTTGGTTTACAACTATTTTCTAGTGAATGCTAAGTTACGTGGAGACTTAAAAATAAATTTTTCACACTCAAAAAAAAGGGTTCTTTTTGATAGCAAAATATCTCTGCTACAAACTAAAACAAGTATAAGAAAGATTAGAGGGTATAGGAAGAGGAAAATATATCGAAAAGAGAGAGCGAGAATCCTTTTCTGATTATGATTATTATTATTAACCCAGGACCAATCCAGGATGGCGAAGAAATAAAACTTCGAGTTAAGGAATAAGAGAGAGTGAACATACCATAAAATGGTGTACTGATGGATCAAAGAGATTCCATAGAACTACGGCAAGTGTATATGGACCAAAGGTCAAACACTCTGAACCTATGGGCAAATTCCCAAACATCTTTAAGGTCGAAATACTGGCTTTTGAAAGATGCACTTCGTTTAGCCTAAATAGGAACTATCGGAATCGCGATATTGTGATCCTCTCCGATATTCAAGTAGCCATCAAAGCGCTGAGTTATTCGACATCCCTTACAGGGCCGGATACATTCTGTGTACTGCCAATCACTTCTATCCAGAAGAGATTCAAAAGGAAGAAGCCACTAAGAGAGCCACGTTCTGGAGGAACCTATCGGGGCTTAGGCAGCCCAAGAAATTCTCGGGAACTTTAACCGCAAACGATACAAAATCTGCATTGGCGTGAGCTAAAACAGACTGTGGCTAGTGGCGAGGTTTCTTACGAGGTTTCTTACGAGGGTGTTTCAGACTCAGGCAACACCTTAGGAAGATAAGCTTGGGAAATAAGGGCAACTTCAGGTTTTGTAGAGAAATGGAGAAACTCTCAAAATAGACTGCGAAGCACTCATACACAAAAGACTAAAATGTCGGGGAGTCTACCAGATACATTCAGGGGAGGCTACCAACCCTAGACCCAATCCAGATCCTGTACTTCTTGAAAAAAAACAGGACTGGACGAGTTGCTTTAAGTCGAAACCATTCGTCAGGCTCCAGATGGAAGAGCACAATAGTGGTGTTAATAGACTACAACGTAACTACATGCGCCTCTGTCACACATTATTAAAAACACTAATACTAACATATTTGCAGAAATTTATCCTGATATAAATGTTTTTCAATGTATACTATATATACAGACTGTGTTGGCAAGCTTTTCCAATAGAGGATCAATGTTACTGTATAAAGTCAGTCAGTACACATGTAATGGTTAAATATGTTCATTGAGTTCTTAACTTTAGTATGTGAATCACAAAATCCCCACTCTTAAATAACAAACACAAAACCATACGCATACATGTGTATGGTTGATGACTGTACATGTGATGACTCTCATTACATATGTACTGACTTCATGCAGTAATAAATAATATTTAACATTGATTCTCTATTGGAAAAGCTTGCTAACACACACTGTATATTTTATGTCTATATTTTATGTACTAATATATTTTATGTCTATTTCTGAGTTATACAGTTCACCTTATACATTTATGTTTTTATTGTGTGTATTGCAGATCCACAAGTAAACGATGTATCACCATTTTCATCACCATATTTTCAACCAAGTAGTCCAAATCAACCAATAACAGATGAACATCAACAACAGCAATCATCATCAACAAATAAACAGCATATAGAAACATCTACCAAGAATATGTTAATATTAAATAATAAGAGTAACAATACAACAACATTAACAACAATATTGGATACAAAGAATAATAACAAAACAATAAATTCAAATATTTCAACTAATGTAATAGTAAGTAATGAATCATTGTCCGCATCTTCATCAATGTTAACTGTTGCGGCAGCGACCACAACTAACGAAAATTCGACGCAACAAGCGGCATCAATATCAACTATCACAAGTTTAAATGGATTATCTGAAACCACAATTATAACCACAACAACAGTCCCTACTGTTTGTGTTGTTATGGGTACGTATTATAATCATCGGTTCGCATATTTACAACACATTTTACAGTCTGATTCTTAACTTCATTCACTTCACATTCAACCATTCTTGATAGATTATCTATTAGACTTTTCTTTCATCTTTCAATATTTCTCAATATCGGCAATAATTAGATTGCTCACAATAGATTTTGTTATATTCAGTGTGTAAAAGTACCAGGAAGGAATCTAAATAAGTCTTTATTATCATTCTAGCGGACAAAGTCGAATAATGTGCGACTGTGCTTTAAATTGTTTTGGTATCATACTCGCTTTGGTATCATAAAGTTCATACAATAGATTGTTGGGACTGCAAGAGTCAAAACCATCTTTAATTTTGCTCACATGTAGCATACAGCAGCCCCGTTAAAAGTTATCATATAAATCCTCTTCCTGGCTACCTCATGTTTGACAATTTTTTGGAGAAATATAACATTGTTAATTCAATACAAATAGTTTATTTATTTTTTGTTCAATTTGATACAGTACGTTATATTTATAGTCACTTGTTTATACGATTTATTTAAGATGGTTTACAATACGATTACGTTGCTCTATTACTAAGATTCAGACATGTTTATGTAATCCGAAAACGGCATTAAACCATGTTTATAACATTCTAGTTTATTTAATCTCAAGTTTTTGTCTTTTTCAAATATTTTCTAAAGGCAGTTAGTTCCTTATAAAGAAGTGGATCATGCTACTTATTTCCTAGAACTGAAAAAACATGTTAATTTACAAGATGGAACTTGCATTTATAACAATGTACGGATATAGCATTAGTAGTTAAGCAGTGTTTCACGAGACACGAGGCGAAGCGAGGTTTTGGTATCACCTCGCCTCGCCTCGCTTTTTTAAATATCAACCTCGCCTCGCCTCGGCCTCAGCCGAGACAGAATGTTGACTAGCCTCGCCTCGCCTCGGCTAGATGAGACGATGATTTTCGACATCTAATAGGTTGAATTGATGGACATTTGAAAAAGTATTTGCAAAATTTTGACTTTGGTACGAGACACAGCTCTATTTCCTTTCCGGATATTCAAAATACATGTTACTATATTAAAAATAAAAATACATGTTACTATATTATTTTTTTTAAATATACTTTTTGTAAATTTTCCTTGGCCGAGGCGAGGTTTTTGGGACAATATACCTCGCCTCGCCTCGGTTTGTAACGAGGATTAAAATTTTAAACCTCGCCTCGCCTCGGTCATCGGTTACGAGGCACGAGGCGAAGCGAGGTTACCTCGTAGCCTCGGTGAAACACTATAGTTGAGTGTATGTATTTGAAAACCATCCGTACATTTTAATTTAACAAATAACAATGAAAACTATATGGGTATTAAATTACATATCCTTATTAAAGAATTTTTGAGGCTTCGTATTGTGAAGTGTGTAACATATAAAACACAGGCAATTTTTGATCAAACATAAAAATCTGTTTTATGCGTCAAATTGTTTCCTAATACTTTTATATCTCCATCATTCACTTCGCTCAACGTTTGATATTCAAACTTTGCCAACTTTTGATATTTATATTTTAACATTTGACAGTTCATAGTTTAATTTTATCTAATTTTATTCTCTTGTTTGGCTATGACGCTATGTTAGTCTCCCCATTTTTAATATATGCTTTTTCGTTTCGGAACTCGTCGCAGAATAACTCCAATGATTGGACTACGAAAACTGAAATTGTTACAGTTGATTTTTGATTAGTAATGTTATAGTTTTAGAAATCAATACAAAACTGGTGCCGAATCAACGAGTAAATTTTTGTAGAGTTGTTTGTGCTTTAACATTTTACAAAGTTCTAAATCACTGTATGATTATGATACAGCGCTCACACGTTTGGAATTATCATTTTTTTCGCGCAATCAATTACAAAGGATCAAAGGCTTTGGAAACAGTATAATAATATTTTGAAAATGATGAACATTTCCCAAAAAAAGTTTTTTACTAGTTTACAGCTATGATAATTTGTTTTACAGCTATGACAAAATAGTTTTTTTGACATCAGGGGGAAACTGCCATACGTAAAGATCCGTTGAAGAATATTGATTATGGATATCGAAAACATTTTTTATTTTATGCTTTAGTCAGTAGGTATACAGAAAATCAATACATTTATTTCGAAAATCATATTAGATACGTATAGTATATTTCATTTTGATGCAATTTAATTTTAAAACAAATACAATATTATTTTTAATTAACACAAAATATTTAAACTGTTGAAAATTTATTGCCTTCATACAGACTGGCGAAAAATATTATTTTATTATTTATAAGTAAATATAATAATATTACATTTAACATGCAACATTAACATAAAATATAAATTACCATCTAAAATAATGTTATATTTTTAAAGGTCTGTTTAAATTTGAATAGAAATAAATTAAAAATAGAAAAAAAATTGCGTTTTGCTATCGAATTGATGATGTTTTTGTTTCAATTATATGTAATATTACAACTCAAAGTTTCAATGGACTTACGACAATGGCAAGTTTCAAATATCGTTCAAATTTCAATAAGCTAAAATGTGACGTAAAAACTTATATTAAATATCGAGATAGAATATTAATAATTTGCGTATAATTGATGACATTTTACAATAAAGCACTTACGATAAGCCTCTTTACCACTTACGATAAGGCTCGCCGTATTGAATCCAGATAACCAAATAACCAAATCTAAGATATATAAAGCTTGACCAATTGTGAAAAGTTATATTTGCTATAACCGTCAAAAGTCGAGCTAAAAATTGGTTGAAATATGACGATGATATTTGAAGAAGTCGAAAAAAATTATGTCGACTGGGAGCTTTACTGGCATGCTTTACTGCCGTGCCCCGGCGCACTGTATCCGGCGCATCTTCTAAGCCGGAGCGGGTTGCTAGTTAGCTTATAATTTTAATGTCAAGAATATTATGATCTAGCTGTTTCTCGAAAATGATTGTCGTAGAAAATTTTTATTTGCAACCACTAAATAGGAAATGAGAGCAAAATATATTATACTATCACACAAGGCGTATTAATACTATTGTAGTAAGTATAGCTGTTGGTCCTAGAAAGTTTTTTTTTGGTAATACATCTGCTTCTGATTTATACACATCTGTTTTTGCTCTATGGCTAATATGTTCTATAGTTTTTAGGAATATCTAATTGTAGCTAGCTTATAGAGAAAACCATATTTGTTGGACTAGATAACTTAATATACCTTCAAATGGATATACGGCAAGCGTTTGTAGAATGCATATTACTTATAATGTTATTACAGTAATAACTTCAATGCACTAAGTCAGTGATAAGTCAGTGTTATGTTTAAATTTAAATACGCTTCACGTATATTTTATGATCGCATGGACATTCTAAATGGATCAAAAACAATACCGAATTTTCGACCGTGAATATATACCGTTCAAGTAGTCCTTGATGACCATTTCGAAGGACATCCAAAATCATTTTAAACAACCACTATTTGAGAACCCGTCATGAAGTTCAAGTAACGAACGAAACGTTGCTCAATAAAATGAACCATTATATTAGCATACTGTGAGTCCTCTATCTTACAATCCACCAGATAGATAGATTGTAGAGGCTGCCCTGGACGGGCTACACTTCGGCCATAAGGTCCATTGTGATGCCTAAGGATGTGAGGATGTGAGTGGAGTGGAAAGAATTTTTTTGTATAGACTAGGAATTGGTAGGATATGCGGCAGCAGCGGACTATGATAGGAACTATGCCGATATTCATCTGCAGTTCGAGAAGGAAACTGCAGAAAACCTTCTCAAGCATAGCCGGTTACTTCGTTCTTGTCCATACGCCGACAGTTTAGTTAATTAACCGCCCCTTTTTTTTCTTAATAATTAATAAACTGCCGATGTCGGGATTCGAATCCATAACCTACCAGTTTCCAAGTAGGCATACTGCACAGACATAACGCCTTAGACCTCTCGGCCAGTTGGACTGGTTTACAATCCACTAACTAAATAAATCACGACATTCATATCGTTCATTGCGAAATTTTATAAGTTTAAGATCCAATGTCTTGTACATTTATGATACACATTTGTGACACGTCTAGAAACTAAACCTATAAAAACAAACCTTATATTTAAAAAAAAAAAAGTATGTTTTATTCCATAAAACATAAAACTAAAGTATAATTTATAATTTTGCAATTACTATGCGAAAAATATCACAAAGGATATGATTTTATGAATATACCCATGACGACTACTGAACATAAGTTTATTTGTTCATGTTCACAAAAAATAATTTGAAATGAAATGTTTGTTAAAATGTATATTATACGAATATTATATTAGTCGAAACATTTTCTAATGCTTTCTTGATACAGATTCTATTATATTTTTATTGTCATTTTTACACCAGCATGTTTACTGTGGAAATTAAATTTAATACTATTACGTTTCATTGTTTTTCACTTCAGATTTCAAACAAATAGTAAAGTGTGATCGGAACTACCTAACGTGAGATGTCAAGGATAGGATAAGTACAATTAAACTTCAATTAATTGATTTAAATGTTTTTATTCTCTAGCGACTATATCATCTGTACAATTGGCTACAAAAGTTTTTTTTTTTTAAATTTTATAATTGATTTCTGCCTTTATAATTGATTCCTGAAATTGCTTCAGATAAAAGTTGGTTATTAATAAAAATATAGTAACAAATTTTATTCGAAAATTTTTTTTCTGAATGAATAAGACATAAATCAACTATAAAATTTTAAAAAATATCACTTTTTTGGATTGGGATTGGGCGTCAACTTTTTTTTTAAATTTAAAAACTGGTTTTTTGACTTTTGAAAATTTTTTAGGCCCAGGGAAACTAGACAAGCCGAAAAAATAAAACACTATCTTTTTTGTATTATATTTTTCTATATCAACATATTTTTTGTTTTCTGAGGACTTAGACTAAAAATTTACTTATTCTTTTTTCAAAGGATTAATTTTTTGTTTCAAAGTTATTATTTTTTTGCTTTTTAGTTACTTTCTTCTTTCGTCGGTTCTATTTTTTGTTAAAAAGTTTTTATGTATAGTTTTCTTTGTACTTATTTTATGGTAAAATAAAATAAAAATGGGAGCCTTGATATTTATTATCTTAAGCTGTAAAAGACTAGAAAACTGAAACAAAATTTGAAGAAAAAATAGACAGTATCGTATTCATTAACGGTCACAAAGTTTATTATATTTGAAAATCGTTCACTGTTAACTTCAACTTTTTAATAGCTTATTAATTAAGATTGAATATCAATGTAAACAAACACCACATACTAACTCGATTTTTTTAAGCTATTAGTGTTTTACGGTCATGTGTCATGATTCAATTCGTCAGTTCCCAATAGAAAAGCTTATTAAACTCAATGTAAATAATTCAGTCGTATAATATATTAAATTAGATCTTTCGATCCACGAGGAATCGATGAAAATATCGTTAGGTAGTTCGATTTCTGCTTTACAGGTTTCATTAATCAAAAATTTTAAAATAAAGATTACTTACTATTTTTTGCCTACTGCCTTTTTTTAGTGCATGTATTCCAGTTTGTATTGACGACATTAATAAACCTGTATTTTCCATTGCGTTTTGGTTATAATATATTTTCAACGCGTCTGTTTACCAATAATATGGGGAAGTTTAGACATAACAAAATGCCTTCTATGTAAAAATCAACACCATTGTGCTTATAAATACAAATTGGATTCACAAAAACAATAACAGGGAAAATTTTATGTTTTAGTTAATTAATTGAAAAATAAAAATTGAATATAAAATCTATTTGCCCGAAGAAATATGTTTAATATTCAAGTGTAGTGTGTGTATATTCCCGTGGCGTTAATGAATGCTTTCGTTTTATTATTCAATTGTATACCCATATCATCAAACCCATAGTATACCAAGGAATCAGCCCTTTTGTTTTATTTTTTTGCTGTCGTCACGTACATATTGTGTGCCTCTTTACAAAATATGTTGGGATTGTCTTTGAATTTAATGTCGAATAATATATTCATAGTTTTAAATTAAGAGCACTACTGGGTAACCGTTTATTAAATTTTACGCGAAAAATTGTTTCTAATACTAAATATTACGGTCGACTATTTATTGTTTAGGTACTAACTCACTTATTGTGAGTATTTGTGCCAAATTTTAAGCAATTTTTATAAATATTTCATGAGTATGATATATTACTTTGTGAAAAAAAAAGTTATTTATTATACAGACAACACCGTAATAAGTAATAGAGAGGTTTTATTATTTTTTATTATTAATATATTTTCGATGTCTAATGCTGTTGACTTCTCTTCGGATCTTTATGTTTTGATATTCCCTTATTTCAAAAGTAATATTCTGGCCATTACAATCTCTATGTACAAGGTGAATCGAACTAGCCGCATAATAGCACACGCCTCCACTTCCTTCCATGATCCTCCCATTTTCCAACAACATCCAATAGAACACCTCCTGTTACGGAGACAGTCTGTTCCTAACACAAATGCCATCCTATATGTTAGCTCTGGTAGACATGGCACTCTTATACTGATGCATGCCTGCAATCCCCACTCTAATTATATTTAAGTGATACAATTAAACTGAATAACGAATCATTACCAATTTAACTATGTACGGAGTTAGATGTATTACGCATTAAATTCCCCACTTAAGTATAATTACAGTGGGAGCTACAAGCACAACCAAGCCAACACATAAAATACAAAACAACATTTGTATTATGAACAGACCGTCTCCCTAACAAAAAGTATTCCACTATTGGATGTTGTTGAAAAATGGGAGGATCATGGAAGGCAGTGGAGGCGTTTACTATTATGCGGCTGGTTCGATTTGCCCTGTAATATTAGTAAACGAAAATTTCTCTAGTGAAACCCCACCAGATTTATGACACCAGATCGTTAAATTGATTATCAGGATCATTTTATCGAATGGCGTCACCGATTTCTACTGTATATGTATGTACATATATAGTAGATTATAGTAAAGTTTGCATAAGGTAATCTAGGTCTGGAACTGCTGAACCGACACTATTCTCACATAGGCTATATAAAGAGCTCTGCTCTACTCTTCTCTGATCTGGCTCTGCTCTGTTCTGGCTCTGCTCTGGCTCTGCTCTGGCTTGGCTCTGGCTCTGCTCTGCGCTTCTCTGCTCTGGTTCTACTCTGCGCTTCTCTGCTCTGGTTCTGCTCTGGCTCTGCTCTGCTCTGGCTCTGCTCTGCTCTGCTCTACTCTGCTCTGTTCTGCTCTGCTCTGCTCTACTCTGCTCTGCTCTGGCTCTGGTCTGGCTCTGCTCTGCTCTCCTCTCCTCTGATCTGCTCTGCTCTACTCTGGCTCTGCTCTGCTCGGCTCTGGCTCGGTTCTGGCACACAGTTTTACAAAAAGTTATGGCAAAAAGTTTGAATTTCAAGGTTAAAAGTTTAAAGGTTTTATTCCCGCAAAGTAATATATATATATATATATATCAAAGTTATATCTTTATAACAGTTAAACTTCATAGGATTTCTACCGTCTATCGAAGGGTACAACAGAAATTCACTATCTGAATGAATTTCCTCACCATCTAGGTAAATTGTCTTTAGAACGAAAATTCGTTCAATACCGTGGATTAACCTGTCTAATTGGTTTACCATAATATTTCATTTGAAGAGAGTGATAGTGCAATTAACATAAAACATACACATATCATCATCATTGAGTAATTGTGGAAATATAAAACACATCCTGTATACGCAGGAAAGACAAGGAACAAATATAAACAAGTATAATGGAAAGAAAATATAATTTCCACTTCCATTATACCCGTCGTAATAGTAATTTTAAGAACATTTTGACCCATTTAGCATTATTTTGTTGTATTATTTCAAAATATAAGAAATTGCACGCGATAATATTATTTGTATTCAATTTTTGAATCACATTTTCTCGTTTTATTTCCTATTTAAAATATTTTTAACAAATAAAAGCGGGCAAGCTCCTATCCAGATTGATGAGAGAGCAAAAGTCTCAAAATTCATTTTATACATTGTTTGAATTGATGACCAGGATAATTAAATAAACTCTTCCAACATTCTACAATGTACTGAAATTAAACTAGTCAAGTATAATTTTCTCAGTTTGTGTGCAGTCTTCTACTAATCAAGAAAACTTTATTAATATATAACATGCTCTGAGAATGCTCAGACCAGAGCCTTTTTTGGCTTGGCTCTGCTCTGCTCTGGATCTCTTCTGGCTCTGCTCTTGCCCTACTCCTGTCTACTCTGCTCTGCTTAGAGCAGAGCATGCTCTGAGCCTGCTCTGGATCTGCTCTTGCTCTGCTCTGCTTTGCTCAGAGCAGAGCATGCTCTGAGCCTGCTCTTGCTCTGCTCTGAGCCTGCGCTGGCTCTGCTCCGGCTCTTTTCTGGCTCTGATCTGAACCTGCTCTGACTCTGCTCTTGCTCTGCTCTGCCCTGCTCAGAGTAGAGCATGCTCCGACCTGATATGGCTCTGCTTTACATAACCATTATAAACCATTTTTGGCTGCAGACTTCAAAATAACAAAGACGAAGTTAATTCACTAGAATAATATGCCGATTGCAACATTTGGTGCATAAATAAATATTATGTTATGTACAAATGAATTTTCGGCAATTTGCACATCTGATATCTACTCGTTTAGAATTATGAAGTCGATTAAACTGATTTGTTAGAAGACTTGAAATCTTAATAATCCTATACAAGTTATTAAAGACTAAGTATTATGAAAAAAACTCACAAAGACACATTAGCATACGGCAAATATTTAGTATCGTTCTTATTACAGCCTGTACGTAAAAGCTATACTTACCTACACTTGAAACGATGGACGTCATTAAAGTAAAGAGAAACATTCAATTCAGTTTCACATAATATGCAGAAATGTTTCATGATGATAATATTATGGTATACCTCGAAGTAGTCTCAAAGTGGTACTACAGTAACTTAACCGTAATGGGTAATAATTTTAAAAAGTTAATACAAGTATATAAATTACGATAAATATTTTATAAAGGTACCTTCCAACAACATTTTCTTCTTTTTTCTTTCTTTGCATATATTCTCTCTAAAAGGTTTTTAGCTTCCATCTGTTTTAATACAACGAACGATGTATAGTAGAAAATTACTACAAACAATCCAAGTGAAAATAATTTAAATGTAATTTATAATAAATATCATTTTAATGTATAAATATGCATTTTTAATTTTTTTTTTCTTTTATTATTCATCTTGTTATGATTTACTCATATATTAAATTTCGAAAAATTATTATAAATTTATTTTTATCAATATTTCCTTTTTACAAATTATTTCAAAATAATATTTTTAGTTTAAAAAAACAAAAAAAAAACATGGTTTAATTGGAATATGAACTAAGAAGGAATTCAAAATCATTTAAAATAGAAGTAGAGAGCACCCCATATGGTGGTTTTGTTTCAATTATCGTGAATTTTGTTGTCAATCTCTTTGTTCTATTCTGTTTTAAATTATTTTGCAGTCTTTAGTTCATATTCCAATAAGAGCATGTTTTTTATTTATTTTAAACCGATGATTTTATTTTTTGTTTTTTAGTTCTTAAACTCTTAACAAAATTTTATTTTTTTGTTGTAGTTTCCTTCTTGAGTTTTACTGAGGAAGGAATGAATTCTTACCAAATAGCGTATCCAATAGTATATATTAAATACTTAAATTTTAACAGTTGGAAATATCATTTTACTATTAAAATTGTATTGATGACATTTCTATAGAAACTATAAACTATACGATCACACTATAAATCGTTATATCTAAGTTAAAGATATGCAAATTTGTACCTATTTTGGCTATTAATTAATTTAAATTTTGCAATATTTTTTATTTTTTAATGCGTCTGCAATATTTCAGATTATTCAGATGTCTGGTAGTGGGTGAAAATTCACTTAAAAAATTCAATTACATTCATACATAGATACATACAAGTCAAGCTAATAAAAGCATATTAAAAACAACTCAAACTGAGATACAAGGCTATAATGGTACCCATACAAGGCTATAATGGTACTATATGACATAAAGCGGTCATTTTTCAAAATTTTTAGTTTATTTGTATCTTATTCATTCGGTTTTAGGTAAATCGTTTTGTATAAATGCTAGTATATTTATAAAATTATCAACTTTTATTCGAAGCATTTTTTCGAATGAAGCCGAATGAATGAGAAACAAATCAATTATAAAATATTGAATGAGCGTTACGTCTTTGGCATGTGTACTAGTAAATACTACAACATAGTTTGGGGCCAGGTTTTCTAACACATTTAATAATTAACTATTTATTTACTAGTTTAACACACGAAGCAACTAAGCAACTAATTTTAATATATTTATTAATTAAGAAATGATGAAAAATTATGCTCTGTTGAATGAGGGATTGTAGCCATAAAAAACCACTCAATGTATGAGTCGTTTTAATACATCGACTTATAAAAGAACGTTTTATTGCGCCAAATGTAAAAACAACTAACATCATGAGATTAGAGTCCTTTTTCATGAGTATGGTTGTGTAATTATTTTAAATTTTTGTAAAAAAAATTGTATTTCAATTTTTATAAATTTAAATATTTTATACTGTTTTATTTCATTTCGAGTATTCTTGATGAAAATATTATGTCACTGGCTTTTGGTTTTAATATAGTTTACATAAAGTCAGTAAAACACAAAATATAAATTAATGGTTTATCTGGAGATCCTTTAAAATGGATACAAAAAAATCTTTCACAAAAATGTGACAAGAAGTTTTATGTGCAGAATACGATATGAATGAATTGCTAAATTATGGGTGAAATTGTGTATTGTGCAGACTGAACTAATTATCGGCTATAGCACCTTTTCGAGACTTGTCTTCTTTAGGCAGTGGTGGAAGTAAAGATCGGAAATCAATCTAGGGATGATTTGTCGGTATCCATACATCTGAATATCTAGTGACGCTAAAGTCGGATAACAAGTTTCTGGAGTTTCTCCTGACTCCCAGCAGAACCTAGAGCTTCCTGTCTCTAATCTTTGTTTTTGAAATTTTAAAATGCTCACCATAATTCTAGTCAATAGCGTTGTCTACTTATGTACAGACTGGCGCAGATTTTAAATCTACTTCAGTTAAAATTTCCGATCGTGAAAAATCTCAATCAAATCAAAATTTTTTATTTGTCCCAAAAGAGATCTCCAGAGGGAAGCACTTTTGGTTTCTCGTTTATTTTCTGTGGTCTCCTGTGTGCTCTACATCCATATGAGAGTTCCGATCATGTATGGGTTGTCGATGCTCCTTTTGCACCTTCATGTAATTTCGTGCTACGCCTCTACTCTTGATACCCAGAAGAAGGGGATTTTATTATTATTGCCTGAGCTTTAAATTTAATTAAGATGTAATGAGCAGTTTTTAAAGCATCAAAGTAACCAGTTTGAATGTTTGGTACATGATACATGCAACGATCACCCTTAATAAATGCACACATAAATGTGTAGGTATGATTATTATGGAATTAGAGAGGATTCAAGAACGGTATTTTTTTCTAAAGACGTCGGCGATCCAAGAACAAGCGCGGATCCACCGTTGTGGACACGATGGGCATGCCCACAACCCTAATAACTTTTGACGTCACACTTTCTCGGTCTATTGACGTCGATAGGCTGATGATATTATATTCAATGCCTTAAAATATAAAAAAACAATGAATCGTGCGTAATTCGGAACACAGCGTATTTTTGAAGTACTAACCTAAGTACTTAGTCATCATAGACGATGTGCTGACACGTTATGTCACATTTTTGACAACATATTATCTGTTTCTTTTTGGCACATGAATACTTGTATTAAAAAAAGAGATGAATTTAAAAGTACATATAGCCTTGCTCAGGGCGTTATTATTTTATAAACATCTCCTTTGTAGGAATCCACTATATCGATCATGAGCGAGTTCATACTCTGACTCGCGCTTGGCCGATTTTCGAGTGGCTGTGACCACAACCTTTTTTGAGGGCTGAATTTGCGCCTATCCAAGAAAGTGGTATTCATACCCAAGTTTTACTATCTTTTATCTCTATGAGCTTTATTATGTTTTCACTTTTTCAAACCTACTAATTTTTTATTTGTAAACAACGTATGAACAAAGTTTTCTGTAACTTGGAATGATAGTATACTTTTCAAAATCTTTCAATAAAAAAACGTTTATTTTATGCATCAACAATAATATATGTCTTGATCTGTAAAAATTTACAAACTGTTTTCAACAGTATAAACAATTTTTCCTAACAAAATAATATGTTTAAAATAAAATAATAAAAATATTGTAAGCCCCGTTACACTCGATACAGCCGTAGTAAAACGATCATCTTATAAAATTCAACAAATGGAATAAGAAGTGAACTAACTTACTTCCACCCTATAAGTTAGGGTGTATTATTATTTATAATACCAAAAGTAATGTATACAATAAAAAAAAGCAGTAGTAGTAGGGTAAAAGGTACTTTTACACACATGAATATTTTATTTAATATGGGTTATATAAATAAGGTATCCTGCGAATAAATACAGATTGGATATTATAATGTGAATTAAAAAAAATTCTGGTGTATATGTAACTCCGTTTATGGGTACCCAAATTTCTGTCTGATATCAAGGATCTGTCTATCAGTAATAAATTAATGTAAAAAAACATTTTTAAAAACAAGCTTTTATTTAAATGTTCTAATAAAAATAATTTTGACAAAATGGAAACCCGACTTCAAAAATCAAATATTCTAAAACAAAAAATGCACTAAAAAGTAAAAAAATAATTGCATAAACTTGTGTCAATTTTAGTTGACCTAAGCAAAAATTTTTAAATATATGTGTACAATTATTGTTATTTTTGGAGTCGGTGTCAATATAGAGAAATTCACATAAAATTTGGACACCGCCTCCAAAAATAACAATAATTGTACATATATATTTAAAAATTTTTGCTTAGGTCAACTAAAATTGACACAAGAATATGCAATTATTTTTTTACTTTTTAGTGCAATTTTTGTTTTAGAATATTTGATTTTTGAAGTCGGGTTTCCATTTTGTCAAAATTTTTTTTTTTATTTCTCGCTTTTTAGTGACTTTGAAGTTCTATAACTGATTTTATTTGTCTTAATATGGGTAGACCTACTAAACGACCTACTAATTTTTAATGCATATTTTTATAACACATTTTTTTAATCCGTTTTTTTTTTTTAAATTTTTAGTGCATTTTTTTATAACAGATTTTGAGTTTTTTTTTACATGCATTTTGTTTTTTTTTTGTAAAAATTTTTTTTTTGGGGTCGGTTTTTTTTTTTTTTTAATTTTTTTATTTGAAGTCGGTTTTTAAAAAAAGTTTCTTATTTTTCCACTATGAATGAGTATACCCTTTCAAACAAACAAAAATTTTCGCAGAAATCGGTGATCACATATAAAATGAGGATTTTCCTCGATTTCAAGGGGATCCCCTAATCAGAATGCGATTTGGTGACAAAAAAAAGATTTAAAATCGGTTCACAAATGACGGAGATCTGAGGTGACACATATTAAAAATAATATATATATATATATATATATATACAGACGAATTGAGAACCATCCTCCTTTTTGAAGTCGGGTTAAAAAGAAGAAAATCAACTTTAAATTGAATCAAATCCATTAATTTATTACATTACATTACAAAATTTATATGATATTAAAGCTTGTCGCGAGATTTACTTGTGTATAAAAAAATAGGTAAATACATCTACACAAGCGACATACATCAAATCTCGCGACAAGATTCATGCGCAAGCATCAATGAGTTACATGTGTGTTTACTAAAATGTCTGAGTCAAAATTATTAATATTTCTTTGGAAAGACTTTATGTGATAAATGTAACTTATTGTATTAATAAAAATTACTTTATGTTTTGTAATAAAAAAAATGTGTAACATTGATATCCCCACATACCGCATTCGAGGTATGTTTTAATTTTGAGCACGTCATAACCTCTTTGATGGCGTTGCCATATGTAATTAACATAGTACATTTTTCGTAATTATTTGCTAATTACTCTTATCACACTCTCTGCACCTCGATTTGTGAGTAACCAAAATGTTCGAAAAATTTTTTTATTTTTTTTTATAGTAAACTTTCATTGTAATCTGAACGGTACTTTTTGTGAAACGGTACCAATGTTAAATAACATCAATAAATTGTCCACATCATAATATCCTATCTGTCATAGGTATGTAGATGTTATTATATACAAACAAATTCTTAGAATTTCATCTGTAAAACATTCACCAAAAATATAATATAAAACCTACAACACACACTTACTTTACTTTACTTTACCTATTTATAGCTGTAGCACTTATTTTCTTATTCATGAATCTATATTTTCACTTACTTAGGTACATTTCTTTCTCTATTTCATGTACTACGATGGTGGTATATACATCGACATCGAAAACATGATTGTACATACAACGCTTTCTAATGCTAAATATGTTTTATAAATTATTAAATACTAATAATATATAACAAAAACAAATACATACTACATCTACAGGTATTGAATATAAGATTGGTGAAATATTACCACATGATACTGGTAATTGTTTACAATGTGTGTGTGGTGATGGTGCACGTGTTACATGTTCACCATATCAATGTGCACCGTCTGAAGAGGATGAAGATTTAGAGGATGGTGTACCACCACTATATAGGCCGTCATCAGGTAGACGATCAGATCTTGATTTATTTTAAATTTTTTATTTCATGTATTGTATTAAAGTGTGATTATTTCTTTATTAAGTCATATGCTGACTCAAATTTTTTAATATTTCTAGGTCCATGGAAATAGTAATGTTTAGAATAGAAAAAGGAACCTAAAAAATTTTTTTTTATTAATTATTATTGAGAGGAATATTTAAAATTTTACGTTGCCTCCTTCCTCTAAACTCGCGTTAGCTGATTTTGTACATTAGGAACTGGGACTTCCAAAACCCAAAAGCACATCGTACACCAAATTTAATTCCGATACATTTAAATTGCGCATCACTTGAAAACGGCTGGGCCGATTTGGCTAAATTAAAAAAAATGTTCGTAAAAGTCCGAATAATGTTTTTAAGGAAAGAAAAATTGGAACCGAAAATTGAAAATTTCGGTGAAAACTGAAAGTACTTTTTTCTATGGGATTTTTAGACAGGACAACGTCTGTCGAGTCAGCTAATATAATATATAATATGTTACTACGAAAACATTTTAAAAATTTCAAAGTTTAACTCAACATTATGGTCCCTAAAACGAGAAAGACTAACATATATAAATTTAAATTTTATTCCGAATTTCGTAATGGAAAAAATCGGGCAAGGATGGAGGGGAACAAATTAAATTTTTTTTATTTTTCTCGGAAGATTAACGTTATTAATTTAACCAAATTAACGTTAGTACGATTTATAATTATATATTTTGAAACATGTATCTTTTCCATGGACCTTAATATGTTTAAAAATATGAACCCAGTATACTATATTCTGGAATATATTATATTTTTGTGTTTTTATACAAAACAAAACAAAAAATCTGTGTGCATTATGTAGTAAATAAAATAGAAAACTTTAGATGAAGAAAATGATTATTAAATAAATATTTAATGAATTATTTTTGTTTATATGCAAAAATAATAATTGTACAACAGTATTTTATTTTTAGATGTGGATAATACTAAGAAATTATTCTCCATACTGTATTATTAAAATCGTGGCATCAGTTTGGTATGAATCGAATTTTGAACTAATATAAACAGTTCATCGTTAGGTAATGTTCATTTATTAAAATTTAACTAAATGAATCATTCCGTTTGGCTGAATTTTTTAAAATATAATATTTATATATCTATCATTCGAATACAAACCGTTTATATGGAGAACGATTCTGTATAAAAGCTTTTGATACAAAAAATTTAATTATTATTTAAATGATTCATTCCTTTGGTTCTAATTTTTAACTAATTTTTTATTTTGCGATGTACCTAAAATATTGTTTACAACTTAGATAGTGTGTGTACTTGAGTTTTTCTTTTGCCCCTATACATTTTTTTTTGTAACTGATAAGGTGTTTTTTTTTGCAATTTACCCCCACATCAACAAAAAACATACAAAAATTTATAAAAATGTAGTTGATATGCAAAAAAATTCCAAAGAAAATAATTTAAATGTGTGGTGTGAGACGCGTACCTAATTAGCACCGACTAACATATTTTTTGACACTTTATCCCGGAGATAGTTACGATAAGCTAATTCATACTGATGATGACTACTTTATAGTCGAAAAACGTATTTATAAAATACAAATAATTGTTCTAGGAATTGCGGCAAAAATTTGAAATTTAATTTCAAAAAACCTAGAGTTCTCTTTGATTAGCTTAATAATCTTTATACGTTTATATCCTGTATAAGTATATAATAATAATAATGGGGTTAACCTCCGTTTTTGGGACACGGCGGTCTATAACGGAGACCACCCACATCATTATTTTTCAACCTTTATTAATGTTTACCTTACATTTTTATGATGTGAGTGGAGGATCAGTAATTCGTATGCAGAGAAGGAATTGGTAGGTTTGCGGCTGCAGCCGACTTTGATAGGAACTATGCCGATATTCATCTGGAGTTCGTGAAGGGAAACTGCAGAAAACCTTCTCAAGCATAGCCGGTTACTTCTTTCTAGTCCATTCGCCGACAGTTTAGTCAATCAACCGCTCCATTAATTTTTTTTAATTGGAAAACTGCCGGTGTCGGAATTCGAACCCATAGCCTCCCAGGTCCAAGTAGGAACAGCGCCTTAACAAGCGCGGCTACTTGGCTGGTCGTATATGTATTATATATATTGTATATATATATAATTTCAATTGTTTTGTTGAATAATTTAAATTTAATAACCGATTTTGTAAATTTTATTTAATATTAGATTGTTGGTAAACCAACATTCCATGAAGTCACCATCTGAATCAAAATCCGATGTCTGAACTAAGTCGGAACGCGGTAGTATTGTTACTAGCGCCGCACGATTACGATTTTCTCTAATTGAAAATCAGTATATGTTTTTAATTATTTTAATAATTATTTAGTAAAACAAAACCATCAGTTACATCTGTTCAAATTGATTATTTAAAAAAATACTTTAAACATTTAAGCATTGCATAAAATGCTTTAATATCACAAATTTTTTTCAGGATAAACATTAGATACTTTGAAAAACAATTTCGAAATCTAGCAGTTTTTACGTTCTTATTAATATTAAACATACTATCTGCTTGTCTGTCCATCTGTCTGTTTCACATTAAGCAACTCAACCTATTTTGATGTGGTTTTCATCGAATGCGGTAGAAAATTTTGCCGGGTAACATATTGGCTACAAAAGTTTGTAGTTCCTTGCATCTATGTGCGCTTGGCTGTTGCTCACCTAACCTACCCCGAAGATAGTGCAAGATTTTATTTAAAATATTAACCATGTTTTACACTCAATTGTCTTGGCTTAAATGCGGGGATCGTCGTGGGAATGGCTAGTAATACAAATTTTAAATTTTCTATGTTCTCTTACCCCTGTCTAATGCTGATCTATCATCCCAACAACCTTAAATGTTTTATGCCATTCATAAAGGTTTAGAGATAAAATTATGTGGTTGTGTTTTCTTATTGCTCCGTTTTTAGCACATATAGCTATTTTCCGGTAAAAGAAAAATACAAAAAAAATGTTTAATAGTTCCAAAAGCAATCGCCGATTGGAATAAAATATGGAAGAGTGGTTAATCGGAACCTTATGGCTCTTTTAAACCGGTCGCCCTTTTATTTGGCCCTTAAGTTTTGCAGTGGGTCTTCGTTATTTTCATGTTCTGACGGATGATATTTCATTAAAAAATAAACGTAAGGATGTTCGATGAGGAAGGTAAAGCCTCGATTAACCACTCTTTCAGACCGGTCGACGGGATAGTTTGCACAGGATAGGGTAAATATATTATGAAACTACACATATTTCCTTATCATTCCATGTTAATTTCATAAGGATGTTTTATGAGGGAGTTTAGTTTCATTTTTCGACTGTAATTACCTTAATGCCAGTAATTTGCATAGGATTCGCTTAGAGCGACTGATTGCCCTCCAAAAGCAATAGGGAATATGCATGAACAATTTTTTTCACGTTTATTTTCAGAATATGAAAATACTGTTAATACTGTAATAATATTTAAAAACGAAATTAAAATCCGACAAATATTAAGGAAGCTATAAGCTTTTAAAGATTATTATCTGTCTCTTTCTTGCAAAAATACTAAAAACGGAGTTTTACGTGTATTTTAAATGGTGAAAGTGTAATATGACGTCACATAACATATCAAGAGGGTTATCACCCTCTTTGTCTAATCGGGAATTTCAATCCTTCATATCTCGCTTATTTTTAAAGTTATTTAAAAAGTAATTTTACCTTGATATTTGTCAAGTAAACATGCTTCAATTCAAGTGAAAAAAAATTTTCATGCATATTCCCTATTATGTATACGTATTAGTTTACAACATATGTTGATGATGTTCGATGAGGTAGGTAATCTTACCATGGACTCTTGTTGTATATGCTCATATACTTCAAGCATAAAATTATTTAATAAATATTTACTCATATACTTCAAGCATAAAAACAACGTCAAAAACTTAAAAAGTTAAAAAAAAGTAATTCGATAAATTTCTGACTAACGTAAAAATTGTTTCAAAATCATTCATGCATAAATTTTTATATTCATATAAAAATCTCATGCGTAATTATACACTCGAATTAATTATAACAATATGTAAATATGTATGAGAGAAGATTGTTCAGATCATACTTTTTTTTTTATTATTAAATTAAATTACTGCGCATAAGTAGAAATAAAAGTAAACGTGAGAGAGACGTATAATTTGAACGGGATTCTGTATTATAACAAATATTTGTTATCATTTTGAAAAATCAACATCTGACTAAAGACGATGTATTTAGTAAGATAAGAGTATGTAAACATACAGAGTTTGTAACTATTAATAATGTTGATTTTATTTATTTGAAACTACATATCTTGATATAAATGTCTGGATTCAGTTTATTATTTTTACATAAACCTTTTTTCATTTTAACATTTATCCATGATATTAATACTTTTAAAATATTTAAACTGTGTCGAGTCTGGAAATCAGTGAAAATAAAGGCACTGTCACACATAGGAATAATATTTATAAAAGCTGGCTTATTTCACACCAATCCGACAATCGTGTCAACGACACAAGGGTTTTGAAAGTAATGAGATGTTTCACATTAGACCAAAATCGTGTCGAAGTCGTTTAACCGACAAATGACACTCAGGCAGGCGCTAGCGAGCTCAACAAATCCCAGTGCTGTGACCGAATGTCGTGTCGTTTGAGTCTAGCCGGATCAGTGTAGTGGAGGTTTAAAGTGTAGTAGCGGTTCTGGCGTTGAATAGGATTTTCGATCCTTGCGAGAAGGTCGTCGATCTTCGAACTTGCAACACTCATACGAAAATAGTTCAAAAAATCCATATTTTCTCAACTCCTCAAAAAAGACATTTTATGTCCCCAACTCACTTCTTTTCATAAGAATTTGATGAACCCTTTACATCCTACTGTTTCCGTCTTTTTTGAAACGTCTATAATACAAGGATACAAGCTAGTAACTGCTCTCGCTCTGAGCTCGTAAGCGACTTAAGAAAAAAGACAAAATGTGAAGGTGGTCGAGTTAGATTTCGTTTAAACGACTGTCAGGTTGGTGGGAAATTAGCATTAGTACACAAAAAAAGCATGGTCAAAGTTTTGCATTCGATAATACTCAACTATGTTGTATTCACAACAATATAGAGTCTAATAACATTGTAACGAAAGCTATATTTATCAGGAGACTTAACTTTCTCCATTCCCAAACCTGAAACAACAACAACACGCTTTGCCATGTAGAAGCTACCTAGAGTCTAGACTAAGCAGATATTTTCAGACGCAAAAATTATAAGAAATATCAAATTAAGTTACCATGATGGCAGTTATATTTATGTATTTATTAGAGTATTTATTAGAGTACAGAAAATATGGTCAGGTAACCAATCTGGCAACTTTAGCTTATGATAAATTTTTGTATTTTACTAATATTAAGGAATTTGTGTTTTACAAATGGGAACACATATTTTTTTGACAGAATAAGCCAATCTGAGCAATTACGTAGTCCAAAACAGTTTGCTCAAAAAATAGGAAATTATCATTGTTTTTGTTTTTTTGTAAAAATAAACATTTTAATAAATGTAAAACATGATTTTAAAAAATTCTATGCTTTGACCAAACATAATAACTTTTTATAAAAGACAAATTATTTCTAACAACCTTTTCTCAAAACACGCAAACTTATTCTTGAAAATTAATTTTTTTAAACGGTTATAAAATGGTTAGCTATTGACCAAAATAGATTACTCAGATTTTATGTTTTTTTTGCGCAGCTGGCCGGAAAGTTCAAATAGCCTAGAAGGTCAAGGTCAAGGTAAATACGAAGGTCATTATAAGACGCCTCCTTCCAAACAAAAAAATATTTATTCCGAGCTAGTTTTTCCAAAAACGTACCTTGAATTAATATATTCAAATATTCAAAGTGCATTGTTTAAAGTGAGACATGATTATTATTTTATATAAATTTTTGTGAAATCGTTTCGTCGATATAACCAACCACTAAAAAGTCATTAAACAAGTAAAATTAATAATTTAAAAACCTCCAACGCAATAATATGAAACATAATATGAACTTCCCGCTACTTCCACCAAATTTATAAGTAAAATGATAATGTTAATAATATGGCTATACATCATCTTGGAAAAGAGCTGATAATTTTGTACGACTGAACCGATTTTTTTCAAACATAGCTAAGAACCACCGCAAGAAAACCAGCTATCTGATAAAAGCCGCATTTAACACGATCCACGCTTTTGAGAGCCACAGACAGACTCACAGACGATTCAAACTTAT
This sequence comes from Nineta flava, assembly GCA_963920215.1. Classification (NCBI taxonomy): domain Eukaryota; kingdom Metazoa; phylum Arthropoda; class Insecta; order Neuroptera; family Chrysopidae; genus Nineta; species Nineta flava. Next base: position 80,115,843 of record OY986041.1, on the reverse strand, counting down.
ATCATCTCTTTTCTGCGTCGGGGGTTAATAAAAGAAATAAAAACACCAAATATTGAATTACATTCGTTGGAGTTTATTTACTTGATCTGTTTCAAATCTTTATAATTTTTATCAACGACTTGAAAAAAGCAAAACTCATTAATTTCTTTAAATTGATGAAATTGTAAAGCACTCATAAAAATTCACTTTTTGTGTGTAATTTATGAACTTCTGTGAAAAGCAAAGGTAATTTTACTAAAAATCAATGTTTAACAATCATTGTTTACGTACGGAATCCTAAAAAATGATTTACATTATACATTAAAACATAAAAAAAAAGTAATTAAAATTAATATTATACAATTTTATTCAAATGTGAATCTGTTAAACTAGCATATTTAAATGTAAATCATTAATTGCAAGTAAGAAAATCTTAAACCAATGTTTATATTTCAATCTTTTAATTTAGTTTTCTATTATTCTAAAGCAGCATTTTCAGTTGAAATACATATTATGAAAAAATAACTGTCCTCAAATATAACTAACCTAAAACGAGTATGAACCTAAGGGTATAGGTATACCATGAACCTAGAATAGTCAAAGAAGTTGAACATGGAAAAAGTAACAACAAGGCATTACTTTTAAATTTACATTTTTCATTTGTTTAAATAATGCATTTGTGCCAAATCTATTGGGTGTAAAAAAAAATGTTATACACATAACAGTTTCTTTTTGTGAGGTCAGAAGTTAAAATTTGACAAGTGGGATAAATCCTACCATAATACCACTTTAGGAAAAACTGCCAATTTCTTTCTAAACAATGATCAGACGATATGATTCTTCCAATAAAAGTCCTGATGAATAATTTGTAATTGAAAATAAAATCGGTTAAATACAAGTGTTCTTGTATTTAACGATATAAATATAGGTTATTTGTATACATCTCGAATCATACTTCGCCTTCTACGAGATAGGTTCGATGAATATTTGAAGAATCTTCGAAAATTCGCTTAAGTGGAAAACTCTTTCAGTTTACATTTATATAATAAAGTTCAGTACCTATTTTCAGGTTTAGTAAATAACATAAAACTGTAATTGAGGCTACTATGTGATTCTTACCACATAAAAACTACTACACTTTACCGGATATATTTTTAAAAACATATTTTTTTAATCTTATTCTGCTTTATAAAAACAGTAAAATGTTTTACAAGAATTAAATATTTTTGTAGTATCTGATAAACCTTTTTTATTCTCTGTGATTGCATTATATTAATCAACCGAATTATGTATATCAACTTTCTTATTTATTTATAAGAGAGAAGCACAAACATTTTAATAATATTTTCACCTCAAATTTACGTCGTCATTAAGCGTACTTACGCTTATTCCCTTTCCTACTTCTTTTCACTACGTCACATGAATGATATGCTACCATTAAAAAGAAACACCTAGAGGCAATAATGAAACAAGTTGCACTCGAAACAAAATACACTGCATTAAAAATATAAATAAAAAAAACTTAGTAATATTAAATTTTAAATAAAATAAAATGGTAAAAAAATTCATGGTAAATTTATTTTTTTAAATGATGAAACAAAGAATAAATATGATAAAAGACTTACATTTTTTACATTGTGTTTTGTGTATGTTTTGTATATTCAATTTATTTTAATTAATCAAAAATATTACACACACAAAAAAAACGAATGAAATTCCCTATAATATTTATTATGAAAACATTTGGTGATAACTAGGGAGCTGGTGACAGAAATTTTTAAGTCATTAGCTCGTGTGACAGAAGTTGCACATTATGTTTTGTCTATAAAAATCACTAATGTGGAGGTCTGCCAAACTATTATTGTTGCATTATTAATTAATAAAATGTGCGCGTCTGTTTTTTTTTTGTCGTTAATCACACCTTCTCTCTCTTATCATCGCCAGACAAAAATGTCTGTACATTAATGTACATAACTGTCTGAATGTAAAACATCTCATGTGTTATGCGATAATGTGAAGTGAATTTTCAAAATAGCAAAAATAAATAAATAAAAGCTCTATTTAATTATTAATCATCGATTTTCCTGGTCAGAAGATTTTTATAGTAACGTAAACGCCTAAGTGATCGAACGTATCTCAAAGCCCGAACGCACATTATAATAATATTATGTTTTGATTAATTTGAAGATCTAGTTGAAAATGATTTCAACTAGATTATCATATCGTCGCATATCATCGCAACATACCCGTCTGGCTTTCAAATTATTTTTAAAAAAATTGGCGACGAGGAAATAATTTAATAGAGCTTTTTTTACAAGTTAACAATTTTATATAAAAAAAACTAGTTTATACCCGTGGCTTCGCTTACTAAGTAAGTGCCAGGCATGAGGGAATAAATTTGATCAGTTTAGTTATTCCAAATTTGACAAACTATTTTTTTGATAAATTAGTGATACCTGACCTTTTCACCTCACTTACCCTATTCACAAGCATCAAAACTCGATTCCCATTCATCATTCTTAATGACAAGCTAATCATGTGCCTTTTCTGCCGCCAGCTCTCTGTCTAAAATAATGTACATGTTCAAATCATTCTAGATATGAGGGTATGTAGTACTATTTTGCCTATAGCCCATTAAATAGTCGAACACATTAGATAAGTATGCGCACATGGTTTTTCTTAGAATGGGGCTGCGTTCTTTTGATAAAAAAACCCGACACACTGATTAAAATTTGTTGCACATTATTTCTTCATTTTTTCATCGTTTTTACCAAATATGCCATTAGTTTGGTACTGTTTGTAGCAAAATAAGAGGCAGTCTCGCAAGAAAGGTGAAATAATGCACAATATATGGAAATAATGGAAATATATTCACAAGCGTGTCAACCTTTAAAAGTGGATTTAACTAATAATCATTCAATCAAGTTCATTTACTATGATATATATATAATTGCCTATTATATAGGTATATATATATATATATATATATATATATATAAATATATATATATATATATATATATATATATATATATATATATATATATATATATATATATAAATATATATATATATATATATATATATATATATATATATATATATATATATATATATAAATATATATATATATATATACATATATATATATATATACATATATATATATATATATATATATATATATATATATATATATATATATAAATATAAATATATATATATATATACATATATATATATATATATATATATATATATATATATATCGTATCGAATCCCGACACCGGCAGTTTATCAATTAAAAAAAATTAATGGGGCGGTTTCTTGACTAAACTGTCGGTAACTAAACTGAACTTAACTAAACTTCACTAAACTGATGTAACCGACTATGCTTGTGAAGCTTTTCTGCGGTTTCCCTTCACGAACTCCAGATAAATGTCCGCATAGTTCCTATCAAAGTCGGCTGCAGCCGCACAACCTACCAATTCCTAGTCTGCATACAAATTCCTGATCCTCCACTCACATCATTAAAAAAAAATGTAAAAGTAAAAATTAATAAAGGTTGACAAATAATGATTTGGGTGGCCTGTGTTATGGACCGTTGCCTCAAAAATGGAGGTTATACCCTATTATTATATATCGTATAGTTTTTAAGGTTGTTTATATATATATATAATATATATATATATATATATATATATATATATATATATATATATATATTTATATATATATATATATATTTATATATATATATATATATATATATATATATATATAAAGCATGTTTTTATAGAGGTTCACAACTTTGAGTTGGTAACACTGCTTTATTTGACAAACGATTTAACAGCTGATAGTTGCTTTTTGATTAATTTGGTTTGCCATTTTATCATGGATAGACCAGAGCAACGCTTGCAAATTGTTGAAATTTTCATAATTTTCATTAATTCATAATTGCAAATTGTTGAAATTTTCAACAATTTCACGTAATGGTCCTGTAATCGGCCAACAAGATCGTGTGATTTAACCCAATTGGATTATTTTCTTTGGGGTTATGTAAAGTCACTTGTCTACGCCGATAAACCAGAGGCAATTATCACCTGGAAATCAACATTCGACGAGTTATTGGCGAAATACGGCACAAATACTGCAAAAAGTGTGTTCCAGATATATATTATAATATATATCTGGATATATTATAATATATATAATAATATATATATATATATATATATATATATATATATATATATATATATATATATATATATATATATATATATATTATAATATATATCTGGATATATTATAATATATATATATATATATATATATATGTACAAAAAACCTTAAAAACTACTGATAAAAATTAATTTCAGGTACAACTTTTAGGAACAGTTTCTCAAATAATTTAACTAATGTAGTAGCATCATGGTCCTAGATTTTTTACCATCGGATTCTTTAAATGATTATTTTTTTTATCAAATCCCCCATGTTTGTTTAAAAAAATTGTTATTATGAGAATTTATGTTTTCCTGTGTATTTATATATTAAATTTCTGATTATAAAAATATCTTCATTATATACATTTCATATAATTGAGTATAATATCTAAGCATAGAAATTAATCATAATATACAAAACTTGATTTTAAATGCTCACAGATTGCTTTACAATATTATAAAAAAAATTTCACGCAGGTAAAGTAAGCGAATTTTCCAAGAAACATTAGAAAATACTTTACATCTTACCTCTTCCAGTTGTATTTAGGAATTTAATACTCTCATTAATACTCTGACGAAGACAATTTTAGGTAAGGGGGCTTAGAAGGAGGAGAACATAAAAACTTGAAAGGGTAGGGAGCTTAGAAGGAGGGGAACATAAAATCATGAATTTCTCTCTTAATATTAGAAAATAAAAGAATTGTCATAAGTAAAGTTGAGGTAAATAAATTTTACTTTCGTTTATGACCTGATCATATTTTTTTAAATCTAATATTTACATAAATATTTACAATTTAAATATAATGATCACTTCACCATGGTAAAATCAAGATCCAAGAATTAAGGTCCCCGGGTTTCCGCATTCTTCTCCTTTCGTGATTATTTAGAGATGTATTTTTCGATTTTTATCATATACGCTGGGAGCGGCCGTGCACTGCACACAGGCGACACTTTCAAGGGGGTGGAAAACAGAGGAATCTCATCACCGAGCTCGTTCACATAATTTGCTAAACAATTTATTCAGTTATGCATAAATTTGCTAAATAATTGCATCGTTAAGTTCACAAATAATTAATTTTGGAAAATTAGAACTACTTTTGTGCCGCTTTTAATAATTGTTTAATTGATTATTACAGTTGTTTTTTATACACTCCCTTAATTATTTAACAAAACTCAAAATCCTTTGTAAAATCCTAGTAAGAAAAACGGGATAGAGGAGGGGCGGCATTATCAGCTTTACACGCGGGTGGATCTGGCTGAGTATGAATGACTAACCAGTTGTAATACATAAGAAGAAGTTTGACAATGAATCGATAATTTTGGTATAGATAAAATACTGTTGTACATTTTATGATAAATTTATTCGAATTTTTAATTAACAAATAATAATAGAAATTCATCATCATCATCAAAAGATTCATATTAATTATGCATTTCAACAATTCTATAAAAAAAATAAGACATTTGAAATTAAAGAAAAACAAAAACTTTTTAAAGAATAATAAAAACCAATCTGTTATTGTAAATAAAAAAATCTAGTGAATAACTAATGTGGAAATAAATTGAGAAGAATTTTTTTTTTTATATTGTATAAATAAATCAAAAGGATTTAATTAATTATCTACTAAAATAATGAAATTTATAATTACAAAGGTGTTTGTACGCTTAGATTGAAATAAAATGAACCAACTTTCGTGATTTATAATTAGATTATAGTTAGATTTATAATTGCTTTTTGTAACAAAGATATTTTTTCGTATCAATATTTAATTAAAAAATCCAAAGTCTATATAGTATACGCTAGTTATTTCATACTATGTCTTACGTAGCCTTAACGGAAATTGACATTAGTATTGTATTGTGACGCCTAAGTATACACAAAATATTGATATGTGGAATAATAAATTAATGTTGAATAAAAAGTAATAGTACCAATGATATAAAAGGATTGATTTATTCATACAATCATCCGTGGTATAACGGTAAGCACACTGAGATAGAAATTCTAGCTCATCTATCTATCATAGAATGTATAATAGATTAACTGGGTAACTAAAACGACATTAACGTGTTATTAAATAAATAAACGCAGTTATAACTCATATATAGGTTCAATTATTTTAATCTAATGTGTACTTACATTAATTAAAATAATGAGAACAATGGAAAAATATTTTTTATTGCTATTAAGCTTATTATGTTTGTACCATGGATTTACAACAATTTAGCAATTATATAATATGTTATTATTACAATAATACCTTAGTATGTTCATATATTATCAAAAATATTTTATTGTCAGCTTTTATTTTAGACTTTTTTAAGCTGTTTTTAAATTGCATGCTATTACACTAAACAATATGTGGCACAACGGAATGTAATTTATATATTCTCAATTTGTGTTATGAGATAATGAGATCGTGAGGTGAGGCAAGACGGTCATATCCTTTGCATGGGTTCATTCTCGTCTCGTCTCATCTTATAAGTCAAGAACAAATGGTGTTCCGCGTGCACATCACCAGCAGAAAAATCTCGCCTCAATATTGTCTCTCTAAAACATGGATACATGCCTCTGTTGTAATTAACTTTAGTATAATATCAGAATTAATTTTATCTGATATTTCATGAAATACACACGTTGTCTGCATAAACATGAAAACAAACTTTGCAGTAAACACTTGATGAAATCATTATTCACTAATTTCCCGAAAATCTACAAAAATTAAAACGCTATTTCTAAGAAGTATGTGCGTTTCTCAATTGTTCAGAAACGGTTTGAATAAGTTAAAATAACAACACTAAGAAAATAAAGAAAAAAAATGGAAGCAAACATCAAAAAGAAAAAAGCCCAAATCAGCTAAATGAAATTTTCCGTCCGTCCGTCTGTCTGTCATTATGTATACAAAAAAGGGTGAGTTTATTTTTTTGTATTTTTTTTAATATTTCGGTTTGGATTTTTTCAATTTTTCTAAAATAACATTTATTACTTTTAAATGATTTTTGTAGCTTAAATAAATTCTTGGTTTGCTAAACAGTATGTGTTTATAGCATCAAAATGTGTAAGGTTTTTGTGCATAGGTTTTTTAAAGGTAAGTTATAAAAAAAACTGTATATTTTCTGATGATTCATCTACATTTAGAGTCTCCAAACAATCATCCATCATGTTCATTGCTTGCTAATCAATCATTTGAATGTTTTAATTTTATAATATACAACAATGTATAACTTGATTTAAAATTGCAATACACAACATGGATGTGGTATATTTTAATTTAATAAACTCATATGTTGCATATTTTTAAAATAAATTATATTCATTAATTGAAAAATGTATTAAAAGCAAGTAGGTGGGTATACAATTTAAATATTATAGCATGGATTAACAGCAAAATTTGGAGTAGCATATTATTACTTTTATTCATATGTATATACCGACCGTTTAGTTTACATCTTCATATAGTAAATCTCCCACGAGTATGAGAGAGTATGTAAATGTTTGTTATATTAAATAATTATTATTTAAATAAATAATAAATATATAAAAAAGATATAATTGACCTTTATTAATTAAAATTGATCTTTTTAATTCTTTTTAATATCTTTTTAATTTGATTTATGAAATGTTATTGTTTTAATATGTAAATTACCAAGGTTGTTAACATTCAAAGCAACCGTGATAATAGAGTAACTTCCCTCTATTATCACGGTTGCTTTGAATGTTAACAAGTTGAAATGCAACAGATAAAAATGAAGAACAAAATTATAATAATAATTTAATGATGAAGCGACACCGCTACAAGTACATATGTATACATTAAGCAATGTGTATGAGAAGGAGGTCTTATAGGTTTGTTACTTACTAACTTAAAGTTAAACTGTTGTGTGTTGTCATGTCTATTAATTTGTATGTGTGTTATGATTTGTTCTGTTGTTCAGACATAACTCTACAGTAACACAATACACATAACACAACAATAACAAACCAAACCTATAAGACCTCCTTCTCATACACATTGCTTAATGTATACATATGTACTCTCTCATACTCGTGGGAGATCTACTATAAGATGATGTAAACTAAACGGACTATATATATATATATATATATATATATATATATATATATATATATATATATATATATACATATATACATATATATATATACATATATATATATACATATATATATATATTTATATATATATATATATAGATATATATATATATAAAATTCCCTAAATATTTGTAAATCGAACTTGTATATATATTCAAATATAGAAATACGTTAAAATAACGTAGTAAAGGTAATATGTTTCGATATCAATTATCGATATTCAATTGCAAAATGTGGCTGTCGAAATTGACATTGAAAAATCATAAAAATAGCTATTGGTAACATTCTTTAAAAGGTGACATGAAAAATCGTACACATCTTGGTTGGAGTTCGAACTCATGACCTCTTGCTGGACCAGTGCTCTATCTCTAAGCCACCAGATGTTATATAGATAGAATGCATATAATTCTTCACTATCTTGATGTCGATGTTTTACATTGTTTTTTACTATCTACATATATTTAATTGTCTTTGTAAACATGCGTCTATCCACACATTGTTGGTATGGTTGCCAGTACTGACAGAGGTGACCAATTAGTACAAGTAAAAATAACCTACCCATGTTATAATGTTTGAACTGCAAATACCAATTTGTGAAAAAACAAAAAAAACAAAATAATGAACAAATTTTAGAGAGCATTATTGATTTTAATTTCATAATATTTATTCTACTCAAATATGATCTATATTCTCTATATAATGTATATTAAAAAAATTATAAAAGGTGTATCTAAAGGATTGCACCAAATTCTAGGGATGCATTCATTTTACACTTAAAAATAAGCCTTATTAACCCAATTGTCGATTTTCGTTTTTTTTTCTAGTTAAGAGGACGACATTAAACTTTCGGTTCTAGGTACAGCGGGCGCCATTTTCTTGCAAAAAGCGCTAGAAATGTATTCTAAACATAAAACAAAGTATTAAAGATTGTTGTACAATTTTTGTTCGATTTCAAGTTATGGCAAACCATTTGTAGGAAAATCAAATTTTTGTGCGATGCTTATGTTTTTTAGTAGTGTACACTTGCTCTATTTAAACATCACTCGTAGTAATTACAGTTGCTTTGCGAGTCCACAATTCGAAAACGAACAAGAATTGGATAACAACAATTTGTATTGATTGGGTAGTTACTTGACGAATATTCATTATAATTGTTGAAATGAAATCAATCAATCAATTAATCAATTGTTGTGACTATAGTTTCGAAAAAACAGTGCCTTCCTTTTCTTCCGTGGAGAAAGGAAGTGTGTTACGAAACGATGGTTACAAAAATAAAATATAATAGTTTCAAAAAATTAACGAAGATTTTAGACAATTATTTCATTTCAATAGTAGAAACTTTTTGAGATGGCAGGGCAGCGTGACCAATAAACAAACTAAATATGTTTGCCAATGTTCATAGGTACATATAACATGTGCTTTTTGTTGACTTTAGTAAATTTTTTAATTGATGCATTGAATAATTTTCGTCGCCATATTAAGGACGTTCGAAAGAGTCATTTTGCGGAGAAAGACGTAAGAGAGGTACCAAGCGACTGCGCATGCCCGCAGCGTTACAGATTTAATGTATACGTTGAAACTAGATTTAAGTATTCTATGGTTATTTTGTAAATAATAACACTCGTGAGTCGTGACTCGTAATATTTCTTTTATTTTAAATAAAAAAGTAAAATATTGTGTTTTGCTTCTCTAAAATGATAAAATTACTTATATAATACATAATTACTTTCCAAAATGCATTTGAACATACCTTTATCTTTGACTTAAATAAATCCTTATTTAAATAACAACAATTTACATAGTTTTATAAAAAACTATGTAAACATAGTTTAACTATTTTAAACTATGTTTTATTTGATTATAAATATTAACTTAATAGTTTCTCCATAAGACCCAATGTTAAAAGACCCAATATCGAGAGAAAAAAAAACGGAAAAATGCATTTGAACTAACATTTTTAAGCACACCAATTTAATTTAGAGGAACTTCTCTGCATTTTTTCTCTCTTTCGAACATCCTTAAATTGCAGCTGTATACAAATCCGACATTTATTAACTTTTACTTCATAAACATTTTAAATTCATAATTCTAGTTTTTTTTCATTGCAAAAGATCGAGAAATTATTAAATTATAAAATTTGATAAAATAAAACACTTACATAAATAAATTTTCATATATGTCATGTAAATTTATTTCTTGTTTTGGTTTTTCTGTTTATTATCAAATGCAACCACCAGAGACGTAACGTTTCATCTATAGCAACAAACCTTGGCTTTTTTCCAGCTTATCTTTATGTATAGAATGCACTCCTATCGGTCAGTAGGTACAATCGTCCCGACTCATCTTGTACAATAAAAAAATATTAATTAGTTGTATTTACAATAGTTAATAATAAATATGTATATTTTACAAAATTTAAATTACATTCAAAATAAATATTTTTCATAAGCTAATTAATATAGACAGAAAAAAGTAGTTTTCATTAAGCCTAATTTTCAAATCAAGTAGAAATGCCTACATATGGGTGTAAAAGTGAAAAAGTTTTTGTTAATTACCCACTTCAAAGAAGTTGTAATTTTATATTTCATGTGATTTTAAAATTTTAAGCATGAAGAATAGATATATTAGGAGATTGAACGACATAGGCAATTCGTCTGTTTTTGTGTCCTCAAAAACGTGTAGAGATCATAGTTATTATTTTCGCCACTAGCGGCAGTGCGAATCTGCCCGTACGGAATTATTATTATTATTACATGTTAAAATCAACGGTTATCACATCTTACAAATAAAAATTGTAAGTATAAAAATTGTTTAATTTTATAAATGTGAAAAAATGGGACGATGTTGTACAGGGAAAGCATAGATATACTGTTATATATCTATGAGTGGAAGGTTGTTTAAGGTTAGGAATGCGTGTCTGCATTGACGAAAGGAATATGGTCTGTAATTACCGGTTGTCATCTTCTTTCTTTATCTAATATATGTTAGTATTGTAAACATATATTTGTAATTATTAATTGCAATTATCACTATGATTCTTCATCGTTTAATTTATTGCAGATTATTAAGAATTCTCTATTATTAATATTTATTTAATTATTACTTGATAATCGAAAACAATTTTTTATTATCTATAAAACTAAGACTTCTTATTAACTGAATGAAAGTGATTTCTTGGCGCCTACATTTAAACATTTAAATTCCGTACGGCACTGAGACCAGTGACCCCTACTGATAAAAGATAGTTACACCAATTCTTGACCGTTTTTTTAACATTACGTTCGCTCTCCTAATATATCTATTCTTCATGATTTTAAGATTCAGCATACACACACTTATCGTATAAATTACATTCGATTTTATTTAAAAATTGTTTTTATGATAAGTACCCCTCTTAATACAGATATAAGTTGTTGATCAGTAGAAAAGTTTATTAATTAAAATGTATTGTTTATGGTAAGCTATTTTTTTACTCACATTTCTTCCCAGTACAATCAAATTTTACGCAGTATCTATAGATTTGGATTATATAAAAAATATTATCAATGCTAAAGAATCCTCAATCGAAGAAGTTTCCGTGGTGTCATAACGCTACTACTCCACAATATTATATTTCTACTGGCTATTCCGTTTTGAGCGATACCGCGATATTTCCGACTTGTAGCGATACCGCTACATACTTCCCCCCACCAACTTAGTAGCGGTATCGCTTTTTCATTAAATTATTATTATAATTTTGTTCATCATTTTTATCTGTTGCATAACAACTATAACTTCCCTCTATTATCACGGTTGCTTTGAATGTTAACAACCATGGTAATTTACATATTAAAATAATAATATTTAATGAAGAAGCGATACCGCTACAAACTTAAATAAAGTGACGGCTTCTACATATGTAAAACTCTATCTTTTGGCACGATTTATAAACCTTCTTCAAAAGCTCGATTCTGTTTGCATCAGAATAGCTCGGTTTTTTAAAACGTCATAATTAAACTTAATTTATTGTAATAAATAATTGTGGAAAAAGATTAGCAGACGTAACTAATACTTTTATTTAGTCTCTATTTATAAAAACGAGTACTAAATACTAAACGAGTTTAAAAGCCCATTACTGAAGGAATAGATGAGTAATGCAGAATAGCATATTTTGATTGCATCTTCATAATTCGTATTCTTTAAAAAATGGTATTTCAAATAAAAATGGAAATTATATAATTACAAAATAATAAATTATATTTTAAGTAAAAATTGGGGCACAAAAAATTCATAACAAATAATATTTTGTCAAAAATGCTATTTATTATTGTCTACAATAATTTTCTTCATCATAGAAAATAACATTTAAATAAAAACATTGATATCATTCAAATTCATATCAATATTTTAATTTTAAAGAACTTATCAAAATATTTAATCAATTAATTAATGTGTATGAATTGTATACTACCATTTAATAATACCAAAAATAAATTTAAAAAAATAAATAAAAAAACATTAAACAAACAAAAAAATATTGAAAAATAATTATAAAAATTTCTGTTACGTATAATAATTGTAAAAATCATCTTTTTATTTAAATAAGTAAAAAGAAAATCTTTTTGTACAAATTTATAGTCTGTAAAAGTAAATAATAAATAATATAAGAAAACAGTTAACTGTGTTAATGATCTATTTAAGTAAGTAATCTTAGATAGTACCTAATAAAGTATATCATCTGGTTTTTTTTTCTTGCTTTAGGTCCTTCTTTTACAAAAAAAAAATTTAATTAAAATAATTACATTTAATAAAAAGAAAACAACAGTAGAGATACTACACACTTTATCATAAGAATAGGTAGAGGATATGATATTAAAAAAATAATTGTAGAATACAATAAAATAAATTTATTATAAGAGAATGGAATTTAATTATTATAATAAATAGAATTTTTAATTATGTAAACAACTATTGTGTTTTATTTTAATAATCCTTTTTATATTAGTAATCCTTTTTTCTATCCTGAGTGTAACCTTACAAATAATGGAACACGACGCATATTGTGGCATCATAGGTATTACTAAATTTATTCGTTGGTTGAAAATTAGCAAAATTGTCCCGTCAATAAAAAGGTTTTATGTTAAAATTAATGCCAGGAAAACTAAAATTTTAATGAGATTTATTTATTAATTAATAAGTATAATTAATAAATCTTTTTAATAAATGTAATTAATTAATATCAATTAATAAATCGAATTAATAAACTAATTATTAAATCTAATTAAATTATATCATCCGCCAGATATCAAACAATAGACCTCTGGTTTTCGCAGCCAGCGTGTTAACCGTTACACCACGTATGATGTTTGATGAAGCAAGGTAACGTGTTATAATGAGATTTGTAATTTTCCAAACGTCCCTGATTAGCCCTGTTGTGCTACCTTTTCATGCTCGCTTTAAACGTGAATTTGTAGTATTTCAGAGAATCATCCAAAACTCGTTGGTAAGTATATCTACATAAAATGTATCCGTCAAATTTCCTTAAATTATAGTTGAAGTGAGAATTTTAACGAGAAGAAGAAAAATATTATTTTTACGTTCCTTTTTACGAAAATATATAAATAACCCTATAAATTCGATGATATCAAAGTATTTAAACTTTTGTAAACAATTTGTAAGGTTAGTCCAAAACTATTCAAAACTATCCAAATTATCCAAAACTATCAAATTTTATTCACGACTTGATCAGAATTGCCAAGTGGCCAAGCGGACTAAGGCGTTTTGTTTGCGCAGTATGCCTACTTGGAAACTGGGAGGTTATGGGTTCGAATCCCGACATCGGTAGTTTGTCAATTGTTAAGAAGAAAAAAGGGGGCGGTTAATTGACCAAAATGTCGGCGTATGGACAAGAACGAAGTAACCGGTTATGCTTGAGAAGGTTTTCTGCAGTTTCCTTCAGGAACTGCAGATATCCTACCACTTCTTAGTCTATACACAAAAATTCTTTCCACACCACTCACTTCCTCACATCCTTAGGCATCACAATGGACCTCATGGTCGAAGTGTAGCCCGTCCAGGGCAGCCTCTACAATCTATCTATCTACAAAGAGAAATCGTAAAATCTGCTATCCTCCATAAAATAATTTATTCAGATCAGCAAGAAAAGTTAATCATCTACACTTTATGCTGAAGCACTAGAAATTTTCATCCATTTTGGTTCCATAGTTTCCAAGAAAAACGATGGATTTTCATGGTGATCTTGATCGATTACTTTAATAATGTGAAAAGTAAGAAAAGTTACTTTTTTGTACATTTCGATTTGTCAGAGATTCGTCCTCGGGACAGTTTATTAGGTTTTTTATGATATCTATCTATGGATAATTATTTTTTCTGTGTTTCCTTGGTTTAAAACTGAGTTAAGAATTTATCTTATCACTAAAAGATGAGACAGCTTTATTATAGGTATTCATAAACTTGCTAAAAAATTTTGTTAAGAGGTGATTAGGTGAAACTTAGAAGACACAGTTTTTAAATAAACAACCTACAAGATTACGAATAACATGTTTTTGAAACTATATTACCAAAAGAAAATTTGGCCACGTCAATTTTTATTAGACCAAATATATAGAATAGAAGCGTGGCGCAAAAGTTACATGCTTTTTTATTAGTACTGTAACGCGTCCTACGCAATTTTATTCATGTACACTATTGATTAATGATACTCAGTTCCACAGGGTCTTCAAAAACTGTCATATGCCAAACTACAGGGTGGGAGACTAGTCATTAATCTAATAAAATAATCACATAGACAAATGATATCTTCTTTTTATCTTGCATTTGTTCTTTAAAAGTTTTTCCATGGAGTTTGTTTACCTGTTTAACCTTCTTACTTTACCTACATAAAAAAGATATCAAATTTAAAAATTTGTATTCAACATGGTGTTCGTTTAGTTTTTTTATACCCGGTATGTATAAACTATAAATAATTAAATATACAGGGGTATATTAAGTTTAGCCCCGACATTGTAACGCTTGAAAATATTGATCGTAGAATAAATGTTTGGGATATGTGTTCATAAAATGGCCTATTTCGGTCATTTCCAAATATCAGTCCGTCTGTCTGTCTGTGAACACGATTACTCAAAAACGAAAAGAAATAACGATCTAAAATTTGTATGTATGTTTTAGAGATAAAAAATAATGTCAAGTTTCTTGAATGGGCAAAATCGGACCATGTTTGGGCAAAATAAAATAGAACAAAAACTTAAAGACAAAAAATGTTCCTCATTTTAAATTAAACAACGAGATAATTTCCTTTACTAATCAAATTTTTTATATTTCTAAAAAAATGAGTAACTATCTTTTTCATTTAATACTACAGTTCAACTGTACTTAGATATATCATAAAATATAATACAAAAAAAAAACATAAAATAAATGTTTACATTAAAGCTGAAATCGTTAATAGACGTATTCGTTCATTGTGAAAAGCTTTTAATCTACTGGTATGTCTATAAACATGTCTGTAATAAAAAATTGAACCTATATGCAAGAACTTTCATCAATGCCCTAGATCATGAAATTGTTTGTAGAAAAATTCAATATATTTGATCCCAAAAATAATTATTGAAGGATTACTCTTTCAATTATATACAAACCATATATGGCATACCTTCTTTAATTTGAACATTTAAGTAGGCTTCTCACTGACCTCTGTATAACTGGACTAACCAGAGATTAGTAGGACTAACTATTCGGATTATCCAGTTTTACGCCATTAACCCGAATTGTTGATGCGCTCCTCAACCAACCAAGGTACAAGTTTTTGCTCCAGCTTCCCTAACGTTGTTAGTCACCCAAGTGACTAACATATGCGTCAAAATTTAGGACAAGTTGCTATTATTTTTTAAAATTTTATAATTGATTTTTGCTTTCCTTTTTAATTCGGTTTACAAAAAAATGCTTCGGATAAAAGTTGTTCATTAGAAATATAGTAACAACTTTTATTCAAAAATTTTTTTTCGATAAGTGGATGAATAAGTCACAAGTAAACTATAATATTTTTTAAAAGCGCCAAGAAAAACATTGAGAAGATTTATGATTCTTGGTTCAATTTTATTGCAGCAGAATGTACTTCATAATAAATACTACATCCCCATCGAACATACATTAAGCACATTCATCAATAAAATTAAATTAAAATTCTCTTTTACTTTTATTGAATATTTTATCAACTATTAAAAAGGTTTTCAATCAAAGTTAATCAATTATTTATTATATCATTTCAACAAATACCAATATTTTTTCTGTATCTTGCATAATTGGAATATCTTCAGTCAGTGTACCTATACGAATGGCTGTATTAAGTTTAACACTGTAAAATTATATCCAAGTAAAAAAAAAAAAAAGATGTATTTCTCGAAAGTATACTTTAGTGTAATTTTAATTTGCATGAATTTTCATAATCTTTACGGTATGACAAACATTAAAAAAACTACATTATTAATGTATGCATAAATATTATAAAACTTGAATTATTATATTTTTAGGAATAAAATGTGACGATGTAAAAAATACTGAAGGTGGAGCTGGTTCTTTGAGTGCAGAGACTTTATCAAGCATGAGTCCATCTGAAGTAGACACTTGTATAATTGAGTTAGGTAAAGATCGATTACAACCAGACCAAGGGAAAATATTATGGAATTTATTTTTAAAAGTATGTATGTTATTTTTTCTTTCTGTTCCTATCTTTTTCTTTGTTCATTAAATTACGAAAAATAACATTTTAATAAATTTTTGATTTTCAAATTTTCTCCATATACAATAAAATTGACCTATGTGACCTGTGGGCCCCACTGCACTCAAGTACAATGCAAGTTCACACTAGTTCCAACATTTCTAATTCTCGTATTTAATCAAACAAATTCGAAAGGGAAAATATTATGAAATTTATATTTAAAAGCATGTATGCTATTTTTTTTTTTTCATTCGCTCTTCTTTTTCTTCGCTCAAAAAACTAAATTAAATTATTTTGTGAACTTTGATCCTATATTTGTTGTTCCTAGATATAACATAGATGAAACGATTGTACTAATGGCAACTTCACCTGGCACCGCCAACATTTTCTGTACTCTGATTTAGCTCTTGTAAAATACCGAGAAAAAAAAATTTTTAATTTTCATTTACTTCACCAAGTCCAGAATTGTTATACTTCTCGATTTCTCAAGACTTGTCTCTTGAGATGTGTTTTTCTTTTTTGAGTGTTGAAAAGAAGTGCACAATCCGTCTCGTTGATTGTGCACTATAAGAGAATCAAATTTTGCAATCTACAAATGAAAGCAAGTTTTGGTTACTCCAATATAGTATATAATTTCAAATTTTTCTAATGACTGCTGTATAATTATAACACTTCAGAAGTTTTAAATGAAGTTTACATCACGGAAATCCATAATGGATGATCCAAAATGTTTAATTGTTTACGACTACCAATATTATTAAACTGTTTCTATCGATTGAAGAGGACTATTGTAAATGTAAAAGTGTGTTTCATAAGTGATGTTGTGTCGGAAAATATTTCTGTAATTATTTTACGTTTCCATCACTCCGTACTATTAAGGAGAATTTGCTGAACTATTTGAGGCAATTAACAAAACAAAACAAGTGAAAATAACAACTAACTTAATTGCTTAAATACCCGGTATATACTGAATTTATGAAAAAAGTTTCAAACAAAAGCTGTTTATGTTTAAAACATTTTTTGTCTTTAAATTCTTGTTCTGTCTTTTACGGTTTCAGAGATAAACCGTTTTGCCAATTTTGCCCAAGGATAATCCGATTTTGCTCATTCGAACTTGAGCTTACTTTTTAGCTCTAGAACATACATACGAAATTTCAGCTCGTTATCTACTTTCGTTTTTCAGTTATCGTGTTTATAGACGGGCCGGCGAACGGACGGAAAAGTTTGCGGAAATGTACTAATTAAGTCATTTAATGAACTCTTATACCAAATATTTTTTCTGCGATCAATATTTTCAACTGTTACAAAGTCGGGACTAAACTTAATATACCCTGGTATATATTAGTACGTGTCAAATCAGATATTCATGTTTGGAAGATATAATGTATCAGACCATAATATATCATCATTTAAAATAATTTCTGAGGAATAATTATAGGCCGTATGGTTCGCTACGGAAAACCTTCCAGTTCAATGGTATGAAACAGTTTACCCATGTATGCTTACTTTCCGAATTGAAAATTGTGCCCAAAAATACGTAATCGTGATTGAAACTTATTAAAATCCTCTAGTGCTGATTAGACCAGCCACTAATGAGGAATACTGCAAATGTATAGATGTCTTTCTAATAAGAGCTCTTAAACTTAGAAACAATTACAATGTAAATAAATTTTATTTATCCACTTTACAGAATTATGACTCCATATCAGATATACCTGTAGAAAAACTGCGCCGAGTTGGTTGGGTATCAATAGGAATCAGTGTTAATGATATTCGAAATCTTACACTCGATGACAATGATATTATACAAGCATTTGGAATTTATCATGCTTTAAATATGGAACAGGTAATATTTTACAAATACAATTCATAATTTGAAAACGAACATCTTGTCGAAATTGAATATTTAAAATTACACAATTTAAATTTCAACCTCTTTGTGTTACAAATTCGAGATGACAGTTATTTCCACTATCACAAAAATTACTCGATCTGCATATTTTAATCAATCAATTAAGTCTTTCGATAATTTTGATCGAATTAGGCGTCTTTTTAATTTCGTTTATAGTTATCAGCTCTTGCGGAACAATATTTTGAGTATACAAATAAAACACCCGAAGATATTACTTATTATGATTTAATATTTTTAAGACAAATAATTTGTGCATTTAATAAAACTGATATTGAGCATATTCATCCGGAAGAATACAAGTAAGTAAAAAAGCTTTATTTAATTAAATGAAAAAAAAAAAAAAAGAAGAAATTAGAATATAGTATTCTTCCTTTCAACTTTAATTGATTAATCTTGAAATAGAATTGGTAAATACTGGATAGAATTGATAAGTCCCTAGCAAAAAAGTAACATATTTTCATTTTTGCTCTGCTATGTTGAATGTATTAAACATAAAACATAAAACATAACGAATTTCATTTCATGACTAGTGTTTACCTAATTTGACATTTAAGTAATGTTACCAATATTCAGACATATTACTTTATTGTCAAATTAAGGAACGCTAGTCACCCTCTTAAGTATAAAATTGCTTTTTTATACTAGCCTAGCCCTACGGACAAACATAATAACAATAGATAGATAGTTTGTAAAAGCAAAAATTATTTAGAAATAATCAAAACAAAGTAAAAATACATGATGATCAATATAGTGAGAAATTATGCACATCCCATTTATATAGCATCTCAGCATCTCCACTTATATAGCATAGCTTAGTTGGAAGAGTTTCATATCAAGCATTGATGTCAAAAGAATGTTAACAATGTTCTGCCTGCATAGTAGTCATCTCCGTTAGTACAACGTAACAATATAGACAACCATACGAACAATGGATGAATGGATAGCCACTAGTTTACAAAAACAATTAAGAAAAAGGATGCTGCAAGTATTATTTTTATAATTTTGGATATGTGGTGCTATTTAGGGAAGCTGCAGGAATCTTAGGAACTTTGAAGGAATGTCCAATTGAAGTACTACAAGGTCTTGCTAATTTAGCCATACATGATGATGCATTTGGTCCACCTAGTACATGGAGTACGGGAGAGGTAACAATGCATTTTATTTTATTTATCTTCAAATATTTTTTTTAACAAATAGATGTTTTTATTTTAGATCAAACTAATTGGTGCAGTTATACAGGGTTTATCTAATGAACAAAAACGTTTACTACCCCAAGAAGTACAACAATTCAAACAAACACAATAATAACACTAATTGGAGTAGTTATACAGGGTTTATCTAATGATCAAAGACGTTTACAATCCCAAGAAGTACACCAATTTAAACAAGCACAATAATAACATAGTAAATCGTATTTCAATATCTGCACTCGAGTTGCACCTCAGAAATGTATACGCACATGTTTCCTCAGGAATATTTAGACATGAAACTCAGAAAAGTAATATTTCCAGTATAAAACTATGTAGGATAGTGTTTTATGCTCGAGAAAGACCACGAAAAACCCGTAATATCCTTTAGTGTTCTTTACCTCTCAAGGCAGATGTAACAATAGTTACCATACAATATTGAAAGGTCGTTATTATTTTAAACAGTGTTGCCAGATTTTGTCCCTACGACTTTAACGTTCAAAAGTTAGTTGATCCAGCTGGTGGTGTACTTATAATTGAGATCAGTGATCAGTGTTTGCGATCTAAGTTTAGAATAGACATTGTGTAGAAAATATCAAATAGTTTTTTTTTTGAAAACGCTAAATCAAAAAAAAATCGTTACGCAGAAGCTACGTCAACTTCATTAGAATATATAAATCACTCTCTAACTCTCACTCTCAATTTTATTAATAAACGGCATATGTCAAGGGGAAAGGGGGACATAGAGAAAGAAGAAAACACAAAATATAAAATATCTCTCTTAATATTATTAACAATCGAAAAATGTATAAGAAATAAAGTTGTAGAAAATAATGTTTGCTACAATTCATTGCCTTATTATTTTTCTCAAACTCTAATGTATACAAATATTTTTAGAATGTTAACTTGCAATATTTAAATGTAAATATTTCTGTAAATATTAGTGTAACAGAAAACGCCATGATTATTCGCCCGATCTACGAGTCCACGGAAGCTTTATATAACAATTAAAGATTATCCAAATTATAATTATTTCCATAATTAAATGTTACAAGAAATAGAGTGCTACTAATTATAATTTGTGAAACATTACAATTTTATACTAAGATAATTTATATTAAATAAAGAAAAAAAGTATATTAGTTCAATATAATTAATTATATTTATTGAAAATTTTATAATTATGAAAAAAATTAATGATATTTTTTTATTTTAATACTTAATTGATTGTATTCAAAAAATGAATAAAAATAGTATCGTACTTCAGACCCGTGTTAACACACCGCACGCAATGTGACTTCAGAAAAAATGATAAGGAACAAAATTATAGTATAACTAATTTTCTACAATTTTACTTCTTATGCGTTTTTCGATTTTTCCAATATTAAGGGAGATATGCTAAATTTTGTTTTTGCTGGGATGTGCGGCTGCAGCCGACTCTGATAGGAACTATGCCGATATTCTTCTGGAGTTCGTGAAGCAAACTGCAGAAAACTTTCTCAAGCATAGCCGGTTACTTCGTTATTGTCCATACGCCGACAGTTTAGTCAGTTAACCGCCCCTTTTTTTTTTCTTAATAATTGACAAGCTGCCGATGTCGGGATTCGCACCCATAGTCTCCCAGTTCAAAGTAGACATAACGCCTTAGACCACTCGGCTACTTATATATATATATATATATATATATATATATATATATATATATATATATATATATATATATATATATATATATATATATATATATATATATGTACACATGTAATGAGTACACACTCACTCTTAAATGAGTCAGTATACACAGTACACACAGTCAATGAGTCAGTACACACTCTTAAATGACAAACAAACTACCATACGCATATGAGATGGCTACATGTGTACTGACTGACTCCGCACAGTAACCAGACGGCCTGCCAGTAATAAATAATATTTAACATTGATTTTGTATTGGAAAAGCATTCCAACACAGTCTATATATATATATATATATATAAATTTTACAGATGATGATTTTAGACATCTACTAGGTAGGATCGATGGACATTTGAAGAAATTTTTTCTCGAATAGGAAATTTGCTAAAAGTCAAAACGATAAATAACAACGTTTTAATACACAAAAGTGGTTTATGAATTAGTCAACATGACAATTGGTTTATTTCATGATAAAAATAATCCTCCGTTCATTAGGGAAAAACACATTCACGTGAATAATAATTACATAGAGAAGTAATAATTAAATAAAATAATTCATTCTGAAGAGTAATCTCATTCATGTGACAAACATCATGTATTCCAAAAGATTTTTGAAACTTTAAATATCGATATCTCGAAATCGAAGCGTGATATCGAAAAATTTTATTATTACTTTTCGTCTTATTTTGTCGAGTTCTATACGGATCTTCAGATCTGTTCAGATCTTGGCGCCATACGGAATCGTAGTCTTGTTTATGAAAAAGATAGCACTGCTTTTAGCCCGCAAAGAAATTTAGTTGAACATAAAATAATTCATACTGGAGAAAAACCTCTCGTGTTGTTTGTGATAAAACATTTACTCAACAAAGCAATTTAATTAATCCAAGTTTTTCGTCATCCAAGATCCGTATGTTCACACATATTACTTAAATGATAAAGTAAACGGTAGTCGCCTCCGTTAGTATACCATAACCGTACAGGCAACCATGCTAACAATGGATAGATGGAAGCAAGTTTACAAAAACCATTAAAATATGTAAATAGTAAAAAACAATTATCAATATCGAAAACAATGAATACATCGACATCCAGATAGAGAAGATATATGATGGTTTGGAGATAGAGCACTGGTCTGGAAAGCCAGAAGTCATGGGTTTGCTCCCCATTCAGGAGAAACCCTTTTCATGTGATGTTTGTGTAATTTTTCTTCAAACATAAACATTTTGAACGTAATCGGTATTTTTTTAAATGTTAGTTTTTATTGAGGGCTAACTATTACTCCATATACAGACTACACGGTAAGTTAAAATATTTTAAGTAGTATTTCGAAAACCAAATGGATAAGGCACAATGATATAATTTTGAATAAAGAACACTACTATTGCTGTCGATAGTATATGATGGGGTATGATAGTCCGCTGAACTGTCATGCGTGGGGAAAATGTCCAAACTGGTCGTAAAAATTGAGTGTATCCATTCTTATTGAAGAAAATATTGAACATTATGCTAATCTGAATCACCCACATTTTATTAACGCCTATTTCTCAAAACTAAACTTATCAATTTTTAGTTATCCATTATAGTAATAATATCCACTGTATCCAATGTATTATTAGGCATAAGGTAGTATATAGAGTATAAGGAATTATTTATATTTTAATTCACCACATTCATAATAATACTCGTTGGAAGTATTCATAAGTACCCAATATCGCCAGAACATACATGCACTGTAGACATAGCCCGATACTTCCGGCAGTTTAATAAGAATTTTTGTAGCGACCGTATAATCTAACAATATAGGGTGTAACGTATTTTTATTCAAATTTTCAAGTCTTAAGATTTAATTTAAACTGCTCAAAACATTTTTTGAAGGTATGCAACCATTTTTCCATTTTCAAACTTCAATTATTACAGAAAATATATTGAAATCGGCACATTTATTTTTCTTGGGATCAAATTTATGTATATTGTTTTTAAAAATTTTGTATACCACCGGTTTGTAGTACACCACCAACATGTTCGAAATTTCGTCAAGCTGTTTCATGTCAAAAATTTCAAATTTCTACCTTATCTAGCTAACATAGATATTCTGGCACTTGCTTTTATATAACATACTACGTTATAATCGGAAAAATTAAAAAATTTTTAAAGTAATTTTAAAATTCGTCATTTACTATTACTATCGCCACCTTATATAAACATTGGGAATAAAATATAAAATAAAATTGTAAAATGTTTGATATGAATGAATCATGTTTAATAATTACAATAATTATTCAATAGTATTTACAAATATATTACAAGACAAATTATATAAATATATATAATAATTATATATATATATAAACACGTGTATGTATGTTGTGTGTATGTAAAATGATGTGAAAAACATCTACAATGTTCGCTTACATCAAAGCATCTATAATTATTAATATTGATAATAATGAATAAAATAAATTAATAACTTAAAAAAATTGTATTTTTATATTATTTACAGTTAGCTATACACACATTTCGTTGTAAATTAATTGGTCTATTCTCTCAACCCCTTTTTAATAATATTAATAAATACACGTACATTAACGTAGCACGTCATCCGTATAATTTATATGTTTTCGCGGATACATTCGAAAAAAATACGTATTGTATTCATTTTTTATTAAAAAATAAAAATTAATCAAAAACCCATCCACAAAAATACGACGTTTATTCGTTTACTAATAATTCATTAAAAATTTGTACAATGAGATTAGAAGATGCATATAAAAAGGAGGGGAGTAGTAAATTTGCGCTAAAAATCTTAACATCTAATATAATAATAAACATATAAAAACTTGTATATAGATATTTTTTCAAATAACAAAAAGAAAATTCACGTTTCGAGTTAGCCACCCACCCAAATCTTTCGTTCTTATGATTCGATTAGTCATGCGCTTGTTTCCATCTCCATAGATTTTGCAACAATAACCGTATTACGTTGCAGAATATATATTTTGTTTTAGGTTTTAGGATGGAACTATAAAAATTTATTCTTGTAGTATTGTCTAATTGGAATATTATTTTCACATAATATTCATTTAAAATATATTTTCTTGTTTCTAAATTGACTGGTATGGTGTTTTGTGTTTTCTTTTTATATTTTAATACATTTTCAACAAAATTTAATCAAATTAATTTCATAAAAATTTAAAATGTTATAAATTAGCCATAAATGCTGTATAATCCATATTTGAATTGCTCCACTCTGTAACAAAACAAATAATTTTTATTAATCAGAAAAAAAGTGTCAAAACACGTGGTTATTGGTCATAAAAATTTTTTTTCGAAAAGTTCGAATCTTAGAAATAAAACATTATAAGCATAAAGATGATTACACATTAATTAAAATGTTCAAATTAACTAGTCATCATTTAATATAAGAAAAAATTAATTCGTCAACCAGGAATCGAACCTTGGCCCTCTGGATATCTAGTTCAGCGTGCTTACCGCTACATCAAAGGCGCTCTGACGTAAGAGCCAACCTTTTCATATCATTGACAGTATTACTTTTGTTGTCAAATATCAACTTTATTATTCATATATATTTATTATTTTTGTATAAGCGTCACAATACAATATTTGTCAAATTCCATGTCGGTTACGTAAGACAAATAACCGACAAATAACAATTATTATATGTGTATACTTAAGCGTCACAATACAATACTTGTCAAATTTTTGTCTTATGTAACTGAAATGGAATGTGACAAGTATTGTATTGTAACGCTTGAGTATACGCAAATAATAAATATAGTCATCGTTTTTTTTTAATTTAAAAAGCTATACGTAGTTTTCATTATACAACAAATCCGTGAAAACTTTAGTCTTTATAACTTACGAAATAATATTAACATAATATATAAGATATAAGATATAACGATAAGAAAAACGACAGTACATTAATTTCGAGCAAAATAGTGATTTATTACAGGGTGGCGACTGAAAACTAATTTCAAAATTCCCTGACTTTTCCCTGACTAAAAATAAAATTCCAGGACACCTACAAAAAGAAATTATGATTTGAATACCCGGTTTTCAACAAAAATTTTCATGAAAACGTCATTGTTGTAGTTCGTACTTGATTATCTGGCAGCAGTGTAGCTGGTTCGAATAGCACGAATATTTGAAATGTTGTCTTGTTTTTGAATTTAAAATTTTTTAGAATGCTATTGAGATAATAAACAATAAACTACAAATTTCCCTGACTAAGATTAAAATTTTCTGACTTTTCCCTGACTATTCCAGGAATTTTAAATTCCCTGACATTTCCAGGTTTTCCAGGTCCATCGCCACCCTGTATTAGCCTAAATAGGTTCAGTGACAAAATTGATATACAAAATTTGCCACGGTTGTATATTTGAAGTTCTCCGTACAATGGAAATTTTTCTATATGATTCCAGCGAGATACGTCTAGCTACATCGTTTATAATGGTAACAAGAATATTAATTTACATATTTTCGTTTATCTTCCGTTTTTCTTTAAATTAAAGATAAGGAAGAGAGAGATATGTTGAGAGATTGCAATTTAAATTTTGTGTCGAGTGATCTAGGGTGTTACTTTTTCACGTAATGGAAAAACATAATTAAATAGATAAATAAATCATTCTAATTACAGACGTATCTTGATAATTGTACCTCTGAAAATAATCCGTATATTAATTTTAACTATTTAGATATACAAAACGTATCCAGTTAAATATTTAGACAAATGACATTGCTGAACTTGGGTTTAAGAGGAAGATCTATGATTTTCATTGTTGTATTTTGGTCCTATTTCTGGTTATAGATATTAAATAGTTTTTACGAATCATTAAATATTCAAATATAGATTTTTTCATGAAAAGTAACGAAATTATCGTTTCTTTTTCTAAAGTTAATTGAGAAATTGCAGCTAATACAAACTTGAAATTGTAGTTAATTCAATAGTTTCGTGAAAAACCCTTTCGTAAGTTAAACTCGGCTTTGAACTGTTGCTAATTTAGTGCTCGAGTTATATGTATAATATTACATTTAACTTTATATAATTGTAGAAAGAAATCTTTTTGAACAGGTGCTTCATTTATCAACAGTAAGTAAAAACGGAATTTAAACACTTTTGTTTCGTTGATTTAGTACAGAAGGTTTCAGTTGCTTAGTTAGCTTATTTTTGTATCTGGTACAGACTATCTTTTTCAAATAGTACCAATATTCAAGACAAAAAATTGATTTAGCAATTATAAAGTTAGAAATTAAAAGTTTATATATAACTGTAAAAATACCATACCTTGGCCAGCTCTAATACCCATAAATTATTACGAATAGTGACAATTCAACTCTTTGAGTGGATGCTATTATGTTGTGCTTTCTTTTTCCTTTGTGCTAACATATCATAAAATGGATTGTGACTAATTGAATGCCGTAGTCTTGTCATCCATTCAACTTTGTCTTCTGCGGTGGCTGCAGACATTCTGTATACTGTATGTTTTCCTTCCACAACCTTTCCTTCCGAATCGGTTTTACATGCTTTAATAAAATCAGCACCACCGCTTGCAAATAATTCAAAACAATGAGGTTTATGTCGATCAGTAGCCTCGCGAACCTAAAATTAAAAATGTAACTATAAAAATAAATTAATAAAATTATATTTTATTAACATAACATTTGCAATAACAATTTTTATCGTGAAGCACTTTAAAAATGTTTAATGCCAAACCAAACCATTTTTCGATAAAATGCTTCGAACAAAAGTTGTGTTTTAATAAGAAACAATTGTGTGAAATAAATTCTTGCTGTAGCTTTTACTGTCTACCGTATGAAATTTACAGGTAGGGTTGGGGTGAGAAAAATACATTTCTTAACTAATTTGAAATCAAATATTAAAACAAAAATACGTTTTTAACCTGATATATATCTATTCGCAACAATGCTTGTGATTAATATACACAGGGTTTTTAGATAGTTGGATAAGAACGATATTTTTCTACTTTATATCTCTTGTGCGTCAATGTGGTGAAACCAAAAATCAAGCACCCCCTTAAATTGGTTAGTTATTGTTAAAGTATCTATCTAAGAATCGTGTGAAATCTGTTACTTTAATCCAGCAGATCACAATATTTTCTAAATTGACCTAATTAAAAGTATGAAACGCCAATATTTTCACAGGTGCATAATGATGAAAGTAAAAATAATGTTTGATTTTTTTTTTTAATTTCTTGATACTTTCGAATTGGGCAATATGGGTATTATCTGATTGAAATGAATTTGCTAATTTCAAAATAGTAATTCATGTTTTGATTTATGATGTATGTACGTTTTTGAATATTTAAAAATGTATATATACTCACGGAAATATTTTCTAATGGAATAATCCCTCTAGGCTCTTTGTCAGTTGTATATTCAAAGTAATATAAACAATTATCATTTAATATAAACCATCGTCGTTTCCAACTCTTGTATCGTCCACCTTGTTTCCATAACCAACCTTCTTTATCAGGATTAAAGAATGTATGCATTAAATCATTTCCATCATCTTCAGGTATTTTAAATGGTTCAGTTTTTATACTACTATATAAACTCTACAATACAAAAAAATAGTCGTTAATATTTTTATCCCATAAATATCCCATAAGCTTTTTTTTATCAATTAAATAAAATTATTTCTTTGTATGGTCTGGAGCTTTACTTCGTGGAGCATTTTCGAATTTATAAATTTAAATAACCTAAGTATTGTGTTTTTTAATTAAATTTATAAAATTATTTCTTTAAGTTCTACAAAAATTAGGAATTCGGTTTTGTGCCTTAATTTTTACCGTTTTAAACCGTGAATTACATTTTTGATACATATGTATATAAAAATTAGAACCATACCTATACAGGAGTAAAAATTAAAAACCGACAAAAACAAGCTCTAATTTCTAAAATTACCCCCACTGAACTGGAAGTATGATAAAAAAATCTAACAATTATGTTTTCGTTTTGTACTTTTCTCCATAAGAAAATTCGAATATTTCAGATACTTTTTTTAAAAAATTAGAATTTTTCTCGCAAAATTGATGGAGGGCTTATTCTTATACTTTTTTCGATCCGAGAGACCTCTCTATAGTAAAAAATGTATTGAAAATTTAAAATCTGGAAAACAGAGCAACATTTTTGAAATTTTGGAATTTTTCCATGAGATACTCGAAAAATTAAGAAGTATCTCACTCGTGTACTATTCTCGGTTTTGAATCTTTTTCTACCCAAATAGTTAGTTATACCAGTCATTCAGTGATAATTCATATATAACTATTTTCAGAGTAGCTCTTTTTATTTTTTTCCACGCAAATCAATTTGATTGGACAAAAAGACTAATTCAAATTTTTGTAGTGTGATTAAAATCGAAATTGAATTACTAAAAATTATGATTCAAGATTTATAATTATTTTTAATACTTACAATTAATAATTCTTGAGGTAGATCACCACCATTATCGATTCCTCGATTCATTGAAATAAATTGTTCAGGACTAGGTTTGTCTTTTACACTTGGATTGTGCAACGATGTATTTAGCATGATTATAGCAAATGAAAGTACATAGCATGTATCTGTATTAGTGAATATATCAGGATTCAGTTGGCAATATCGTTGTGCAAAACATTCCATCATTCTATCAATTTTTTGTGCTTCACCTGGTAAACGAAAACTCCATAAAAATTGTCTGAAATACAAAATACAACATTATTAGATATTAGAATATTTAACCATCTTTTAACATATTAAATTTATTTTTTAATATGCGGGGTCGTCAAATGAACAGGCCAATATTATTTTCTAATTAAATGTAGATATCAGATGAAAGAAAAATTCCAATTTATCGTACTACCTGGAACGTAGATGCCAAATGAAGAGAGACTATCAACATTTTGGAAAAAAAATTAGTAGGTTTTTATTTCGTCAAGGCAATAGAAAGGCAAACTGACGTGACATTAGAAAAGTATACCCTCATGTGTTAAAAGACTGAAAAAATTGAAAAGAAAATTTATGATATAGGTGTAAATATTATTTTAGAGATTTAATCAAAGAAAACTCGTAGCCCAGCTGAGAAGTAGCAAATGAATCAGGTGAGTTGCTTTCAGCAGAAAAGTATGTAGTGAATCAAGCTGGTCTATTCAAATACGTCTTGTTTTAACTATTCACATTAGTAAAGTTTTGTAAGCAATCAAATGATGAAACTGATGATGGGAATAGCAGGTAAGTCAAGTTGTTTACATTTAAAGTACATTATCGTGTTTAACTTTACCGTTCGCATGACTGTGGCCCTTGTAAGCCCCGCGTTACTTTCGTATAAACAAATAGAAATTGGGGTTTCTATTAAAAAATATATTTTGCCTCTGAAAAACCGAATTTTATCTTCAAAATCATAGCCAAGATTAAATCTTAATCCTCTATTAAATGAACCATGAAATTTTAATAACTACTAAAATAATTAATTACGCAAAATAAATAAAAAACTCGTGTTGTGAAAATTATTTAAATATTTGAACATTTTTTCGCCCAAAACAAATACATTAATTAGTCCAATTATCCGATAGTAATCATTAAATTAATCATATAGGTGTCAAAGTATGCATATGTAGAACTATTATTGTCTAGCTCTAGAACAATGTTAATTAATGATTTATTGATTATTACACAATACATCATGCTTAGGTATGGTGTTCGTCATTGAAGCGCCATTAAAATATTAAAATTTATTAGCATTGCCAATTTTTCAAGTGTATTTTTTCTTTACATATACTCGTATTAAATTTTGATAAAATCTATAACTATAATTCATGATATCTAACCGCATTATTATTATTATTAATTATTATCATTATATTAAATATTGATATAAAACATTTTGAAGGTTATACGATAAAAAATTTGAAAACAAATTCCGTGTATGGGTCTCTTAACTGCGTACATGTCTACTATTATAAACCTAAATGTAAATTAATGTATACATATTTTTATACCATTTATTTTTTAGTTTTACAAATATACATACAATCAACAAAAAATCAAACGATTTTACGTAACTGCTAGTCTCGATTTTATATCGGTTGAAAATATCGATCGCGGAAAAAATTTTTGGTATAGGTGATCGTAAAATGGTCTAATGAATCTATTTCCGCACTTTTGTTTGAAACTTTTTTTCATAAATTAATTACTTTTGCCTCAATTTCAGCTCATACATCTGTAATTTTTCTTGAGTGCAATAAGCATTTTAAACATTTGTTTTACACACTTATAAGTATACTCCGCTTATTTTCTTGTATTTGTAAGAATTAAGAGATCCACTTTTCATAAGGCACCAATTAAGAGATCTCTGATTTTATCAGTATACCCACTAAATACAATTGTCTACTTATACAAGTAACTTCCGTTACTAATGAAAGGTGGAATCATACATGTGTTTTTCAAGTTTGACATTATAAAATTCCTCATGTATAAATTACGTAGATTCAGCGCATTTTGCTAGGAAAATGGTTTAAATATCCCGAATTCTGGTAATACCAGTTGATCTGTTACTTTATACAGCTAAGCAGCTAACTAAACGTTTTAAAATTTTTATATTACTTCAGGAATTTGGCATGACTGATTTATTATTCAAATCAGGTACTAAAATAATCTATTAAAAAAGTTTTCTATTAATTAATTATATCCAATTTTGGACATATGATGTAAAATTATATACATATTTCAGGAACAAAACATATATGTTGTAAACACAAACAGAAACCTTTTATTATAATAAGTGAAAGTTCTCATTAACTTTTAAATATATTCGACCCTTTTGTTGTATTAAAAATATATTTTTTTAATTGGTAGACGCACTTTTTTAAAGTAATTTAATATAGAGTCGACAAAATAAAGGGATAAAATATCAGATTCAGATTCTCCATACAAAAACAAATTCGTTTAATTCGATTAATATTTTTTCGATTCGCGATAGATTGGCGTTGTAATCATAAAAAATAAATTTTACGGATATTGCACAAAATTCAGTCAGGCATATTAAACTTATAAAAAAAAAGTACATTTAGCGTAGCTCGAGAAAAATACGTGGGAGTATAATATTTCTGTTTCTATCAAGGTGATTGTTTCAAGTGAGTAATATCTCCATTTGAGCATACAACTTTTTCATCGTTTCCGAAAATAAGTAAGTAATTATCGTTATTTTTACTACTAATATTCAAAAAGGTATTCCATAAAATTTTTTCATGAGTAAGTCATTAGGATTAACAATTAAGATTTCAAAGTTGTCCCCACTTCCCCCCCCTCATGCTAGCGAGGCTGTCTTAGATTTAGCACCAATTAATTATTCAAGTAAATGAATTCGTAATTAATTATTTTTCATTCCACCGTAATTTCTCAAAAAATTAAAAATTTTTTTGATATTACTGCGCTATCGCAATAGATGGCACATATTTTGATAGAAGTACTCTGGTCTGAATATAATAACAGTGTATAAATATTAACAAGAGATTTGGAAATATAGAATATCGCAAGCAAAGTGCTCGCAAGAGAAAGGCAAACCAGCTGGATAAATAACACTTGAAAGACGGCATACGATATTCCTTGGGTAAAATGAAATAATTTTCACGAAATATGGATGATACAGGAAGTCTATAATAAATCACTCTGTAATGTATTATGATGAAATATTAAGAGTATTTAGAACACAAAAACTATCTTTTACTATTTAGAAAATGCTTTTAGTAAATAAAAGTATCTTTCTATATATAGTTTGTAAAAGTCAACTAGCACAAAGCAAAACTGAAATGTATTCAAATGTAGAAAATATTTGACTAAGAGTAAAAATAATACATCTAGTATATATTTCTATCGCGTATTGTGTGAAAAATAGAAAACTAGCACAAATCTTTTTACATCTACACAAGCCCGAACAAAAGAGAAAGCGAAACATGACATCAACACAACGTGAATATTTAGAAAAAAACTAGAATACTATATGTGACCTATTTTAGTTAAAAAGTTAATAAGTAAAAAATAATATTTGACATACCTTAAAGCTTGCACTAATATCAGATCTTTGAAGTCATGTAAATCTACAAATGCCCTGAGAACATTCTCATTGAAATCATTTCTTTCACCTAGGTAATCACCAATAGCAGTCTTGTTCAAACCTTCGCCTTTATGTAAAAATTGTGCGATATCTTCTGGCGTTTGTTGTAATAGTCCTTTCTCCACTAAATATTCTATACCTTTTTTTGGATCCATATTAAATTTTTTACGACCAATTGACATCATTTTTGCTTTGTTACTATGTTTACTTTCATCCGAACAGTCCAATGACTCCATCTCCGATACAACTTCACCCAATTCATCCTTTAATTGCTGTAATAGAAAAGAAAAGAAAATAAGTATTGTATGAAATTGGCATTTAGCTTTTTTTTTTTACTGCTATAATAAAAAATATTTAAACAAATATTTCATCACTCGTCTGTAGCGTGAAATTAAGAAAACAAAATTAAAGAAAAATTGGAATGTAATATGATCAACCCAAGTATCGCTAAAAGTTTCACGCTAAGATATTTTTAAAAAGCTCTTCATATCTCACTAACGACCACTCTTAAATTATCAAGTGTATTTAGGTCGTCATTGGTTTCATACAATTTTTTAGCTCAATCTTAGTATGGTCACCATCTTAGGAAATGTGTATTCAATACTTTTTGCGCTATTGAGAACTCTAGCACTTGGATATACTCTCTGGTGGGTAAATTATAAACTAGAGCTAGTAGGTCGATGTTTGTTACCTCAATCCCTCTGTCATAACCTTGGGAAATACAACTGTTCTGTTTGCAATACAACTTTGTATATTTCTGTGATTTGTTTGCCAAATGAACCCGCCCCCTCCCAATGACAGCTATTAATAAGGAAACAAGGTCAGCCACTCACGTTGCTATTATCTGATAGATCTAGCTGCACAAATGAATCGCAACGTGTGTGCCAATAACTGTACAGTTAAAATCTCAGATCAACTCATCTGTACAGATTATCTGAGACAAATCAATTTTTAATTTTTCTTAACTGCATAGATCAATCGATCGTTGCGTGAGTGAGGGTTTATTTGCACGGATTTGTTGAGTTAAGAAGAAGCGAGTGTGGTTTCTACTTTAACTGATTTTTATTTTTTTATTTTGTGGAGTGTTAGGAAATCTATCGATCTGAACCTAAGAGCGACAAATTGAATTAAACTCGCATTCTTGCTTTGAATCCATTATTAAAGCTGAAGACACAATCTGACAGTTCATCGTAGCTTTAGTTTGCTCCTGATCTGTATATGAATCTGTGTAGTTAGATCTGTCAGTTAGATCGCAACGTGAGTATCTGGCCTTAGATACATACACATTAAAGTTCTCCATGAATTTTTCATTCACACCAATGAAATATGATGATAAAATAAAACCTTTCTTTATATTTTAAATAAAATCAAACAAGTGTAATTTTATTACTCAATTTATTAAATGTTCTAAAAGATAACAGAGGACCTGTTTTTCTCAACTGATTCCCTCTTAATTTAACTTAAATGAATCCATTTTTAATATATTCAGTTTGAAATTCATAGCATATTTCTATATTATGTTTATTTGCATTCAAAACTACTAAAGCATGAAACATTTTCTACAGAGTATAATAAATAATTAGATATGTTTTGACAGTACGTACACCTTTTTAAAGAAAGATTCTCCACTTTGTAGAATACAGAATTTAAGCCAAAAGAATAAATAAAACAAGTTGTTAGTTCATACAACATTCTTCATAAATATATTTGTCGCCTGTTGGAAATGTGTCTTAATTCGAATTTGTATGCAATGGTGTAATTATTTAGGTGAGTGAGAACACTTTTCTTAGGTGAGAGAAATTGTTCTTATTTTCTTATAAAATATATTTACGCTATTTCATAGAATCGGTGTTTTAAACTGTTTTAAGACTTCAAGAAAATTCGTCACTAACGAGCACGTAGACTAATGTAAGCGAATTTTGTTAGAGGAAATAATTATAATGAATTCAAATAATGTTACCAAGGTGGCAGTTGTAAAACTATTTATTCGAATATTAAAATTGCAAGTAGCGGAGGGAAGGTCGAAGCATGACAAGTAGGTCGTTCTAGGACCTTTTTACCGACCACAAAAGTGCAGTCGAATTTGATAAGAACTATGGCGATATGCATCTGAAGTTTGTGAAAAGAAACTGCAGAAAACCTTCACAAGTATAGCGGATTACCTTAGTTCTTATCCATATGCCGACAGTTTAATCAATTAATCGCACCATTAATTTTTGTTTTTTTCTTAAATAATTCAATTGACAAACTGCCACCGTTGGGATACGAACCAGCAACCTCCCAGTTCCGCTTTTTACAGCTTTACCACTCGGACTGGTAATAATAGAGTTACAAAAGATACTAATAAAATTTATATTAAGCGACTTTACTTATTGCACTCAAGTAATACAAATTACAAAACATCAAACTATAATGAGCAAGTAGGGATACGACTTGATACAATTAGACGTCAATTGTTTTTCATATTTAAATTTTTTCCATTTTATATCCGATGGTTTTATAAGAATTGAAATGTATTTCTATAAAGTTATATTATGTTGTATTAGAGGTAAAGCGTAGGCTAAGATCTATAGATTGTAAAATGACTGTGTAAGATTTATTATTAATTATTATTAATTTCGAAAATTCAAACACCATGCTTTCTCTTTTACTAAGGTGATAAACTACTAAGGATTTCCCATTATGTCTACATAATGTATCATTGTAAAGTGATGTATACTAAATTTTAAAAGATGCAAATCTCACCTCGTCAATAAAAAGTTTTATTGAGGAAATATAATTATAAAAAGCAATTTCATCCATTGTAATATCATTTTCTATTTGACAAAGAAAATCAATTTCACTAAACACAAACACACACAACAAATTCAGACGTATAAATAATTACAAAGCACAAAACAAACAAAAAACACTATGAACTTTGATTAGTATGTAAGAAGTACACAAGTTATAATAATAACAAGACCACGTTTTGTTTTATTTTGGCATCACTGTGTAATAATATTCATCATACATCAACACAAAATGTTGGGAAATTTGCCAAAAAAACAATTCACAATTTTATACCAAATCATAATATCATTTTGTTTTTGCATTCCAACACACAACGACAGTAGTGCATAGTTAGTTATTCTGCATACAAAAATAATTGTTGATCGGATAAACACTAGAGAATAAGTGAAGTTTTCGAAAACGATAATACTAAATCAATTTTAATAAATGAAAGAAGATGTTTGTTTTATTTCCATCTAAAAAAACTTTTTTTATATTGACGCACGACATACATCATGTACAGTTAATACTGATTATTATGGTCAACCATTTAAAAAAAAACCATATCATAAGAATTTCTTACATCACAAAAATTCAAATATGTATAATAGTATAATAATCAAGTGAATCATTTTTAAATGTCGCAATTAGTGACAATACAGTGGCGTATAATTCATTTAATTAAATATTGATATGCAAAAATTCAATGGCATGTTTGTCTATATAGTATACGTTAGTTCTTTCATACTATGTCTTCGTAATCTTAATTGAAATTGACTTTAGTATTATATTGTGACGCTTAAGTATACACAAATAATAATATGTTATCATTTATTTGTTTACGACATATAAAGTGTGGAGCAGGTTTGTTTGGGCAATAAGCTTTTAGCGAATTTTTAAAGAAAGTGTAGGTATGGGTTTTGTACCGATGAAGGAATTTCGGAAAAATTTCTTCAAATGTTCACCGAACCTACACTTAGTAGACAATATTTAGTTAATCCAAAAATTTTAAAAAGTTGTAGTTTTATAAGAAACAAATTTGTAAATTGAACTTTTATCTGGTTACTCTTAAAATAAACGCCACTGAAATTTTGTAAACAATTTATTAGAATACAAACTATTACAAAATTCCAGTTCATTAATTTTTTTATGAAGGAAAAATAATAAAAAAAATTTTTTATGAAGGAAAAGTAACATAAAAATTTTACATAAATTTTTTAATTTCAAATTCATAGAATTGAAATAAATTTTAGCTTGTAATACAAATTTTACCAACTTTGTTTAATATTTTACACGTATTTAAATAATTCATTTTGTTACGTTATGGTATGAGGATGGGGAGGGTGTCCCGAAATTATTATCTAGTGTTAAATAAGGGAGGAAGGGGGGTGGGGTATTAAAAATTGAAAATAGCGTTACGTAATTTATGACTGAGGCCTAATTAATTTTTACACTACACGAAAAAAATCGATTCGATAATTTTAACCTAAACAATATTGTAATAAACTATTGTTTGAAATAATTTACCTAAAATTTATCAAAATAAGAATTAATTTACGTCAATTCAGGAAATAACAAAATTATGCAATAATAACTTTAGTATTCATTAGAAAAACATATTTTAAATAACATATTTTAAATAATGTGAACTTTGTTCATTTTTATGTTGTTTTTTTTTTACATACGTACTTTTTTTTTTTTTTTTTTTTTATACTGTGTTAACATCATGGTCATTACACAGTGTAAAATATAAAAACGTACATAAATATAAACGTAATATATATACGTACTTTAATGTATGTTTTTAAATAACAAAAAATACTAATTATATGGATAATTAATATTAGTATTAATAATGTTAATGAATGTTTTTTTAACTCGGTATTTATAAAATGCCAAATTATGAATAAGACTATTGATATTTAACTTGCACGTTTTTAAAAAGTTGTAAACATCTTACAACTTTTTTAGGTTAAATTTCAAAATTTACCTCAATTCTTAGATCAATTATTGGTATTTTATAAATACGTATTTCGACTATAAAGTTGTCATCAACAGTATGCATTAGCTAATCGTAACTAACTACTGGATATGGAATCGAAGATATGTTACTCTTTGCTAATTTGGTGCGTGATACAAGCATTGTATAATAATATTGAATCTAGAGATCTAAGAGCAGAGGAAATACTAAACTGGTTGAATTTCGTACAGATAATGTGATAAAGGAAGCCGATGTTTATAGACAGAAAACATTGAATTTGAAATTTAATTAAAAAATGATTATATTCTAGTATCTTTCTTCCCTTGCCTGTATAACTGACAAGGGAAGAAACTCTTCCAACTGAATGTGCTTAATTTTAGAATATACCAATATCTATATCAACCAAACCCTGCGAATATAAAATTTACGTTACGTAGATAACTATTGTTTCATACAATGCCATCCAACGAGCACCAATTAATTAAAACAGTTTCACTTCTATATGATTTATCTAGATTTATAGAAAAAGATTTACCTGATAGTTCATTTAAAATATTAAAAAAAAACTCAATTTACACTGTCAACAATCACATTATAAAATCCAATATTATATCTATTCTCGAAGACAATTACAAGTAAAATTAAACTACTAAATTCAAATTAAATTTTATTAATGATTAATATTATTTAATTAAGTAATCAGATGATTAATTAAAAATAATTTTGCATTTATTATAACAGAAATAAATTACTAAAAATTTGATAAGTACCTACATTCCATTGGCATGAAAACTATGGATAATGAATAATATACTTTAATTGGCTTATATGTATTTTAAGACCAAAAAAGGTTCTTTGCATAATTGAATTTACTTTTATTTTAATAAATTCAATTATTTTTAATTAGTTTGTATAATTAATCATTTTTTAAAACATATGCTGAAAATGTTGATTATATAAACCATTGGTTTAAAAAAAATCAAATTAAGTATAGGTGATCCAAAAGTTAATTCGAAATACACTCCATCCTTATGCATAAAGAAAACATTAAAATTGCATTCATGCATGTTTTATTGTACTAAAATTCCTAAACCTTCCTTTGTACTTTCATTTCCTAAAATGATGTTCTTTTTTCAAAGTGTACTAAAATTTATTCGTCAAAATAGTGTTAATAATTTTTGTTCGAACTATTATTTCGATAATCGAAGGGATTGGTAAATCCACACTATTTTTGAGTGTAAAAAACAGTTGTTCCTGAATAATTTCTCTGCAAGTATAAAATTGTAGTAAAATTGTAGTAGAAAAATTTGCCATTTATATGGACATTTGTATCCATGTGGTTATCGATAAAACGCTTCGAAAAAAAGTTGTTACTAATACTCAATTTTTAGATCTGCACTGTGGAAATTTGTATCACTGTTGAACGCAATGGTTTTGAAACATTATGGTTTTGGGATCAAAAGTGAGCTGAGCAATTCGTTTCATAGGACAATTTTTAAACAGAGCAATCAAACTGTCTGAAATTTGTTCTGATGGTGGTAGCATTTGTTCTTCCGTTTATTATGTATAATTAAGTAAGAGTGATTTTTTGATCTCTACTCATTATTAAATAAGTGTTTTGGCTCAAATCAAGGTTCATAATTATCTAACTTTCACCAGAGTTATCTTAACATAATATTTGATATTTCAACAATTTATAAATGCTTAGTAGAAAACAATTATTTCACAAATTCCAGAAGCTACATATTGTACGTGCTACCTATACTATCTTGCCGAGATTCTGTGTCTCGTTAAAGTGAGCAGAAGGCCAGACCTCACCAGTAGCGCTCATATTTCAAAATTTTTTTGTGGATTTGTACCTATTTTATTGAAATATGTACAATTAAAAATTGAGCGCTACTGGTGAGGTCTGGCCTTCTGATTCTCCCTATTTAAAAGCATTGTGGGTAAATATTACTTTAACGAGACACAGAATCTCGGCAAGAGATTTGTATGTCTGTACGCGCTCTGGAGGTTGCAATTTTTGATTGATCGGAGAGAAATTTACTAGGTGAGGTGCTTTTTGTATTTGAAAGGTCAAGTTCGTTAACGGTCAAAATCAGAAAATGGGAAAGGGGCGATGGAGGTGGAAATCTATAATCTTGAATTTCTCTCTTTTACTACAATTTTACTACAATTCATTATCTGACCATATTTTCTGTAGATCAATATTTCCAGAAATATTTACAATTTAAATATAATTTGTAAAATCTTGAATTTCGGCCTTAATATTTGTAAAATGGAAAAATAAGTAAAGTTGTAGTAAATAAATTTTACTAAAATTCATTACCTGACCATATTTTCTGTAACTCTAATATTTACAATAATCATGAATATTACATCACTATGATTACTTGATTTTTTTTATAATATTAAATAAACTTTCTACTCCAGCAGTCACAATTTTAATTAAAAATTAATTGAGATCTATTTCCAAAAGATAAGTGATTATGTATTTCAATGTATTTATTCTGAGGAAATTCGCTAAGTTTACGCAGCTCCTGAGTAAGGGATTTTTTTATTTCGATTTGTGTTCGTATAGTTATACAATTTAAAAAACCTCGGCTAAATTTTGTGTCGCGAAAAAACCATCAAATTTGTGCACTAAAATATCTCAGTATTAGTTAGTTATACACTGCGCTGAAAAAAAACATTCTGCCCCCTTTAAAATTGATAATAACTACCATAACTCTGAAACCAACCAATATCAAGATATTTTAGGCCAGAAAATTGGAAAAGTGTTACTGGTCTCAACATAAATAGAAATAAAAAAATTGCGTATCAGATCTTTGCCACGGTAAATATACAAATATATATAACAGCTAATCATGGCTAATAAATAAACATAGTCTATACTTTACGGGATACGCGACATATAAGATAATTTTATATACATTTTGTTGTCATTTAAAAATTCATTTTGAATTATCAATATACAGACTGTGTAGGACAGCTTTTCCTATAGTAAATCAATGTTAAATATTATTTATTACTAGATGTCCGTCTGGTACTGTATGAAGTCAGTCAGTACACATACAAAGTCAGTTAGTTATCTCACAGCTATATTGTATGCGTATGGTTGTTTGTTTGTCATTAAAGAGTGGGGATTTTTTGATGCACAATGCACATACTAAAGTGGACTTTCGTCACATGTGTACTGACTGACTTCATACAGTACCAGACGGACAGCTAGTAATAAATAATATTTAACATTGATTTACTATAGGAAAAGCTGTCCAACACAGTCTGTATATAGTAGCAAACGAAATTAGAAACCACAATATGTGTACATCGGTACACAGAAGGTGAACTGTATGAATAATACTTCTACGTCATCATATAGTATTGACAGATATTACGAAATTCATAAAAAAATTAAGCCTCACTTTGTTCCTTGAAAAATGTCTCACTTTCTTCTACGAATAACGATGAATTTATGAATATTTGTAAATTTAAATTTTTTCTGTTCATTTTAATTTTTTTTAACAATTGCCAATAAATTAATGCAAATCCACTATAAACTGGTTACCAAATTTGCAGACAAGCAGAAACTGCAGAGAATGCATATTTCTCAGTGTTTAAAAAATTTAATTAATATTTATCAGAAATTTATTAAGACCTTCAAAGTTTTATAAATCAATTTATTTTACCTTTTAAATTATAACAAATTCAACAAAGCTTGTTGCAAATATTTAGTAAATAAATATAATGTAAGGTCATCAATTAATACGTTACAAATATATTAATTTCAATAAAAATACAATAAATTGATGATTTTCTAGAATCAACAAAAATAATAAAACAATAATATTGTTACCAATGAACTTTGGAACAACAATATAAAAACATACTTATTTGATCCTACAATCATGATTAATTTAATATGTTAAAAATTACACTTTCTTAATTAAACAATAATTTTAAATATTTATTATCTAAAAATTTTAAATGTTTTTATACCCAGTATATGTAAATATACAAGGTATATTAGGTTTGATCACGACTTTGTAACGCTTATAAATATTAATCGTAGGCATGAATGTTTGACATATGTGTTCATAAAATTCCGCATGTCCGTCCATCTGTCTGTGTACCCGATAACTCTAGAACGAAAAAAGATAACGAGCTAAAATTTTTTGTGTATGTTCTAGTGAATGCAAAAAATTAAACTCAAGTTCGTTAACGGGCAAAATCGGACCATATTTGGGAAAAATGGGCAAAACTGCCTATCTTTGAAACCGTAAGAGATATAACAAAAATTTAATAACAAAAAATCTTCTTTTTAAAATAAACAACTTTTGTTTGAAAAATTTTGGCATAAACTCAATATTTTTCTCATCATTTAAGCTCGGAAAGCGAAAAACATACCCATCTTTAAAACCATAAGGGATTCAAATTCAAAAATTGTTAACAATTCAAACATTGATACACAACTCAGTATATACTGGGTATTCAAACAATTAACTCAGTTAGTTGTTACATTACGTTTTTTTTTTTATTTCTGACATGAACGAAAAAAAAATTTACTGAAGTTTATAACAATTGGACAAAATATGATTCATTCGTCTAGCACTAAGTAGTCAGTTTCAGTCTACTTGTGCCGAATATATTAGGATTTCGAAAGAACTACTTAGAACTAAAGTCAGCTTTTATAATCTAAATAACAATTCTTGTAAGTATTTGATCGCGGGCGTATATACAAAGAACAAAATGACGAATAACAGGATCTAGGAAAAAAAACGGATCTAGGCACGGTTATACCGTTAGTAATGGTGGGGATGTACCGTTAGTATGTCATTAAAGTCAATTATCGTAATTTAAATTTGCACTTGCCATGTTTTCTCATACTGTCACGAGTCTAGACATGATTCAAATAAATACAACCCAAAAGGACGCACTTATTAACACAAAAGGGCAATGGGCCGTCACATTTGGTCGGGCCCCGTCCTCCCTCCTCGTCACATACTTTCCCCTATTTGCGTACGTATTTAATGGACGGTCCCATAGTTCAAACTATTTTGAATATTAGATATGAATTAGGAATTTTAAAGAGTAAATAAATTTAAAGAGAAAATCTGATATGGTTAGGCTGAATTCTTGTTGGTATAGCATGAAACCAAATTAATGGGATAAAATCGGAAATGATGGATACAATGGACATAATTTTATCTATTCAATTTGCTGAAGTTAATAACATAAAACTACAAGCAAATTGACTTTTAAATATACATTAACTTTTGTATCGTATTTTTTACTTAGTTAATATGATCTTCGTTTAAAACTCACATTGCACTCAAGTCAAAATACAAAAAAAAAACGGAAACTGTTACCTTAATGGGATATTTAATTTTGGATGCA
Organism: Nineta flava; assembly: GCA_963920215.1. Taxonomy (NCBI): domain Eukaryota; kingdom Metazoa; phylum Arthropoda; class Insecta; order Neuroptera; family Chrysopidae; genus Nineta; species Nineta flava. The sequence continues at coordinate 80,072,730 of OY986041.1, read as the reverse complement.
TGTGATAAATCCCACACAGATGCTGACCGTGGTGTTGTAGCCGTTGAATATGGGCCATATTGTTGTAAATTTGTTACACTATTTGCACCATTAGAATGTTTTTTACCCGGCCGACGTAACGAGGAAAACCATCCCGTAAAGGATTGTTTACGATCACGATGTGGTTGCTGTTGTTGTTGTTGTGGGGATGCATAATTTTGTTGTTGTTCATGCATTATATTTAACGTTGAACCACCAAATAATGAACTTTTTGATGTAAACACACTTTTTTGTTTCTCATAAAAATAAACACTATTATTACTATTAATTACAGTCTCTTTTTTTGTATAATATTGACATTTTTGATACGTTTGAATTGTATTTAAGGTTTCCATTAAACAATCAATTTTCAATTATTACAAAAAAAATAAACAAAACTGTTGTTATAAGAGAGACGTGTAAGGCACATGTGAGAAATTTTTGCACTAATATTTTCACTTGTGTGTTTTGCACTATAAAAAAATAAACAAAAATAATCAAAATAAGAAACGTTGTTTATTAAACAATATAAATTGTAATCTCTTGAAAAAGGTCATAATTAGTGTGAATCAAAATTTCCACTCATCCGAGAATAATATTTTCATACATCAATTTCATGTTTTTATTATTGAATGTAACCTTGACAATCGTGATTTGAATTTTTACAAATAAAAAATAAACACTAATAACACAGTTTAAACTTTGTATTTTACATGTTTTTGTTGTACGAACAAACGCGAACAATTACAAACGACACAGCGACCAACACATTATAATGTTTCCTAATGAATACTTAATACTACACTGAAGTGGAATTCACTGCTGAATCTTTTTTTGTTGGAATTTACAAAATATCGAACGATTGATATCATGTGCTGTGGTTTTATTATCATTATATTGTTTAAACATCACTCATAAAGTCATAACTCATGTATTTGGATTTTGCATTACGCTATTGGGTGTATGTTTTCTGTTGATAATGTGATTATTTTTAGTGACACATGCTACTTGATTTTTAGGATCTTGTACCAAAAATTATGTTTACTTTGCGCATAGATTTTAAGGGTAGAATACACAACATAGATAGATTGTAGAGGCTGCCCCGGATGGGCTACACTTCGACCATAAGGTCCATTGTGATGCCTAAGGATGTGAGGATGTGAGTGGAGTGGAAGGAATTTTTGTGTGTAAACTAGAAATTGGTAGGATATGCGACTGCAGCCGAATCTGATAGGAACTATGCCGATATTCATTTCAAGTTCGTGAAGGAAACTCCAGAAAGCATAGCCGGTTACTTCGTTCTTGTCCATACGCCGACAGTTTAGTCAATTAACCGCCCTTTTTTTTCTTAATAATTCACAAACTACTGATGTCGGGATTCGAACCCATCACCTCCCAGTACCAAGTAATATATAATATATATATAAAACAACCTTTCGAGAACAGGTCTATATATACTCAGGTTGTGTTTATTACATTTTATCGAAACACAAACCGAACGATCTTTTTTGTAGAAAGAAACTATATGGAAAAATGGAAAAAAAACGACTATGTTATGTATCCCTCAAATATTATGTAGTACTAGATAAAAATTATACAACTTTTTTTTAGACAGAAACAGGTTGTTATTTAGATAGAAAAAATGATTGCCTGGGAAAATTAAAATGGATCACCCGATATATTAAGTATACACAAAAGTTAAACGATAAATAATACACGAATGTTATATGAATTTTTCAAAAACTTAAATGATTAAAATTTTATAAGAAAAGTTTTAGATAGAATGTATTACATTTAAAAGTTTGCGAGTTAAATGAATATTTTAAATGTAAATAAGGGTCAATATAGAACTTATAACAAAATTCTAAAATTTGTCTTAATGTTGGTTAATACGATAAAATTATTATTATCACTGTGTTAGATAAACAGAAAAGTAGAATTATTTATCTTTGTTAGCACAGAGTACCAGATTCACAAGATGAAAGACATTTTATATAGGTAGATTTAGTCATAGAAATTATTAACAACTGTATTCTATAAATCTAGACTACATAAATTAGTACCACCTCCAAAGAAAATAGTTCAAAAGACCAACAATATCCATATTTATACAGGATGTTCTGAAATTCATTCAAGAAAACTATACCACTGTAAAGCTGAAAAAACAAACAAAAAAGTTTAATAAAGTTTGTCGATTTGACGCTAAGTTTTTGAGATATAATTCATTGAACATTAACAATAAATTCAACCAATCACATTTGCATTTTTGAATTATTACGACACTTACGATTAGCATGATCAACAATAAGCCGCCTACTCCACCAATCACAGAGCGCATTGTGTAAGGAGGTGGGCGATATATAAGTGTAATAATAATAATAATAAGTGTAGCGACACCCACAAAACGGTTGAATTTATTAATTAATTATATCTCAAAAACTAAGCGTCAAATCGAAAAATTTTATTAAACTTTTTTGTTTGTTTTTTCCATCTCTACACCGTGGTATAGTTTTCTTGAATGAATTTCAGAACAGCCTGTATAATGAAAATTATTTAGATGTAGTAAAGAACAAAAAACGTTGTATAAAATATTTTTTAATTCGAAATTAAATTGATAATTGATTTTTCTTGCCATTATTGATAACTTGACTATTTTGGTCACGACGTCTGGTGACAAAAAAGAAACCAAATTTAGGGTACAGTATTATCTTCTTTACATATAAAAGAGAAAATGTCGAATTGTTTGGAGAAAATTATAGGAGATAGCGAATTAATGATAAGAGATGACTCTAGGTAAATTTTCCTGACTCCAGAAAAACTAATATCAGAAGTTCAAAATTCCAAACTGTTCTAAAGTTATAGCTGTTTCCACAGTTGTAGTCGGAAGTAGATCGCTAATATAGTGTATAGTTTCTATAGAAATACCTACATAAACAAAATTTTGGAAATAAATTATTTGTCAATGAATTTAAAATATAAAAAAATTGACATTCCAAACTGTCAAAATTTAGAAAAAAATATGTATTTGACATAAATAAAAACACACACATAATGGATTACTCTTCTGGTTGCACACAATAAACAGCTATGTTTTGTAAGCTATGCCCTGGGGTCAATTCTCATTACTGAAATTATTCGAACTTTTTTAGATCCAACAACATAAATTACAATTCTCTTATGAGATATTTCAATATTTTGCTATAATTTGTACAGGTTGAGTCGTGAATTGCTCCAGGAATGCATTTCGTACAATCTACAAAATAAACTAAAATAACATAAGGACCGTTGCTAATGACTTTCACAATAATTTAGTTATATTTGAAATTGCAACAATAAAGGAAATTAGCGAAATGTAATTTACGCTATCACAAAGCTTATTATTAATAAATAATAATACAAGCTGTTATCAACAATATATTTACATAAGCATCCTTTATAATATAAATTTCTAAAATTATGACGTCAATGTTTCTCCCAATATTCTAGGAAAAATGTGTTACATTAATTGACATTGTACAAACCGATAATAACAATCCTGTCAAATATTTAAATTTTTTTTAATAAAAATTAAAAGAAGCTATTGAAAAAACGAATATGAAAAAAGAAAATTTATTTTTTTCGTTATTTGTAGGTAGAAACAAATCAAATTATTTCATAAAAAATTTAATAAATTAACAGAAAATAAGACGTACAATGTTTAATTAAATTTGACGTCATATTATTACAAAATCATATTGAAATTTTTTTTTGTAGATATTCAATAATATTTACTTTTAAACATTAATTAAATTTTTTACAAAAAGTTTAAAAAAATATTATTTTCGTTTTAATCTCATCAAAGAAGATCCGTAGAGAAGAAAGTATGAACCATTAAAAAATTAAACAAATTAAGATTTTGTATGAACTCACTAACCATTATTCTGCAAAATTTCTTTTTGATGTTTACAGAGAGTCGAGTATATTCACAGAGAATGAGATTGGTAAAAACAAACATACATAATATAATTTTACAGTTTCCACCATTAATGGATTCAGTAGACTAGACTTTACTAGCACGATCAAGTAAAAATTTAGTGGTGGGGTAAGATGCATACGCAAGTAACAATTCCGACCAAAGGAGTCGCCCGAATACTTGACCATTTTTTAAATTCACCGTATATTCACGACAGTGAAGCCATGTTCATACACCTTTAGTATTTTAGTAATAATTAACTTAATTACTAAATGTGTGCGAACAGATTATTTTAGTGAAATTATAAATTAATCTGTGCGAAATAGAATGTATTCTAATTTTCAAGTTAATTGAGCTGGGTGCTTTATCTTAGTCACCCTCAATGAACAATCACGTACTTTTATCAGCTTTTTAGTCTTTATTTTCTACTCGACTAAAATACGACACGTGTTTCGATATAAGGCTTTAATGGATGTAAGTTTTTTACTCCTTATTGTGTATGAATTATTAATATGATGTAATTTAATAAATAGTAATAAGCCTTTATATGATACTACCCTTACTGTAGTGGTGGACTTACGTATATATTCACTAATTCCTGTTCAACCTATGTAGAGAGCGGATCAATTTACGTTTTACGACTTTAATATAGAAAGACAAATAAAATAAAATAAGTTTTTATTTCTCCAACTTAGAACAAGAAAATAATTAAATCTTAAACCATTTCTATGCTCGAAATGTAATATTTTAAATTATTTAATACAAAAATTATTTGAAATGGCATTTGAAAACAGGAAGTAGTTTTATCATAACACTTCCCGCTAGACTTTGATAAAATATTTGTGAGATTTCAACTATTGTACAGTTAAAATACAACGTAAAAACACATGATTTTTTAATCATGTGAAAATTTACACTATTTTCCAATTGATAATCAAAAGCTTTTTATAACATTTTAATAACCATAATATCTAAAATTTTGAAACAAATTGATTCCGTTAACTCTATTAATATAATATTATAATTTTGTAACTTTAACTGTTTATGCAAATTTTTGGGGCTCACATATTTTTAGAATTAGCTCTACTAAAAATATTATTGTTTTATTTCATTTGACCTTGAACATATAAACGAATAAACCATATTTTGACAAAATGGAAACCCGACTTCAAAAATAAAATATTCTATAACAAAAAATGCACTAAAAAGTAAAAAAATAACTGCATATTCTTGTGCCAATTTTAGTTCACCTAAGCAAAAATTTTTAAATATATATGTACAAATATTGTTATTTTTGGAGGCGGTGTCCAAAAATTATGTGAATTTCTCTATGTTGACACCGCCTCCAAAAATAACAATAATTGTACAAATATATTTAAAAATTTTTGCTTATGTGAACTAAAATTGGCACAAGAATATGCAATTATTTTTTTACTTTTTAGTGCATTTTTTGTTATAGAATATTTTATTTTTGAAGTCGGGTTTCCATTTTGTCAAAATATGGTTTATTTCTCGCTTTTTAGTGACTTTGAAGTTCTATAACTAGTTTTATTTGTCAAAAAATGGGTAGACCTACTACCTAATTTTTAGTGAATTTTTTTATAACACATTTTTTTTTTACCCGTTTTTTTTTTTTTTAATTTTAAGAGCATTTTTTTATAACAGATTTTCAATTTTATTTACATGCATTTTGTTTTTTTTTTGTAAAAATTTTTTTTTTGGGGTCGGTTTTTTTTTTTGTAAAAAAATTTTTTGAAGTCGGTTTTAAAAAAATTTTCTTATTTTCCCATTATGAATGAGTATACCCTTTCAAAAAAAAAATTTCGCAGAAATCGGTTATCACATATAAAATGAGGATTTTCCGGGGATCCCCTGATCAGAATTCGATTTGATGCCAATGGGACCAATGGGAAACCAAACCCTTTAAAACAAAAAAAAAAATTCAAAATCGGTTCATAAATGTTGGAGTTCTGAGGTGAACACATAACAAAAAAAAAATACAGACGAATTGAGAACCATCCTCCTTTTTTGAAGTCGGGTTAAAAAATTGTAATGGTTACTATGTGTAACAAATATTAGTTGTTTGTATAACTATGTATGCAACAATGTAAAATAAATGTTGTTTATAAACAAGGCGAGTTGTAATTAAGGCAGCTGAATAATGTGTAAAATCAGTATAATTTCTCCAGTCGCCAGGTCCGTTCACCATATAGATAAATATAGTACATTGTTGCTATGTATAGCGAATATTGAAAAAAGTGCAAATTTATTCTTCACGCGCCCTATTATTACATATATGTGCGATGGCGAGTTTACGGGGTTATTGGCTTTCGTGCTTACAGTGCTATTACTATACATTAAATTAGATGTTATTTGACCCCGAAGCGCTATTATACTCAACAGACAGGAGTTTATGTCCGATCCAACCCGTTTGTATTTTAATTTTAGTAACCGTATTTTGTGTCGTATTAGAAAACAAAATGTGCTTTGTATTTGAGATTAGAAAATATTTTAAGTATGAACGTATTCAACATATAATATATATATATATATATATATATATATATATATATATATATATATATATTTGCGATATGATATTCATTATTAGATCCATTAATTATTACTACGCCATGTGAGCTATTCGGTGAGGCACCAGAATCCTACATAAAGGTGTAACAGAAGGCTGAGATCAGGACATGCGAAACGATTTAATAAATATTATAAAAAACAAAAAAAGCGCAGTCATTGTATTTCGTTTACATCTTAGGTTATGGTAGTGGAAGAAGCCTTCATTTCATTTCAGCATTCTTATTTAAATAATTGCTCTAAATTAGTTGGAGCGTACTTATCCTAAGTCATTCAGTTTCGGAATCAGATATTCAATACAAAAATTGTTTATATTTACATAATGAGAAGTCTAAGAATGCATGATGCGATCCGTTCTCTCTATACAAAGATGTCACAGATTGTAAATTTAGAAAAAGTAACTTAAAAGACACTTGAAATACCAATCAAAATCCAACAAAGTTTAAGAAATCAGCCAAAGAACATGTACCTTGTTCCCAATTGTCTTTATTCTTAAATGATTTAAAATTAGAAGATACAATTTAACGTCCTCATGTGATTTACATTTTTAATTTGAATTTAAAAAGCGAATTATGGTGTATAGAACGCAGGTAGGTAAATCCAATTTTCCAATAGACAATTTTATCAATTTAAATTTTAAAGTAAGTTTTTTTTTAAACGAAAAAAAATCGAATACGTATATCCGGGATTATGTAAAACGATAGAAAAGTGTGAAAAAGGAATAGATAATTTTATAAGAAAAATAAAACAAGAAACGTAATCAAATTGAAGGAATATCTGTGTTCGTTAGTTTGTTTTATAATAGGAAGGTGTATGAACTCGAATTAAATATTGGGTCTAGACAAAACGTCTGGTTTGATGATAGGTGTTGTATTATTCTAGAAGTACTTAGATCGATTTTCGGAACTTGAATATGTCGTAAAACGTAGTATTTCAATTCTATTACGTCGCATATATAAAGTTTATATTTTAAAAGAGATGGTGTACGTTCCGCTATAAGTGTGGAAACAAATATTAGAAACGACATAAACTGCATATAATACACAAGCAACCATTGACTAGATATGGGAAGTTCAAAGACACTAAACAAACCGTAGTTTCTAATAAACGAGAGAATATACGTATGCCGTTGTCGGTCCCTGAACGGCTGGCGGTATATAGCATTGCTTACTTCAGTCGAACATCTTTGTGTCCTTGTCTTTTATCTAACCGACAATGTATTTTACGTGTTCAGTTTACGGTATTATTTGTGTGTGTAGTGTAGTTAGAACTTATAAATGCGGCACGAAGAGATTGATACTTTCCATATTGAAGATTTTTTTTTTATAAAGATTAAATATGCCGACCAATAATTGAACTATTGAATTGTTTATTTAAAGATATAAAAAGCTTATTGTTTTTACAATTTTTTTTCGTATGGATTTTGTAAACAGTTTTTAAGACCTAACAGCAGCTCAGATTTCATAGATGTAGATTAAAGTGAAAAAAGCCGTTATAAACATATGCCAGTTTAATGATTCTTTGTTTATATATTTATTAGTTTTCGCTTTGTTTTTTTCTGGCGTACTATTAAAAATTTTCAGAACTTGAGAAACATAACATTTAATCGTATATAAAGAATCTGAAAATTGATGGAACATTTCCCTCCCTAGGTTACATGAAAACGTAATAGCACATGAAGTTTGAATTTGAATCGATTTTTCACAATGGCAATCCATATTTTTGAGATTCATTGGATTGATTTTTTGAAATTAGAAAATCTTAAGCTTTGTAAATGTATTAAAAAACTAGCATTCGTTGTCGCGTCTTACTCCTAAACCAGTGGTAGAATTGGCACGTTTCCAGCGCCATTAGATGTTGTTACTATCCCATAAGAACTATACATTTTTCCAGGATGATAAGTACCGAATGTCTTATTCCAGGACCTAATGTAACTATACACCAAATTTCATGAAAATACGTTTAGCCGTTACGGAGCAGAGTTGTAACAAACATACACACAAACACACAAATTTTTGCATTTATAATATTTGTATATATGACACCCAGTCTAAGTGGCCGAGCGGTCTAAGGCGTTATGTCTGCGCAGTATGCATACTTGGAAACTGGGAGGTTATAGGTTCGAATCCCTACATCGGCAATTTGTCAATTATTAGGAAAAAAAGGGGTTAATTGACTAAACTGTCGGCGTATGGACAAGAACGAAGTAACCGGCTATGCTTGAGAAGATTTTCTGGAGTTTCCTTCACGAACTCCAGATGAATATTGGCATAGTTCCTATCATAGTCGGCTGCAGCCGCATATCCTACCAATTCCCAGTCGATACACAAAAATTCCTTCCACTCCAATCACATCCTCACATCCTTAGGCATCCCAATGGTCGAAGTATAGCCCGTCCAGGGCAGCCTCTACAACCTATCTCTATCTATATGATATGACAGGATCAGTAAGATTTCTTAGCATTCTTAATAGTGTTTTTCTTTTGTTTGATTTGTGTTTGACAGTCTCACTCGATATTCATAAACTGCATATAAAAAAATCACCAGTATATATTATCTGTAATCGATTCTAATGAAGTCCTTCCACGAACGTTATTTCCAAATATTGTACATAATTCTATTTGTTTCTCTATAAAAAAACGGAAATAACATCAATACACATTATTGAAAACTATTATCAGTAATATATAGTTTCTGATATAAAGTTATCTAAATTTTAATGTCATATTTTATCTAACAACCAAACATGTTTATGGTCTTTGATAATAATAAATATACATTAAATATACATGAAGATAGATCTACGACTGAAATTTATGTTTCTCTACTCTACAGTCTGTGTATAGTATAAGTTTTTAATTTTATTATTTTCACTTTCATATAAATATTCATCTTCGTTCTGAGTGCCTACATTCTATGTATACCATGCCGTGTAATTTGTATGCATACTCTTAAAGGCTATTTTCCAACTGTTTTTCTATAGTGCAAAATTAATTTTATGATAAATGTAGTTTAAACTTGAAGATAACGAAAAAGATTACTTTTATGATGTTCTATAATATATAATGTTTGTATAATTTCTTTAATATTACAAATAATAATAGTGATATTTGTCTATGGTACTTTATTTCTATGTAGGGAATATTTGAAAACTAACATATTAAATAACGAGACGAAAAACTCGTTGAAATTGATATTCAAAGTTATTTCTTTGAGAAAAATCTAAACAATCCGTGTATTTAGGTATAACTGCAACTTTATGGTACAATACAAACAATTTTTCAATTCTAACCTACGGATATATCTGTCAGTTATATTTGACACATATAACTGAACATTTTATATTCTTTTAAAATCTACTATAGTTTATTTATTCATTTAAATATATCTGAAACTGACAAATTCTTGGAAACTTTCAAGGAAAGAATTACTATACAGCATGAATTTACCATATGAAACAAGACCAGAGTAGGACACACTAAATTGAGTGTATATTTAGCCGAAACTACAAATTGAGTCCACTTGCAGACCAATTGTACAGTCCTACTCCTCTTGAGTTTTAAACTGAAGTTATTCCTCAACAATTACCAGGTAGTGTATGGCAGAGAAAATACTTTAAGCAATATCTGAATAGTCCGACTTTTCAGAAACAACTGCAAGTGTATGGAGCTCTTAGTTCATACGACAAAAATTTCATGATTCAGTTTTTTAATTTGATTTTGTATACTTCGAATACAAATTGGATTGAGCAAGTGTTTATGTTTGATTTTCAAATGTTAATGTGTTTAATTTGAAATATTATTTATTGTAATTGTTTTAAATTATTTCAATAAAATTTTATCAATTGATTATTCACACTTTTTAAATCAGTTCTTATAAGAATATATATCAATTTTGTCTATATTAATTAACTGATAAAATGCCATGGTTCGATGTACGGTTTAACTAATCATAAATATAATTTGTTTTCAGTCATTTGTTGATTTCTTCACTATGCAGGAATGTTGCCTTTAAAAATATACTCTTTTTTTAACCAACGTAATTAAGCGGAGGTGGAAAACTTAAAAGTAGTGACTTACTGGTTCAATTTTTATGAACGGGAGAATAAATCATAATTAATTTATTGATTTGTTGATACAGTGTAAATGTAAAAAAGTTAACCGTTAGTATATTGACGTTTAAGCAACAACAATAAATTCTCAAATTAATTATTAATATTAAAAAATTATATTTAATAATTATGTATATTATTGAATTATTATGCCTTTTTAAGTAGGTTCACTGTTAGTAAACCTAAGGTTAAATATACCATCATAATAAGTAAAAGAAATAAAAATTTTATTGAATTAAAGAGTTAGAGGAAACATAAAGTTAAAAAAAAACTTTATTAACAGTTATTATTTACAATTTAGCAAATATGGTATAAAGCAAAGCTTGATGTTTCGCAAAGCTTCATTATAACCCAGACTCTATTAATCTACTTACTTATTAATTATATTGGTGTTTGTTTTTAATTTTTGGATCATTAAACATAATGCAGCATAAAAATATGTCACCAAATTAGTTATAGATAAGGAAAAGATATATTTAATCTTATCACACATTATTAAAATAATTTCACTTAAATGGTGTTTCCTTTTATACATTTTTTTAATTCAACAATATCTTATTTTATAAATAAAAATTCTTGTTTATAGCAAATGATTTATTTGGATTATAATTTCTCATAATTTTTAATATATATAATTTCCAATATATATCCCTATAATTATCAACTATATATCCTGTATATATGCAATATATATATATATATATATATATATATATATATATATATATACATATATATATATATATATATATATATATATATATATAATTTAGAGTTAGATTAGAGTTCTACTTTGTTACAAATTCTTAACAAAAATCCCTCTCTTATTATGATAATTGATTTTATATTATATTGAGGAAATGGCGGTTGTAATGATAAAACTATGTAATTTAACATTTGATAACACATTTTCTTTACTTGAATGGATAATTTTATGTTTGGTAAACCTACAATTTAACATTGTCGTAAAGCAGTAATTACATTATTAGTCCCAAAATTCCCAATACAGACTTGCATACATAGCACATGTGGTTTTTGACTATACAAAAAGAGGAATGAAAGGAGATATTTTTTTTTAGTTTTTAATAGTTTAGTTTTGAACAAGCAACAATGAACAAGAACATACCTTCAAAGGCTGATTCAATAAATAACTCATAATCAAATACACAAGACATTTTATTTAACGACCTAAGATCATTAAACGTCTACTCCCAATATTTACAAAATCTTGATCAGATAAATTACCTTGGGATAAACACTATCTAAGATTCTAAGTGATATTTTTATTATCGATGCTGGTGATGAAGTAAAATAAACACTATACGCATTGACAAAAAACTCCGTTTATACAGGGTGTTAAATAGCAAGTTGTTTCATTAAAGTTTAAATTAAAAATTAAATAAAATCAAAACAGAAAATCAAAGATTTGTGTTTAATTTTTATAAAATTTATAAAATGACGTGAGACTGAAGAGACAATATATAATTTATACTCACACACACTATAATTTAAATATTTTATATAGGTAATTATGATTATTAATTTTAATTCAATAAATAATAATTTTTTATAATATTAACTATCTGTATAAACGTCCATGACCGAAATGCCTAAACAATTTCCATCCCACAAAATATATTTTCAACTTAATAGTATGTCTGTATGTTTTATGTAGAATGTAACGTGTGTAAAATGCAAACGGCATTTTTGTAGTTGTTATACATTATATTCCGTTCCGTGAGTATATTCCGTTCTTTCCCCATTTTAGTTATATGTAAATTAATTCATTTTTTAAATTTTATGTCGTACGCATCACTTTTGAAATTTTACTTAATTGGGAAAATTTATGTTCTATCAGATGATACGATTGTAATAAGGCAAAGTATATTAGATAGATAGATGCAGCGGCTGCTCTGAACGGGCTACACTTCGACCATAAGGTCCATTGTGATGCCTAAGGATGTGAAGATGTGAGTGGAGTGGAAGCAATTTTTGTGTGTAGACTAGGAATTGGTAGGATTTGCGGCTGCAACCGACTTTGATAGGAACTCTGCCGATATTCATCTGGAGTTCGTGAAGGAAACTGCAGAAAACCTACACAAACATAGCCGGTTACTTCGTTCTTGTCCATACGCCGACAGTTTAGTCAATTAACCGCCCTTTGTTTTTTTTCTTATTAATTGACAAACTGCCGATGTCGGGATTCGAACCCATAACCTTCCAGTTCCAAGTAGACATAACGCCTTAGACTACTTGCACGGTCCATCGTATATTATTACGAACACAAAGATTTTCCTTGGGTTAGTAAACCGACTTTGCTTGCTAACTTAAAACGAAGCGGGACTTTTGCAATAGTCCCGCAACTGCATAGAATAGATATTTCTCAAAAAGTTAGGTCAGTTTCTCAAAAAGTTTGATAACCCTAGTTTAAATTGTGAACATTTTGTTGCTTCAAATATGACTCTTAATAATCGAATAAGATTTGACTTAAGATTAAATATTCAGCCTCAAACTGAATATAAATTAAGATTCAGAAATAAAATTAATAATAGACTACGAAATTAAAATACGTATTCTACTTTTAATGTAAGAATTTTACAAGAAAAATATCCATTTTAGGGTAATATTAGGGAAGATAACCAAGAAAGTCAAAAAGGCTATAATTATTTTATTTTTTCAATATATATTCATTTTTTGATGTGAAATTTTTTTTAATGAAATTTCAGAGTTACAATGTCACGTTTTTCGAAACGATCGGCTATGTAACACTCGGCAATCATCGGCATTGTTAAGATAGGAGATACCCATTCGTGTTTGTCAGCCAATCACATTGCTCACAATAAATACGCACTAACGTTTATGTTTTCACATCATCATTTCAAAATTTGTTTTTATCTTTTCGAATAAATATAAGTTTTACCTAATTCAATTTTTTTAATTAAAAATTGTAAACTGTTTCACTTGAAAATTTAACTTATGAATAAAGTTTCGATTGATTTAAAAAAAATGGTTTTAATTGAATTCTTGCTAAAGATTTAAATTTTCAATCATAATTTCAACGTTTTTATTTGTTATTTGTATTATTATTTCATACAAGTAACAATAAACTTTCTGAGATTACCTCAAAGTATATTAAATATCATATGCACTTTTATATTGTGGTTGACATAAATGCCAAGTCATTAAATTATATTACCTTTATATAGATGGTAATGCCCTCTAACTCATTTATATTTCTAAATGCCAATAAAATTCAAATACACAAAGTGTTAAGACTGAGTTGAAGTGTCATCATTTTGAGTTTTTTTTAAATTGCATAGCAAACACATTAACTGTACAATTCTATAAGGGAAACAACTGATGGAGCTATATTTTTTTATGGTTTAATCAATACAACATTCATATTATTTGATTTTGAACAGAATCTAAAAAAAAGGAATCGTCTGGTATACAGACGGATCCAAAACTAAAGAAAAAAACGAACGGATCCAAAACTAAGGATTCTACGGTGAGAGACCTAAAGCAAACATAAGCCTCAACTTGGGGAAATATAAACCAGAACGTATGTATTCTCTCGGGCAGTCAAGCTGCTTTAAAAGCCTTGCCTGGAACTGAAGTCACCTCAAGGCTAGTCAAGGATTGTCTGGAGGAACTGCCGGAGCTGGCAAAACGGAACAACGTTAAATTGGTCTGGGTGCCGTGTCACAGTGGTTTCGAAGGAAACGAAAAAGCAGATACCTTAGCAAAGAAGGGAGTCGGAATACCATTCATTGGCTCAGAGCCTATTTTAGAAATTCCAAGGACTGCATGTGAACAGGTGATGAACGAGTGGTCAAATATTAAACACCGTAATCACTTCAGAGTGCAACAAAGAGGCTATCTCTCGATGCACTGAGGCTGAACAGGATGCGACTGCAGAGGGTTACCAGATTCATTACCGGACATTATCCCCTGCGGAAGCATCTGCACACAATAGGACTCCATAACGGGTCCATTATGTGCATATTGTGTGGCGAGGAGGAAGAAACACCCAGCCACATTATCTTTGACTGCGAACCTCTAGGTTACAGCAGATACAGAATATTCGGCGTATCTCACCCCGAATATATGAACCTTCAGGAAGACCTGATAAGCAAGCTTCTGGCTATTTCCAACATATGGAAGAAGTGAATCTCGTCGGACTGAAGTAGAAGGGGGAAAATAATGGACAATAAGGTCGAAGTGCAATACTTTTTAGACCCTAAGATGTATCTGTCTATCTATATAAAAATTACAACCTTAATCTCATTCGATCGTGAGGTATGGCTCCTGAAAATATTTGAACCCACATACATTTTGGAAAATCCATTGTGATTGTTTAATTCTCCAAACTTAATAATAAAAGACAAATATTATGATTCTAACAATTTAATTGGTAATTCCCATTAAAAATTATTTTAAACTGAATTAATTGTTTAAATACCCTTTAAATACTGAGTAAATTGGCAGGCGCACACATATAAAACTATGACTTCTGATGCATATAGTTAATACTACTACCATGTATATATACTAGTATTATATACATATATATAAAACACATCTACAGTAATCACAGATGTTTCAGCTGAAATCTTGTGTATGCGTGTGATCTAGAAATAATAATATCTATTCTATTGCTTTCCGTTTTTGAGTTATCATGTTCAGGTTGTTGAGTTATCATCGTCATTTTATAAACTACCATACAAAAATTTTTTCTCATACCAAAAATCGAAATTAGATGCCTTGATATTGAAATGCTTTACGAGATTTACAAAGTATCCGAATCCCAGATATCAGAAAATGGGGAATTACTTCCACATATCTTCAGCACAGTGGAACTTTTTATACAAGGAGAAGATTATGTTAAAATAATTGGTATTGGCTTCCATAAAACTTGGTATCGCTCCACTAAAGTCCCCTGTATATTTATTACCTGAATCTCGTGATAATATACCAAAACGCTTGCAGGAATTGACTAATTAAGTAAAATTTGATTAAAATTTAATGTAAACACTTTCATAAAATTTTTGTAAATATTTTTTAAACGAAATATTTAAAACATTTGTCAAATTCGTATTTTATTTTTTACACTAACAAATTAACATTTTAAAATCGTATACAAATATGGTCTAAATTGCGTTGAATGACCTTTTAAGTTAAATGGCATACAAAAATAAAAATAAAAAATTAAACACCACAGGACCTCTATGTATAGTCCACAATGACACATAACTTGAATATTTTGAAATTTTAATGCATTTTATTATATACCAAACAAAAAAGAAAAAAAAACAATAAATCTGATTATAAAAAGCAAACTCTACAATGCCGGTTTGAAATGGTTCTGCATCTCTGAAGTGAAGCAAATATCGAAAAAAGAAAGTTAATCTTCAGATCTAATTCATTTGTTGGAGTTATTTTAACTTAATTATGAAATTTGAATGATCTAGCTCTTTCGTTTTGGATTTACAGTGTTCACAACATTCTCAAACACACAATAATAGCAAACTATTGTAGTTGTCCCCTCAGACGACATGAAAACGAGAAGTTTTAGTAAAAACTCGAAATCGGTTTTAGTTATCAAACACATAACCTATATGTTATGTACTATCGCCAACGATAGTGGCATTCTTTTTTCCAAATTTGCCACAAATAAAGGTTGTTTATTATAAATATAGTAATAACTTTTATTCGAAACATTTTTCCCAAAACCAAACGGTTTCGTCACAAATCAACTGTAAAATTTTAAAAAAAAGAACGCCACTTTTGCTATCCAATGTACTATCACGATCGAAAATGCATTGATTCCATTCAGTTTCTGAACAAATTTCTCGACCGCAGAAGCAGTTTTTCGTCAACAGTAATAAATTTTGTTCTACACATTTTTCGAAAACTGAACGGGTTCTGCATAAACTAACTAGAGTAGTTTAAACAATATACTTCACTTTTGAACACAATAGTACACGTAGTCTGTATATAGATGTAAAACTGAGAATGATTTATTGCAAAATATTTTAAAAATGGTCATAATAATTCAAACAATTTTATTACAATCCCCAACACCGCACCGAGTATTTGTTATAACAATACACGATATCCAAGTAGTTAAAATGATAATACATTTTTTTTTCCATTATTATCATAACAATAATAATATGTACGAACAAATAAATATACATAAAATTCAAATAAAGTATGATAACAATACTTATTTAAACTGGCCATTAGAGGCTGTTTAACATGATTATAAAAGGCATAATATCCCATCATACGTGGGTCCATCCCATCATAATTGCGCAATTCATGCAAAAGTAAAAAATTTTAGCCGATTCTGTGACACCAAATATTGTTATAAGGAAGAAAAACTGCAATAAAAGTTGTTTATTTTTAAAAGAAGGAACATTTTTAGTTTTTACAATTTTGTTCTATATCGTACGGTTTCAAAGATGGATATTTACGCCCCCATCTCCCGGCGGGGGAAGCACTGTTCTATTAGGCCCATTCGCGATTTGATCCTTTTAGGTCTAGAATACAAAATTTCAGCTTGTTATTTCCTTACGTTCTAGAGTTATCGTGTCTACTGACAGACAGGCGGATATGCGGAAATGGACTAATTATGTCATTTTATAAACCTTTATATAAAAAAAAAACTTGTGCGATCGATATTTTCAACCGGTGTAAAGCCGGGACTAAACTTAATATACTCCTGTGTATATTATATATACCGGGTATAAAAATATGATAATGATTTTGGACCAAGTGTAAAACCGGCTTTAACAAAACGATATAATTACGATAGACTCTTTTTTAATGAACATAACTGTACCAAGCCAACGTCTTTAAAAGATTATTTTGTTTTTTTGAATTAATATTTTTCAAGTCGGTTTTATTTTTTATTAAATATAAAAATTGATACTCAGGATTGAAAGGCTGATCTTTGGATATTTTGTTTCATATCAGTCACAATTGAGTGCAAACAATATAAATAAAATCCAGTTCAACAAATAAATGTGCAATGGCCTCTTTTTATCTCTTTGTTATTCATTGCATTTTATAAAGTTAATATACATTACCACACCAACACTTTATTTTCAATTTAACCTATTGATCTTATAAATCTTTAAAAAAATAATTGAACGTATTTAAGTATTTGAATATACACGTACGTATGTATAAACAAACGTCTTAATAGTATAAAAATAAAAAATATTGTGTGAACAACCTCTATATATAGCCCACATATTACGAGTCGTAATCGAGAACCTTCAGCGAAATCACAAAGGTAGAATCATATATATTTTATCCGATAGTTCGGCCGGCCGCGCTTAAAGCCCTAAGTTGAAATAAATTCCAAAATTGTTCTGGAGTGTATCGATCGACTCATTGAAAAATCTAGGTAAACATTGGCTGTCAATATTGGCTGGGTGCCAATGGGTGTCAATATTGATATTCGGGAATCGATGGAAACGAGAAGGCTGGTGAATTACCCAGAATGGTCGCTAGTGCTTCACTAAATGCTTTAGAACCGTTTCTTGGAGAGTCTAAAAGCACAATCTATATAAATAAAAATTAAATGCTGTTCGTTGGTAAGCGCATGTCTTGAGAACGGCTGGTCCGATCTAGCTAATTAAAAAAAAATGTTCGTAATAGTCCGAATAAGGTTTTAAGGGAAAGAAAAATTGGAAAAGTCCGGAAAATTCGGGAAAAATTGTAAGCGCTTTTTTTCTATGATCAAGACTCTGTAAGTGCTTTTTTCTATGATTATCAAGACTATGTAGGACTCCTGGAACACCTTTAAAGGAAAGGAGGTACACTAGATCAAATTGGACGCCGTACAAAAGCTCTTTCGAGACTTAATCCTGATCTACTTGAATTTAATCTAATGTCTAGGCCACATATTGTATAAAGATGGTGTGTGTAAAAATGGTGATAACTAAATAAAACAAGATATCTTAAAAATTTATACAGAAAATGAGAAAAACTAAATACATGATTCTTACGTTAATCATAAAAAAAAAAATTGAATACAGGTATCAAAAAAATTATCTAAAGATTTGCAGCAAAACACACTATTTCGAATTACTTTATTTGACACATTCCTTTCGAATACCATCGAATAATAATATATTAAGAAATTGGAATATTTTCTATAACTAAATGGTTATGCAAACCTAATTAATTTCTTAATTACCTAAGGTCTAATTAATTATCATTAAACTAGTACATATTATTCGGAAAAAAAATAATTCACTTCCATTAATTAATAATACATTTTTTATGCAATAATTTTCCATTTTAAAGCAACCATTTTCATAATTAATTATAACATGTATTTCCTTTTGATAAACTAATTAAATCGATTTTAATGAATGATGAAATATAACACTATTTTCTATATTTATATTTGTACAGGTACACTGTAAAAATAATTTGATTGAATACTAAATTAATGAAATCATTAGTTTCATGTTGAAATATTTAAACCTTCTAAACTTTCATCACGTCAATCTAAAAATACATTTGCAATAACGATTATTTATAACTATTAAAAAATAGTGTAGTGTTAAAGCACACTGACCGCATATGAAATATACATATCTGTTTTTATAGACAGCTGATCTGGAATTTAAAGAGTGAAAAAACAATTTGAATGTATTATAACATATTAACAACAACAAATTAGTAAGAGAGTGTAGGCGGGAAACAAAACGCATGTTGAAAGAATCTTAAAGATCATTAGTGTAAAATACACACTCACCAGAAGCTATCAATTACTACCAATATAAACACATTTCCATTCAGTAAATTGTTTTAACCATTTAAAAGAAGAGATTGCAATATCTTTTTAATATGTGTCCATATGCAACGTACAGCGGAAATCAATTTACTTATTTCCATTGGCTAAAAATTTTAAGACCGTTGCTATTATGGCGAAATCTATAACTATTTGTATTTTAAAATACCATATTGCGTTATAATAATAATAATAATGGAGGTTAACCTCCGTTTTTGAGACACAACGGTCTATAACAGAGGCCACTCACATCATTATTTTTCAACCTTTATTAATTTTTACTTTACATTTTTTTATGATGTGAGTGGAGGAGCAGAAATTCGTATGCAGACAAAGAATTGGTAGGTGTGCGGCTGCAGCCGACTTTGATTTGGAACTATGCCGATATTCATCTGGAGTTCGTGAAGGGAAACTGCAGAAAACCTTCACAAGCATAGCCGGTTACTTCTTTCTTGTCCATACGCCGACAGTTTAGTCAATCAACCGCCTCATTAATTTTTTTTGTTTTTTAATTGACAAACTGCCGGTGTCGGGATTCGAACCCATAACCTCCCAGTTCCAAGTAGAAACAACGCCTTAACAAGCGCGGCTACTTGGCTATATATTGCGTTATATATTTCTCCAGCGGGAGGTGGTCCTTCGAGTTTTACGAAGCGCCAGTATTTTCAACGGACTGGTTTATGTCCGGTCCAATACGTTATTGTATTGGAAATTTCCAATTTACAAACATGGTCCGAAACAAATAATTACAGATACACTGATAGAAGGAATTTCTTTCCTCAAGAAAATATATTTTCTTATAAATATTTGCTTCAATAAAACAACCCTTGTTTTCATTCAAGACTACGCAGTCGGACCAAAAAGTGTATGTTTAGTTGAGGGAAGAAACTAAAATTCTTGAACGGTGTTTAAAATTTTTAGAAGTAGAGTTCGTTAGTCTTGGTCTAAAAGAGTTTTCTTGGCCAAATACTCTTGTGATTCTTTAGTCAAGAAAATGAAATTCTTGTAGAAAAAAAGGATTTTTCTTATTAAAAATAAATAAAAAGAAGAGAAAGTTTATGCAGATTCTTTAACTGAAGTACATGTATTTAACTGAAGTATATCATTACGTCTTGAAAATGTTTCATTTGTTTGGATTAAACAAATGTTTATTTTGGTCCGATTTTTTAGCATCTTGGTCCAAAGAAATCATCATTTCAGTTTAAGAAATTCGAGATTCTTGAGTCATGAGTCAGTTTATCTTTAGTTAAAATAATTTTCTCAAGTCAAAACTATAGATGTCAAGATACTTATTTTCTTATACCAAATATATATTATCTGCCCTATGTATGAGAGTCAGAAATCTTTGTTTTAAACAAATTTTTCTTACTGCAAAGAATTACTTCTATATCAGTGTATGTTTTGTATATCTATTTGTACATGCTCGTAAGGATTTAAAAACAATTTTGGCCGAACTATTTTCGTAGCTCATGCGTCCATTACCTTCTAGACTAATATTATTATACTGCCTATCTTCTTATCAATCTAACAGAATATCCTCCTTTATTCATATAATAATAAAATGACATATCAAAACAAACTATTCTTTATTGATGCCGTTGTCAATATATTAGTTTATTAATGTATTATTGTTGTACATAAAAAGACAGATGAAGGTCACTCAGAATGGTGATGTTTGATTATAGAATTATTGCACGTTTGTCGCCATGCTCCTATAAGATGAAACAATTATTGTTTTAATGCTTCATATATCATAAATTATTATTAGTTATTTAAAATGATTTATTATTGTAATTAAGATAGTTTATCCATGACAATCGGGGACAAAAATATCGTCCGTGGTAAATACTAAAAATTCAAAATTTTTAATGATATGCAGTTTGTATGATGTTATTTGTATCAGAGGCTGTATTCAATACATAGACACACGCACTAATACAGTATATAACATACATCGATGTAGGGGTTGTGATGTAGAATAATGAAAAATTGCATATTTTATTAATGTTATCTTTTAAAATTGATGGACAAACCCCTTTTTTTGTTTAAAAAAAATTGGTAATAAATCGATGTATCAATTTGTAATTTTTTTAAAAATTTGTCGAAAATTATTTAAGTTATAATGTAAACTGTATCACTTTCAATAACTGCTACATTTAATCAATGCAACTTTGACATCGAATATTTCTTTTATTTGACAGACAAAAAATTTATTTTTTAGAAATTTTCAAGGGAAAGGTTATATTTATCCAAAATTACATGAAATTCTATCGAAAAGTTGATTTACGGACATACTACCTTAATTCACAAAAAGTTGATTTTTTTTTAAAATAATGTGATAATAATGTTTTGAAAAAAGCGAACGTGGTACCAACCCTGCCAAGACAGTCGCAGAAAGTTTTACTTGTGCCCAGCGCTGCTCGACCTCGATAAAAAAGTTTAAGTTTTCGATAAAAGGTATTGAATAATTGTTTTTTAGTTTTTAATGGTTAAATTTTGTACACTAAAATTTGTTTTTGGAAAATATAAATAGTTCCCATCGCTCAACCATTATACTAAAATGTGCCCTTAAGTAAAAAAAAAAAGGACACAAGGCCTATAACTTAACTTATAATAAAAATAAAATCGTCCTACTCAAAATGCAAGGTTGGTCTAAAAAAATTTAAACATTTCATTCAAAAATTTACGTGGATTATTCTAAATAAATAAAAGAAAAATATACTATTTCAAAATGTATGTTTTGTCGTTAATTAATATAAAAAATGGATTTCCACGAAGTGAAGCTTAATAAAATCAATATTTGATTTTAATTTAACGTTAATATACGATAAAGTTTGTTCCAGTTGTAATGTTTCTGTGTATTGTAAAGACCACTGTATATTTTTAGATATGTTTAAGAAGAATTGAAGGAAAAATACTACCCCTTAACTCGGCTATTAAATATTCATGAAAATAATTAATCCAAATAAATAAAATTATTAACATATTCTTAATGGATAGAATTATAATTTAAAAAGTTTTATACTTTAATAAAAAAAACTGATTATTAAAAATTTTGTTGAAATTTATCGACATATTTTACATTTATATAATATAATATTATAAACTTAAACAAACCTCTTAATAAATTCTACCAAAATTTAATAAACACCATTACTGTTATTGGAAATAACAAATATATTATATAAGAGATAGCTTTTGGAGTATACAGATTGTTAAGTAAAACATTATATTTAGAAATATTGACGAATATTTGCAGTAAGAACTACAAATATTTGCAAAGAGAACTTCAAACATTGTTGAAATTAGTGAAAGGAAATGTAAGAGTGTATTCGTTTTGGGCGTTTATACGCTATCAGCGCTCATGTTTATAAGCGCAATTTATTGGCGTTCGTCTTGGCTTATGAACGCGTACACTATGCACATAACAGATAAATAAACAAACGCTTATACACAATAGGGAATATGCATGAAAATTTTTTTTCACTTCAATTGAAGCATGTTTACTTCACAAATATCAAGGTAAAATTACTCTTTAAATAACTTTAAAAATAAGCGAGATATGAATGATTGAAATTCCCGATTAGACAAAGAGGGTGATAGCCCTCTTGATATGTTATGTGACGTCATATTACACTTTCACCATTTAAAATACACGTAAAACTCCGTTTTTAGTTTTTTTGCAAGAAAGAGACAGATAATAATCTTTAAAAGCTTATAGCTTCCTTGATATTTGTCGGATTTTAATTTCGTTTTTAAATATTATTACAGTATTAACAGTATTTTCATATTCTGAAAATAAATGAGAAAACAAATTTTCATGCATATTCCCTATTCCATTTGGGAGTTAGTAGGATTTGGCGTTCACGCTTTTGCATCCCTAGCTCTACGGATAAAGCGTCTTTGAGCGTATGAATATATGCTATAAGGAAATGTTTATATATTTATGGCAAAAGCCAATAACATGATTATTATTAATAAAAACCAATCATTATTAGTAATATCTCCACCTTTTGATAAATATGAATAATAAATTGTAATAATTTTATATATAGCGATCAAAGTATTATTACTAATGTATAGTCTAGTCGACAAATTAACAAACGTGTTAGTTCTTGCTACTACGATTTTAAATACGTGCGTAATATAGATCGTTAAGCTCGTAATGACGTCTAGAAAAATGTGCAAAAATTTAAAACTGGGACATAAACAACTGCAAAAGTTATAAACAATTAATGATTCCAAAGAAAAGGGGTCTACTTTTTTTTTAAATTACTCATTATTAGTGCTAGCGAAATTTTATAAAGATTCTTGAAGAGGACGAAATTTACGAAAAAAAATGTCGACTCCTGAAACTTGACCTCTATTGTAAATACTTTTTAGTTAAGTCCTACGTAAATTTTGCACCTTTTTGTGTAGAACTACCTAAGAAATAAATTTAATAATGACCTCTGTTAACGTAAAAACAATACTTTATCAGATATTTGAGAAAAACTGATTTTCGCGACCTTTGAACTTCAATAATTTTTTTTGCACACGCAATATCGTTATGGACTTGTTGTCATGTTTTCCTAGTGCCAAAACGAAGAAAATTCCGTTAGAAAATTTCCACAAGTATTTATTAAGAGGTAATAGTACTATTTGACTGTTACGAATAATTAAATCTGAGCCAATTAACCCGATCAATTCCGGTTGAATAAAAATTTAAAATAAATACGGGTCAATAATTCCTTAGCCCTGGCCAAGATACATTTCTCTCCACATATTTTATAAATTAGTATTGAAGTATTACACAGAATAATGAAACTTACGGAGTGTGGAACAAGGATGGTATATTACCCCTCATATTCTTAAATTTATCAAATATGATTGTGCGTTATCAATATCGATTTATATGACTTTGACCTGTTTATTTGGTTAGTATTAATAATGACCTATTATTATTAACATAAACCAATAATTAATCAACACTCTTACCAGAATATATTATATATTGTTTTAATTAACAAACTGTATAAAATAACTTGTATTTATTGCTTTAATTCAATTTCAATTGATTGCCTTGAGCAATCATCTAGTATTTTAGCATCATCAATGTTGTAAATAAACACTTAACCCACACGCCACGCCATTATATATTAAAAGTGAATAATAATATTACAAAATATTATATTCAATTATGAATTTATGTTGAAAACGTTTAATTACGAATATTTATTATAACGTGATATTATGTCGATGGATGGGATATTATAATTATTTTAACCATTTTCATAATAATTATTGAATTTCACACATAAATTAATATTTTTTTATATTTATTTAAATCTATTTAATTATTTATATTGCAAAATGCCTTGAACAAACGAACTATTGCTTATATTAATTGTTATTTTGTATTTAAGTTTCTTTACAAGAACATTTTAATTAAATTGTTTATATATAATTATTCATAAAATTATTTTTAATTATTTTAAAAATTTCATAACATGAATGATGATAAATTTAGATTCTAAAAACTATTGAGAACTGACTGAAGGGCGGGGCTTACAAACATGGCTGTTCATTGTGTGCAACCGAGAAGTAATCCATTATTATGTGTTTTATTTATGTCAAATAATTATTTTTTTCTGAATTTTGATCGTTTTAAATTTATTGACAAATAATTAATTTCTAAAATTTTGTGAATGTAGGTATTTCTATAGAAACTATAAACTATATTAGCGATCTGGGATGGCTATAAATTTGGGACGGTTTGAAATTGTTAACTTCTGATAGTTTTTCTGGAGTTGTAAAGAGAAAACTCCTCCAGGCATAGGGTCTCTTCTCATCATTATTTCGCTATTTGCTATAGTTTTTTCCAAACAATTCGGACATTGTCTCTTTTATATGTAAAGAAGATAATACACACTAAATTTGGTTTCTTTATTAGCCACCAGACGTCGTGACCAAAATAATCATTTATCAAAAAAATAATAATAATAACATTAATTTTAATAGCGAAGAAATGAATGCTGATTCAAAAATTTTAGAAATCAAATACATTTGAATGGAATTAATCAGTTTTGAATCCATTAGCAACTTATTTTTATAATTCTGTTGAAAATTGTACATAAATATTAAATTTTTAATAATATATTAATAGAAAATTACATATTCTGAAACCGAATTATTATTATAAAAAAATTTTTCGACAAAATTGAAATTCCAAATCTTTATTATAAAAGTTATTTCAAGCTACTTTCAATCTACTTTTATCGGAAGATAAGTAGCCTCTATGCTAAATGATTGTAAAAATTGAACTATTGATTTTTAATAATATCCGTTCGATCATTTCTATGCTAGAAGAGTTTAAAGTTGGTGTACATTCGATTATTATTAGTTGTGGCCAAAACGTTGTCTAGAGGCCACAGAACACAACTCTTTTTAATTTAAAGTATAAAAAATTATGATGTAGATTTTTTGTATTTATTTTTGCTTGCAACTTTTTCTAAAAGAAAAAGCTCTTGACAAAATGTCTTTGGGAGTTAGTTGTTGCAGTTTTCAAAACACTCAGTAAACTCATACTTAAAATTTCGCCAACTTGTATATACAATAAAAAGATAAAAGGTTGCCTTTTTTTGAGATCGAGTTTACTGAGGTATTTATTCTACTATATATAGAAAATTAAGTATATCTTTTTTATGTTTTCATATTTTTCATCAAAATATTTAAAAAGCAAATTTCTTCTTTAAACACCAAAAGAATATAATCAAAAAGTAAATTTTCAATTTTCTTTTCCTATTTTTCTAGCATGTTATCTAAATTTACATATATTTTCTTTTTAATATAGAAAAATGAAAAATTTATATATGTGATATTCATTATTTTCAAAAGTGTAGAGAAAGCCGGTATCACATCTGTTTAAAAAAACATAATATTTCATATACGCAAAGCGTAATAGAACAGGAAAAAATAAGCTTAAATTTTATCCAATATAGAAAATGTTAATTTTAAATTTTTATATTATTAATAACAAACAAAAACTTGCTAGTTCCAAGTTTCCAAGTAATTCGATTCCAAGTGTCCAAGTAATCCAAAAACCTCTACACATAATTATATAGATAATATTTTGAAAATGTTTCTGACTTGATTATTATCTGCCATTTTATATTAGTTAGACCTAAATTCCACTGAATACACGTGATTAATTAAATATATCTGAAAAATATGTACATTCTATAAATACTATGACAAAAACATCAAGGTTGTACGTAGCAAAAAGTCCTTATTTACATTTTAATTTAGTTACAATGTTTACCGGATACTGCACCCACTTGCAACTTTTATATAGACAATATAATTTCAAATGTAACCAAGTTTACAATCCTATGTACACTCTCGACCAAAATATTGGACCTACGTGATTATCAAACAAGCTCCCAGTTTGAATTATATTCATTTGCCAGTTTGAATGTATTCATTTTCATAAGTCATCAGAGCAAAAAGGCATTTCTAAACATATCTTTTAATCATTGTACACTTAAAACAAAAAAAATTGAGAGCTATTGTGTGTAATATTATATATGTAAACAAAAAGTGTTCACTTAGAATGTGACTTACTGTTTCAAATATATGCATTAGTTTGCACATGGGTTTTAAAACAACTTCAGTTGGCATTCATTTAATTTCCAAAAATGTGACGTATATTGAAAATAAAAATAAAGCACATGTGGATTTTAGTTATTTGGATATTGTGTCAAGTTAATAAATAAATAAAAAGTGATGTAGTATTTCAGAAACTTTAATTATATATTAATACAGAATCAAATTCAACTCAATTTCTGATTTTTCAGTTTTATTCATTTGTTAAAATCAAAGGCGTTTATCATAAATCATTTCACATGAGTGTAATTACTTTGAATTGGTGTGTACACTGAAGTACATGTATTATTACCATGGCATACTTACATTCTGCGGTTTTACATTTATTGTTTCAATCTGAGTGCATATGTTACCGATGAAATTTACGGTAAACACGTGATGATGTTTAGTCGAAATAAAGTTGAATTGCACCATTAATCCATGAATTAGAAAATAGAAATCCTATTTGTTTTCTGTCGATAAAAATATTTACATAATTTTTGTAAAATTTATTTTCAAAAAAAGAAATTCGATTTGAATTTAAATTACATTATATTCAAGTAAAATATATTGTTTTATTATATTGCAATTATAAAATATTTTTTAAATAATTGTCAATTATTTCAATGTTTATATTAAAAGTTATCAAGTGTGTGACAATTATATATGAAGCACCACAGGTAGATTTATCATTAACATAAAATTCAGGTTGATGCTGTATGGTAGGTATGAATTCGTATCTAAAAATTACTTTAATTAATTAACCAAACAAATTAGATGAAATAAACAATCAACCGCAGAATGAAAGTAAGCAAGCTTACTTTTTGGAAAAACCTCTGTTTTGTTTTGAGATTCTAAAGACAATAAGTCTCATATACAGGACGTTCTGAAATTCATTCAAGAAAACTATACCACGGAATAGAGCTGCAAAAAACAAACAAAAAAGTTTAAAAAAGTTTTTCGATTTGATGCTTATTTTTTAAGATATCAATTAAATACAATCAATTAAACATTGATAAATTCAACCAATCACAGAGAGCATAGTGTAAGGAGACGGGGACACTTACCGTCTGCGAGCCTTTAAAAGGTAAAGCGCCACGGTCTACTGCTGAGGCCACGCCTCCTTACAATATGCGCTCTGTGTGATTGGTTGAATTTATCAATGTTTAATTGATTGTATTTAATTGTTTAGCTTTTAATTTTTTTAATTTATTTTTTGCAGCTCCACACCGTGGTATAGTTTTCTTGAATGAATTTCAGAACACCTGTATACTCCTGTTCACTAGTCAAGGTATTCAAGATCAAAACATCACAGAAATCGGATGCGTTAAAGTGGTGATCGGTTGATCATACAAAAAAATGTATGAGCTAAATTTTGTAGAAATTTTTATGATCTACTAATTTTGTAATAACCTCTAACGACAGTGGCGCATTTTTCTTTGCATAAGAAAAGATGACGTAACTGAAACATTCATGTTTTTTGTATACAGCCCTCAATTAACATTTAAAAAAAAAACTATTTAAATTTATCATAATATAAAACAATTAAATACAAAACAATTATTATAATTATTTTGTTTGTAAAATTTTCTGTTTCATAAATATATGACTAATATAAAATATTATATTTTACAATCACATGTTCAACGAATGATAACAATAATTAATTTTTTATGAATGAAAACTAGAATAATTACCAATTATGACCATTGTTATACTTGATTTTGTTATAATTAAATCATAAATGTGAAATTGAACGGTAGGTACACGACCTCACTGTGTACGCAATATAAGCGTTCTATTCTATCAGGGTAAATAGAATAAAATCAATATATTATTTAAGATTTAACTGTTTTTGTAAACTTTTTTTTGTCTATATATATATATTCATTGTTAGTATGGTTGCCTTTCGGAGGTGACTAGTATTTTAGGGGAAGATGATTATTGAGCTAATAAAACCTGGGATCATTAATGGCAGTTAGCGATTTTTGCGTTAGGTTTAAACATCAGTGCAGCTATTTTCAATTCTACAGACATGATGATCAAGAATAATCGATTAAGACCAGCATCGTTCAACTAAAAAAGCATCATTTCATGTTAAAAATTAAAAAAACGAGTAAATAGAATTTTTTCAGTTCAAATTTCAACATCATATCATAACATCATCACCCAACAGTAATTACATCATCACCCAACCAGCAGTAGTTAACAGTCAGTCATTACTCCTATGCATCATAATGACCTTCGTTGTGAATTCAAGAATTTAAAAAATGTTACAGTACCTGTTTTATTGAGCAAAAATATTTATTGAATAAAATAAAAAAAGAAATCAAAACAAATATATAACAAATATGTAACTGTATCTACAAATACGACTGCAGAGCTTGCCTTTCAAGTATAATTCTTTTAAGTGTTCCGTATCAGATTTGATATAAACATAAAGGAGGAAATCCATCAGAAGCAATTACTGCAGTATTTTTAGTAATTCATGAAAGACGAAGCAGAACAAAGAGTTTACCATGTTTTAGTATTGTTATCAACTATGGACCAGGTAAAAATTACCTATATATTCTTTTTTTATATAAAAGGTCCTTAGATGTTTTTAAAGGTCATTATTAAAGACATATCTTTTAGATTCGAAACGCTGTCACAATTTGTGCAAGGAACAATTTTGTAATTATTCCCTTACCACATTCAAATCTACAAATATATTGAGCTGTAATAATCATCACAAAATAAGTAAAAATGTTTAGTATTATTCCACATATTTATAATTTAACACTTATTATGATTTAACACTTGATCGATTTTGTTGATTACTGTTTTTCTTTAATTGAAAATATTTCTTGAATTATTAATATTCTTGAAAATAAAAGGACGACATTTTATTGAATATAATTAATCTATTATTTAATATAAATCGTTTATGATGTTAAACATAGTTTTGTTATAGTTTGATTTAAACATAATAAAATAAATGTGTTTATATATTTCAGCATGTTGTATTACTTGATATTTAGTGATTTATTATGTTAAATTGGAACAACTGACAATCATCATTTAACATGTATTTGAACAATTATATCAAGCTACTGCGGAGAAAGTCTATCCGTACACCTGCTTGATAATATGAATTCATATCCCAATACGAACTGTTTAAATACTTCATTTCATTAATTATAATATTTATGATGCAAGCAATGCTATTGATGCTCAACTATTGATTCTACAGAAAAATTATCCAAACAAAAAATATGAGAATTTATATTTTCTATAAAAATTTATCACAACAACTTTTTCAATAAACTGTACGGTTGGGCAGAAGAGGACAAAGATTCGAACGTCTGTCTAAAAATGCATGGGAGCCTCAAAGTGTCTTTCGCAGTTGAGGATTAATCCCTCTGGCGATCCCACAGGGTCCGATCGACGTTAAAATTATTTTAAAGCTAAACCCTAACTGACCTGAAATATATTTCAATATACCAATATATCCTGATATTTTCTATCTTAAATCTAGGTTAATAAGTATTCAATGAAAAAGAAATTTGCTGGTTTTAAACCAATATTTATTTTTGTCTGAATATTTAATAATGAATGTACAAGTTTGTTGTCTGGCGACATATATATTACATTAAAGTCTAGATATTGAAGTACAACATTTGGGCGCGAGTCCACTATACCTTCTCAACACATTTTAAACTGGCCTCGAATTAAAATATAAATATAGATTTGTATATTGTGATATAGCTACATAAATATAAAGATAAAAATTATCAAGATGATCAGTTTTATATTTTTAAAACATTCTAATTATAACAATTTTTCACAACGTCATAGATTAAAATTAACTTAAAATAAATATCCTATAAATATTTTTAGTAAATTTAAATAAATTTTTGGACACACTCAATTAGAAAATGTTTACATTATAAATTTCGACTTCCTTTCAAAAACTAAATATTAAAAATATTATAACAAATTGAAATTTTTTATGTACAGGTGTGGAAAATATGTTGTATTTTTAATTAAATTCAAGATCCCTTCAAAAATACTAAAAAAAAATCGTGGTTGTTATCAACATTATTATCGCATGAACATATTTATATTTTTGCGTATTATACTTGTTCAAGGTTGTCCTGTAACCTTGTAGACATCGGGAAGTTTCATTTAATGAGCTTTCAGTATAAATATGAGATGTTACTATAAAAGAAACTTTTGATGTAAAATAATATTATGAATTTAATACATTTGTTCACTAAAATTGTTAAGTTATAAATAAAAACAAAATAAAAAATCAAACATAATTTCTTGAAATTAATGACTAGGTTGCGTGTAAGTAAAACAAAGTGTCTTTATGTATAGCATGGCTTTAGTGGAACACCCGAGATTAAATATACAGAAAGATTTGTGAGAAAAACCATAAAAATAATATTAAAAAAGAGAAATATTAACAAACATTGTCTCAATTTTTAGATTAATTATATGTATTGTATAAATACGTATTTCAACTACAAAGTAGTTTACATAAGTATGCATTAACTAGTCGTATTTATTATCCGGGAAGATATAATACTCGTTGATAATTTGTTGCGTCTACTTGTAATGAAAATACGTATTTATATAATACAGAAAATTGATCTAGAAATTGAGGCCATTTTGTGGTACCAATAAATAAGTTCACCAATTTTGGAGGGGTTGCCTCATAACTTTTTTTTTCTAAATTTGCCAGTGCGAAAACGGCCCACGTGTTTCGGATGGCAAAAAAATGTTATTATATAAATAGGGTATAAACTTCAAAACAATCGTATTTTCATCCGGTTGCCTCGTCAGAACATTTTACAATTTGCCCCCCTCCCAATCTCGGCCCCTGTCCATTTGGGGTCCATTGGGACGGTACGGGGATGTTCAGTATCATTCAAGACACAAATTACCACTCGCCCTTCGGTTGCCTCTCCGCCCAAATTTGACGTGCCATTGCATTAACTACCAGGCTTCGACTATTTTTCCTCTACTATTACTTAATGGATTCCTACTATTACTAAATAGGTTTCTACTATTTCTAAATACTACAACTACTATTACTAAATGGGTTCCATGTATACAGGCTGTAATCGTCAAAACTAGTCATTGGGATACGAAATTTGCAACAGTTTTTTAGTACAAAACTGACATAAATTTATTTCTAAAGAGAAAAAGAGACGGACAAATAACTATACTATTATGTATTGTTAGAATCACAAACAGCATGTTTGTATGTCTGTCTCTTTTTCACTTTAAAAATATATATGTGCATGTGTTCAACTCATATTTAAACACTGTTGCAAATATCGTCTCCCAATGTTCTCTTAATGAGTTTCTAACATTCTGTTGTGTATTTTATATTATTTTAGGTTGTTAAGTTCGCACCGTGAGGTGCGAATGAAAAAATTTCCTGTACACATGCAATCTTTGGAATTCCTAAAATAGGCTCTGGGCTTATGAAGGGCTAATGAAAAGCATAATCGAAATGCATATTAAAAAAGTTATTTAATTTTACAATGTTTGTATGTGTACAGTAACACGCAAATAATTGCAAAAATCATACACATTTACACGTTAAAATTTTAGTTTGTGTTGTAATGGAAAAGTATATATATATATATATTTTGAGTTGTGTGCTATTATCCACCCTGTATCTGATACCCTGTATCTACATAAAGAACACGCATTGCCCGTTGCGGCTTCGCTAGCGAAAATTATAATTGTAAAGACCTTATAACTGAATAACATGATGTTTCTACCTGTCAAAGGCTGATTTTCTTTAAAAGCAAAATATCAATATGCATGTCTTTAACTTAACTTCCATACAAACTCTAACCCCGTTCTCTCCCTTGAGTGTCTATTTTAAGGTAAAACTACAAAAACTCGGAAACACATATTTTATGGTGTATGGTGTTCGAAAAACCGTTTCTTAGTGTTCACTTCACACTCTCTAAGGAACATATCTTTCAAATTTCGTGTATTCCAATAGTTTTGGCCGGGCGATGATGAGTCAGTGAGGGGTATTTCGTTATATAATATATATATATATATATATATATATATATATATATATATATATATATATATATATATATATATATATATAGAAACATACAAATTTGTCACTTCTCAAAAATAAAAACTTAACCTACGTTATAGTTTTACAAAAATAGTTATAACCAAATAGCTATAACCTGAATGCATACAATAATTTTAATGTGTAAATATATTTAAAAATAATTAATACGTTAGTGTGCAAATATACATTTTTAATAAATTTAAGCGTTTTTATTCTACTAAACTCGTAGATATTGAAAATAACTTTTATTATTTTATCTTTTTTAAATATATCCACCAATGAAATGGTTCGATTTATGGAAACTAACACAATAGATTGTAGATTATAGAACGAACCATAGTTTATTGTGTTGGTTTCTATCGTATTGTTGTTATGCTATACCCATTAAAACACTAAATAATACTCACAAACTATACAGATTTTCTGTTCGTATAGCCAACCTTACCCACTGTCCGCCCCTTATACTTCTATATTTTATACAATAAAATAATGAAATAATGCTTTCATGTATCCTGGATAGTATATGAAAAACTAAAATAAAAAAAATTCACATTTTTATTTATACTAAACAGTATTATTTAATGTAGTTGGAATTTTAGATAATATTCCTAAGTTACATCCATAGTTTGATACATAATTTGTAAGGAATATAGGTTTGTAAATGATTTCCGTTTATAAAATTTAATAACTCGTATAAAAATATTTCATCGTGGGTTGGGAAATGCTTTTTTCAAGTTAAAACCCGGAAAATAAACAAAGCCAATTTTTTATTTGTGAATCAACAAAGTTCATTAAAAATCCATAGGTACTTTACGAGAATTTTTTTCTGATTTTTCCCAGTGGCGGGGTTGCAATTTCACCTTACTTTTAGCGAATTTCCTCCAAAGGAAATGCAGCTATTGTTTTTGCACCAATATTGGAATTTCGTAAAAATTTCTTCAAATGTCCATCGATCCTACCTATTAGATGTTAAAAATCACTATCGCTAAAATTTGTATATATGCTATCAATATATATATGTATGTACTTTTTTAAAGTGTCTGTGGACTCTCTACCGGTCACAGTTTTATTCCGATTGAAATGAAGGTCTTTGAGTTGCTTTTGGTATTCTAAAGGTCAAGTTCGTTAATGGGTAAAATCGGACGCGGGGAAAGGAGGTTTATAGGGAGGGGGAAACACAAAATTTGACTATCTCCTTTAATATTTTAAAAATAGAAAAATTTATCAGGAGTTAAGTTGTAGGTGTTTAAGTGATTGATTGATATGATAAATAATTATTATTTAAATAAATAATAAATAAGTGTTAAAGATATAATTGATCTTTAT
The DNA here is from genome assembly GCA_963920215.1 of Nineta flava. Taxonomy (NCBI): domain Eukaryota; kingdom Metazoa; phylum Arthropoda; class Insecta; order Neuroptera; family Chrysopidae; genus Nineta; species Nineta flava. The sequence continues at coordinate 80,038,197 of OY986041.1, read as the reverse complement.
TAGATTGAATTATGACATATTATTATATTTATATGTAAATTATCAAAGTTGTTAACATCCAAAGCAACCGTGATAATAGAGAGAAGTTATAGTTGTTAAGCAACAGATAAAAATGATAAATAAAATTATAATAATAATTTAATGAAAATGTGATACCGCTACATACTTCCCCCCATCAACTAATAAAGAAAAACGACTAGAAAAAGGTTGTAACATAAAACAACCTTGTTCATTCGGAAAAAACTTTAAAAGTTGATGTACATCTTATAATTAAATACAAAGTTAATTAAGATAAGATTAACATTGAAAAAAGTATGCAGGTTTTAGCCTGTCAATCGAAATAGAGGTAGGTTTGTTATTGATATCAATAACAAAAAATTTAGGAAATCTCTTGATAACAGAGAAAGGACCTCTATAATTACAAGATAGTGGAGGTTTGACATGATCCTCGCGTATAAAAACTTTTTTTGATGAATCTAAATCTTTGGGTAAAAATACATTTTTGTTGGTGAACTGTTTGGTAAAGAAAAATTTTGCATTTATCATTCTATTTTTCAACTCTCGAGTAGATTGTTGAACAGAATGATATGTATCAACGTTTTCTGAAAAGAAATCATATGGTAATCGAAGAGGAATCCCATATAAAATTTCTGCAGAAGAAAGGTTAATATCCTCCTTGACCGAGGAGCGCAAATTTAGAAGTACCCAAGGTAAAATTTTGTACCAGTTATTATTTTTTTGACAGCAATTTAAAGAAATTTTGAGTGACCGGTTAAACCGTTCAATAATACCGTTGCTGTTAGGGTGATAAGTAGTAGTGGAAATATGCTTAATCCCTAGAGAAGAGAAAAAATCTTTCCAAATATGTGATTGAAATTGTTTACCTTGATCAGTAGTGATCCTCGTAGGTAAACCAAAACACGAGAACCAAGAAGCAATCAAATTGTTAATAATTTCTTCCGACGTGATAGTTTTGATTGGAATAGCCTCGACCCAACGCGAAAAACGATCAATGATAGTGAAGATATACCGATATCCTTCACTAGGAGGAAGAGGTCCAACAATATCTAAATGTAAGAAAGAAAATTTGATACTTGGTTCTTCAATTGGCATAAAATCACTTTTAGTGTGACGAGTGATTTTATTTAATTGGCAGATCGGACATGATCGAGTCAAATTTTTGATTCGCGAAATAAGATTAGGGTTAAAAAAGAATGTGCGTACTTTTTTCAAGGTTTGTCTAATTGATGGATGACCAAGATTGTGGACAGCTTTCCATACATCTTCTATATCAATGTCAGATACGAAGATTCTGGGAATTTTCAAAGAAGTCTCCACATAAACCTTAAAAAGAGAATTCGGAGGAGTACGAATTTCTAAAGAATATTTTGGATTTTTTAACAAATTAATAAGAAGAGGATCACATTTCTGGTGATCAGAAATCTTCTTAATATCAATCAAATCAATACCTGAAGGTAGTGAAATTGTATTAATTCGAGATAAACAATCAGCCGGAATGTTTTCACTACCTTTAATGTATCTAAGATCAGTTGTATATTGACTGACAAAGTTTAAATGACGTATATCACGATTTAATAAATTCTCATTACGAGAATTAATAGCATTTATTAAAGGTTTGTGGTCAGTCTGAATAAAAAAATTTCGATTTGAAATGAAATGACGAAACTTTTTTATGCCAAAAACAATAGCTAATAATTCTCTTGAAAATGTACTATATCGTCTTTCAGTGTCTGTCAGTTTTCTTGATGTGAAAGCGAGTGGCTTCCAGACGTTATGAATTTTTTGTTGCAAAACTGCACCAATGCCAGTACCGGAGGAATCAGTGAGAATGCAAGTTTCAGCGTTCGAAACAGGATGTGCTAATTTAACAACATCAATTAATTTTTGTTTAGCTAAATTAAAAGCTGAAATTGCACGTTCATCAAGAATAACTGACTTCGTTGAAGTTTTACCGTGTTCAACAAGTTTATTCAATGGAGCTAAAATGTCACCACAATTCCGAATAAAGCGATTATAAAAATTAATCATCCCAAGAAAATTTCGGAGTGATTTTTGATCGTTCGGAATAGGAAAATTTGAAATAGATTCAACTTTGGAAGGAATAGGGGTGATTCCTTCAGAATCTACGTGATGTCCTAAAAAATCTAATTTTGTTACACCAAAAATAGATTTCGAAGAATTTATTAAAATTCCAGCTTCATTGAGAATGTTGAAAACAGTTTTGAGATCTTGAGTGTGTTTTTCTTTGTTTTCACTCGCGATTAAAAGATCATCAAGATAAGTGAAAACAAAATCTACATTTCTAAATAAATCTGCCATAAATCTAGAAAAGGTTTGAGCTGCATTGCGTAAACCAAAAGGCATTCTCAAAAATTCAAATAGACCAAAAGGAGTGATAATGGCAGTTTTCGCGACATCATAATCGTGTACAGGAATTTGATAATAAGCTCTATTTAAATCAACTTTAGAAAAGATCTTTTTATCATTTAATTTCACATTGAAATCATATAAATGAGGAATTGGATATCTGTCAGGTACCGTGATCGAATTCAGTCGACGATAATCACCACATGCACGAAAAGAACCGTCCGATTTCTTTTTCATGAGAAGAGGTGATGACCATTCAGAATTCGAAGGTCTACAAATACCCAAATCTACAAGTTCCTGAAAATGTTTTTTAGCAGCTGACAACTCTTCAGGACAAAGCCTGCGATATTTAGAAAATATCGGATAAGAGTTTGTCACAATGCGATGTCGAGTATTATGTTTAGCATTAAGATTGAATTTTTCTGATTTGGTTAAATTTGGAAAAGAATTTAAGATTTCCGTAAATTGATTTTGAAGTGAGATCACTTCAACGCATGAATTAATAGGTTTTAATAATGTTTGATTTTTAAAATCGATATTCAAATTGAATTTCTTTAGAAAATCTAAACCTAGAATGCCATGAATTACATCGCCAACAATGAATTCATGACGAAAAACCAAATCATTTCCAAAATTGAGAAAAATTTCAGAAGTACCAAAAGTAGTAATTTTAGTATTGTTTGCTGCAATAATTGAAAAAGGTAAATTTGTAAATTTACATGATTTACAATACGACTTTGGAATCACAGATAGTGAACTTCCAGTGTCAACTAAATATCGAGTACCTTCATGTAAGAGATCGTACATGAAGATTAAGTTGTACGATGATGATGTTGTGTTATTGAATTGGGTTTTTTTATTGACAGAGCTACTGACCAACTCAACAGGAGCTCTTAGAATTTTTTTGAAGTTTTATTTGAATTTATACATCGCGTATTTAATTTATAAAAAGAACAAGGAAAAACACACTTACGTGCTTTGGTACCATATTTATTATGATACCAAAACACAGACTTCACCTGAACTTTGTGTAAATTGGTTTTTGGAGTATATTGGATCTTTGAAGGTGACTTTTAAGTGTTAAAGATATAATTGATCTTTATTAGATTGAATTATGACATATTATTATATTTATATGTAAATTATCAAAGTTGTTAACATTCAAAGCAACCGTGATAATAGAGAGAAGTTATAGTTGTTAAGCAACAGATAAAAATGATAAATAAAATTATAATAATAATTTAATGAAAATGTGATACCGCTACATAGGTATTAAGTTTTACTGTAATTTTGTTTCTTATCATTTTTCTGTTACACTAGAAAGTTAAAATTCTAAATATCTCTGTTCACATTAGAGTTTGAGAAAAATCAAGTAATGAATTGTAGCAAACTTGATTTTTTACAACTTTACTCCTTATACATTTTTCGATTATTCTAATATTAAGAGAGATACTATATAATATTTTGTGTTTATTTGATACGAATACATGAAATATATTTTATTGTAAAAAATTTCGATTGTCGTTTCCATAGTAACTATAAACTATAATCGTTATTTTGGCTATTAATAAATTTAATTTTTGCAAAAACTAAAGTCATAACAGATATTATATTTCATTTTGATCACACTAAAATTATGACCAATAGAGAGTGATTTATGTATTCTAAGGAAATTCGCTAAGTTGACGCAGCTCCTGCGTAACGAATTTTTTTGGTCTAGAACATACACACAACTTTCAGTTCGCTAATTAGGTTATTTTATGTACACCTATACCAAAAATTATATACTGCGATCAATATTTTCAACCGTTACAAAGTCGGGACTCATCCTAATGTACCCTCGTATAAATTGCATATATTCCGGGTATAAAAATGATTAAACAGCATGGCCAAATCTGACCATGGTTATATGAAACAGGTTATAGAGTGTTGTGAGCGATCTTCGATTATATAAGACTCTTTTGAATAGGAGACAAGTTAGGCCTATTTAAATGATGAGTTTTTAGATACTATGGAAGTAAAATTACTTTTTTCTTCTAATGGCATATAATTTTAATGTATGTGTACATATGTATAATTTGTATATCCATTTTTCATGAAAAAAAAAAACCGGAGGGAAATGGGTTTCACATTTTTTCACTTAAAAATAATTAAAATTGAAAATAACCTCTATTATTTATACAAAATGGTTATGTATTTAAAAGCTCTGTAGTTTTTTTATAACAATATTTTCTATGAAAATTTAAACGTATATATACAGTTTTAATTTTTTTTAGTGTATGTATTATATAGGGGTATTTTCAAAGAAACTGACCAGTGTCCATGTATTTTGGTTTAATATTTTATAGCACAGTGATTAATGATGTCACCATAAAACCACTATAGAGAAAGTAAACTATACCTCGATGAATGTGTTTTTATGATCATAAAATGTCGTCTTTATATATCATTTATCAAATAGATATGACTTCCATGTTTATGAGCAGTTTAAAGGTAATAAATTTGGCATTTACATTATTTATTACAATAATTTATACAGATAATAAAAACGTAATTTCAGGTGAACTTTAATGAACCGACATTGCTATGTCTGTAACGATAAAAAGTTAGTAAAGTGATGACTACTAACAATAACCGGTCATATAAACCGGTAATTATAATTAATAAATTTTAATAATTATACACCGGTAAGAATTTATAATTGTGATTGTAGCTTTGACTATTGTTTTCTACTGTTTAAGGACAAATCTACTACATTTTTGAGCCTGCGATTACAAAACTTGCCGGTTAAGTAAATTTTGTCGAAGCCAGGGGCTTTATTGACGCTTAATTACTTTGAATTACAAGCAAAGTACCCTTGCTCCTGAGGACGGAATATTTCTCATTTCCGTACATTTACTTCAAATGCATGTGATAACCGGAAAGTATTAATAACTACCGGTTTATGTGATAAAGTCTGACAAATTATTCACTTTAAATTTTTAATTTGGTTAGTACCAATTATTCACTTTTACCGTAACATATATATAGCTGGCCTTTACATACCCTGATAGTTTTAGGTAATTAATTTTCTCAACATTTATTAGTAATTAATTCCTCAATTTTGATAATACGACACATCCTCGGTCTGATACGTGTCAGATTAGTGAGAATTTACTATACTTTGGTCTACATTATTTTTTCCACTATCATTACAAACTTCATATCATTAAATTTCACAACAGGAGCATATTAATGTCAGAGGATAATGTAATACATAAATGGTTATATGTAGTTTATATGAACCTATATATACTAACGAACATATATAAAGTAAACTAGATTACTTCGAGGTTTGTTTACACTGTAAATAATCGTTATTTTACCAACCGATCTTATTTTCTGTTGGATACTTAGGTGTAAGTCTCTCAATGACAAGTATGGTTTGTTTGTTTCATGCTAATCGAAAAATATATTCATGAAATTCTTCAAATTATACTTTAAAAAACTTTTGAAATTAGAAATAGACAAATATTTTGATCACAGTATAAGAGATATGTTAGAAGAAATAATGATGCTAATAAGTGTAATAGTTCATATTGTAGGTTCCAAAAATTTACTTCTATCCATCATTTTCGTTAATTATCATTAATATTCAATGATTGTGTCAAAATCTGTAAATACACAGATACTTTTAACATGCTTTCTTATGAAATGAAAGTATGCTAGTTTTGCAAGAAATTTACCTTGTGTCTATAAATCATTTAGCTATAAATGAAAAAGTACAGGTAGAAAAATTAATTATGTTTATCGAAATAATCGATTTATCTTTTCTACGACCTTGCCACTAATCTTCATTCAGTAATACCTATCTGCTCGACAGATAGTGTGTTCAAATTCAAATAGTTTATTTAATAATTTTTTTAACAGTTAATTAATTTTTTCCTAATGGAATATTAAATCTCCAATTGTTGATTAACCTTCTGTTAGGTTCTTCTTACACGTGTAAGTTTTGATGAAAGTCTTCAATCGATTATTTTACTAAGCAAGCGCTGTAATATTTTTTGTTATTAGTTATATCAAAATAGAGACGGGTTCTATTTTGATTCAATTTTATATGTAACTTAGCGCATGTGTGAGGCCCCCTTTCTTGTAGTTCTTATACTTTGACCATGTGATCAAAAAGAACAAACAAACCAAAAAGTCAGAACACATGGTTTTAGTCATTTTTTGTTTATCTTTTGTGCAAAATTAGGGTGACAAAGAAAAAAAAAATGAAATAACATAGGAATTATAGATTTTCAAAAATAAAAGATTCATAAATTTCATCGTGTGAATAGTGATGTAATTTATAATATATCAACTGTTTTTAATGCGATTTAAAACTTTAATAAATACTTCCATGTGTAAAAAGAGGCTTAATAATTGACAATTATTTATGTAGTTCCTAACTAAATTTTCTTTTAACTCTAAATACATAATAGTAGCGACCCGGTCCGACATCGCACGGAAATTTGAATTAGAATGTACTATACATATAAACCTTCCGGAAAAAATTGTCTACATTTTGAAAACCGTTTCAAAATCCGTTACGTGGTTTAGAAGGAGTTAGCAGATAAACAGACAGACGCGTAGGGTGACTTCCTTTTATACTATGTATAGATTAACTACGGTGACTTTATACCTGCTGCCATCTGTATTATGTCTCTCAAATGTCCATGTCCGAGATTATAAAAATTTAAAAGTGCTAGACTAAATACAACATATTTTTTTGATACTAATTATACGTGACTATAAAAATGTTGATTGAAATTGTATACAATTTATCCCAATGTTTATTTTTTTGACTGCAATGGACGCGACTGGTCGACTGAAAAGTAACTATACTGAATACTTAATAGAAATTTTAAGTAATACACAAACATCTTATTAAAAAAGAATAAATATTAAAATAAATTCACAGTAGACAAAAATAATAAAAGGAAATAAATAAAAAGGAAATCAAAATTAACATACTATGAATATTTAATTTTTATATTTAATCCCAGGTCAAAATAATTTTTAATGTATTGAAACAATAGTGAACGAATATTAAAAAAAAAAAAGAAAAGAAAAGAAGAAACAAACATCTCATGATGGACGATGCATTTACTAAACCATCTGGCAAACAATAGTTTCATAATACAAGTAATAAATACATTTATTTATATTAATGAATACCGTTGTACTATATACAACACATCATCAGAAATACCAGAACAATATCCAGACATATTTAAATACTATATTACTAAATAACAAATATTATAATTATTAATAACAATTAAAATATAAATTTTAATATTTCCTTTTTATATTCATATATTGTTAACGCATATGCAGACCAAACCAATAAGTATATCTTTCTGGTCAGAAAAATATTCCCATATGAATTGGGTATGAAATAAAGATATAGTAATAGTATAGTAATTGTTTTTTTTATACTCATGCATGAAAAGTACTATCTTATCGTTCGCTTTTCCGTGCGTTAAATGACTGTTTGCCTATTCAATTATTACCAGACTACTTAGATGTATTGCAAATATTTATTAATTGCAAATATATATTTGCAATAAATCTAAGTAGTCTGGTATTTAAAGCCCGAAAGAACGGGCGCTAAAATAGAACTATTCCCGCATTAGTTTAAAAAAAAGTATCAAATACTCTTCTGATTCTTTAGTCAAGAAAAAGAAATTCTGGTAAAAAAAAAGTATTTTTCTTTTTAAAAATAAATAAAACCCAAGAAGAGAAAGTTTATGCAGCTTCTTTAACTGAAGTATACCATTACTTCTTTAAAAAGTTTTATTTGTTTGGACTAAACAAATGTTTATTTTGGTCCGATATTTGGTCCAAAGAAATCATCATTTCAATTTAAGAATTTCGAGATTCTTGAGTCAAGAGTCAGTATATCTTTTAAGATAATTTTCTCAAGTCAAAACTATAGATGCCAAGATACTTATGTCAAGATACTATAAAACCAAATATATATTTGGTTTTTACACCAAATATATATTATCTTCCCTATATGAGTCAGAAATTCTTGGTTTAAAAAAATTTTCCTTACTGCAAGAAATTACTTCTATGAGTGTACAATCATATTGTGAAGGCCCTCTCTTGTGAAGGCCTTGGAGCTGCAACCCCCAGCTGTCCTCTTCTAAATCCAGTCCTGGTTATATTCCTTGCATACTACGGATATGCTACATTTATTGCTGAATACAATAATATCAGTTAGTAAATAATGAAAAAAAAAAACAAATTACATCGTAATTTTTATACTTCGTCTACAAATTCATACAAATGAGTTACGATTATAAATAATTTGTATAATATAATATCTACTATCTATTGGATATTTTGAAGTAAATATAAATAATTTATACAAATTATTGCAAATATAGCGAAATCATCGTTCTTTATAATGAAAAAACAAGACTAGAAAATTATTATTCATTTAAAAAAAGGTCTGAAGTAAGTAATTTGGCACCGACAAATTTTTTACTATTAAAATCTATTGTCGCAGCAACAAGTATTTTATAAATTTAATACCATGATAAAGCCTTCATTAAACAAATTAATCGATTACAGTAGTCATTGTACAAGTGATGTCAAAAGGCGAGCTATCATTTAAAAATTTTATATTTGTGCCTTATTTATTCGGTTTTCGAAAAATCCTTTGGATAAAAGTTGTTTATTATAACTATACTAACAACTTGTATTCGAAACATTTTTCGAAACAAATCCGAATAAATAAGGCACAAATAAATTATAAAATTTTGAAATGATAACTCGACTTTTGATGGCATTTGTACACAGATAGTATTTATTATCTCTAATACTAGTCAAAATCATAAAAATTTTACCCAATTTGAATCAAACTGATGGAAATTTTCAAGCATATAAATAAACATTTAACACAGACGACGGGACACTTTTCGCAATCGATTGAGGTTCAAGTATGCACTGAATTTTAAAGATGCTTGATTCAGGTAGCCACTTAATTTTATTTTCAGTCAGTTATAACAATGCATTTTCGTTAAAAGCCAAATATGAATTTAAATGCTAAAAATAAAAACTCTCTGGGCTCTTTAAATATGAATAAACTAGCTGACCCGCCCCGGCTCCGCACGGTTTCTTTACAGAAAATATAAAACAGCCTATGTTACCCCGAGAAGATGTAGCCTTCGGTAAAATTCGTTGAATAGTTTTTGATTTAAATCCTAACAAACAAAAAATCAAGCATCTTTCCTCGTTATACATAATAGCATTACCCGTCGCGGCTTCGCCCGCAAAAATTTTGAAACGCCCATATAACGCACGTCTGCATATCTCTTTATGCAGACTGCTGTCTGTTGCATTCTTATATTAATAACAGTCAAAATGTTTACATCCCCGCTCTTGGCAAACAATGTATAACACACATCACCTAGAGCAACGAACATCTGTTACTATGCACTGATAAATTATACACCTACACATCAATAAATTATATAACTATACATTTTTTTATAATATGTAAGGACCAATTTATAAAAACTTGACAAATTATATACTAAAACCTTCCTCGAGAACCACTCTATCCATTGGTGAAAACAGCATGAAAATCGGTACAGTAGTTTTTGTGTAAATCGCAAACAGACAGGCAGACGCGGCTCTGGGACTTTATTTTATACTATGTAAGGATGGATTTTTTAAGAAGTTCACGTCACTCTTCTTGGCGCAACCGGCTTTTTGACTCATTTTTAAACACAATCCTGCTAGTCCATAAACTAGTGAATCAATACACCCAGTATATGCCTAATTCGGCCATTTCCGAATGCCCGTCTGTTTGTGGAGACGATAACTCAAGAATGAAAATAAATAACGTACTGAAATTATTTGTGTGTGTTCTAGAGCAAAAAAGTAAGGTCAAGTTCGTTAATGGACAAAATCGAAAAGTGTTTCCTCTGCCAGAGGGGAAAATTTACATCTTTGAAACCGAAAGAGATAGAAAAAATTTGCTAAACAAAAAATCTTCTTCATTTTACAAAATTTTTTTTATAAGCTCAATAGTTTTCTCATAATTTGTGATTAAATGTTCCTCGGAAAACGAATTGTTAACAATTCGAATACGCAGAATTGTTAACAATTCAATCATTGATATACAATTCAGTATACACTGGGTATTAAAACAATTAACTCAGTTAGTTGTTACATTACTTATTTTTATTATAATTTTGTTATACAAAGAAAACGATTTAAACGATACTCTATTGTAGCTACAAGCAACGTGAGTGAATCATATTATAATATAAAATGTGCATACATACATATCGTACTTATATGATTGTAGTTTTGTCTGTATACAATTTTGATATGTATTATTATGATATTTTATAACAATTTTTTTGAATTAAATAAAAGAATGAAATAAACAAATGCATTTATAAATATAATAATAATAATATGCAATGTAAAGACATCCTGTTAACAAACAACTAAGTATTATATGCAACTTTTATTGCAACAAACGACATTACAACAAGTTAACGAGAATAAAGGTACATATTTATGTTTTCGTTATTATTATAAATGTAACAACTTTACATTACAGGATCTTCCAATGATCCATGCAAATAAATTTATTGTGTGCAAGCAAGCTATCTTGCTTAGTTTCAAACAGTTCATACATTTTAAGGAAGTTCCAGCACTGTGTTATGCAATCAGCACAACAAACTGATTTGATTTTATTATAGCACAAATACATAAACACACATATGCAACACATAGACACAAACACTGTTCACATATACAAAATAATGTTGATTTGAAGAAAATAAATAAATTTAAACGTGAAACCAAACGGTAACGCAAGATTTTTAAAAATTTATATAATAAATATTTAGCTTCACTTTTCTAGTTTTTTTTAAATTCTGCCGATTATTTTTTCTAATACAACTGATAATAGTTGGGCGGGTATGAAGGTTCACATGCTTATGAGAGATAGTGAGAGAGAATGATAACTTTGATATTAATTATCTCGCATTCTAAACGGTTAAAAACTCTAAAACTTCGGGATTTATTAGAAAACATTATTTTTAGCCTGTGAAAAAAAAATGGGCAAAATCTTTCGAAAAGTGGTAGTATGCTGGAACATCCTTAAATTTATAAACCGTACTTGTTGCATCTTCACGCTTGTAGTATGAGGGTTCAACAAAGTGATGCACAAACTGTACAGAACAAAACTGTTTTCAATAACAGTTGTAAATTTAGTGAAGATGTCGTGAAAAACTTAAGTGATATTAAAAATAGACATATATTAAAAAATACAGGTTTATAGCTCCGTTAGAACAATTGATCCTACATTCACAATCCTACATGCAATATCTTTGGTTCCGATCAGCTACCATTTGCCAAAGTTTGGTCTCAGTTGGGTTATTATAATATCCAACGCAACTTCTGTGTATTACATAACTCAGCTATATATTAGGTTAGAGAACAAATCACCCTGTATAGCTATGCAACAAACAAAATGTCTATAGGGAAAATATATAGCCCGGTTATTTAATTCTCTTTGATATTTACGACTCATATGAATTAATAATTTTCTGCTATTAAGAAGGTTTAGTACAAATGTAAATACACCCGTACACCAATGGAAGACTGTGTATTTGTTTGAAAGCCGATGTAATAATAATAATAATAATATATGCCCACGAAATTAAAGTATACAAATAAGTTATTTAATTATTGTACATCGTCAATGAAAAAATAAAAATATTAACATACAACCTGTCTATAACATACCACCTGTCACAATAATCGTAACCATTAAAGCAATCCAAACGTAAAGATAGTTTACACTGAAAATAAAAAGTTTATAAATTCACCATTTTTTGGTGAATCTTGAATGATAAAAAGTATATTACTTTTTAATATATTGTCACATAATAATTTCGTGGAGTGTTATTTCGTGGAATGCCATTATAAAATATGATAAATTAAAATGACTTTACAGTTTTTGTTTTGCTGATCCAAATCCACACTCGGTCCCATAAGTTTTCGTATTTTACGATGATCCCTCTAGACATCTCACAAGCGAAAATCTGGTGGTCCTTGGTTTTTTCTGGTCAACGTCCTTCATAGCCTTCTCTGTTAGTCTATTACAGAGACCATTTTATAATAATTTTTCATATAATACAATTGATTATTTTTAACTATTGTATATCATTGAGACATGACACACACTGAAGAAACTTTTTGATTTGCAAGTTTTAGATTAGATTATGAACCATTTTGGCATATTATTTGAATTTCAATTCAGACTCAATTTTAGAGTAATTAGGAACGAAACCAGTCCAACTGGCCGAGCGGTCTAATGCGTTATGTCTGCGCAGTATGCCTACTTGGAAACTGGGAGGTTATGGGTTCGAATCCCGACATCGGCACTTTGTCAATTATTAGGGAAAAAAAGAGGACGGTTAATTGACTAACTATCGGCGTATGGACAAGAACGAATTAACCGGATATGCTTCAGAGGGATTTCTGCAGTTTCCTTCACGAACTCCAGATGAATATCGGCATAGTTCCTATCATAGTCGGCTGCAACCGCATATCCTACCATTTCCTAGTCTATACACAAAAATTCCTTCCACCAAACTCACATCCTTAGCCATCACAATGGACCTTATGGTCGAAGTGTAGCCCGTCCAGGGCAGCCTCTACAATCTATCTATCTATCTAATTAGGACCGAATGAATTAAATAGGAATAAAATCTTATTTGTTCTATATAAATATACACACCTTTATTTAAACTATAGTTTGAATATCGTGACTATTTTAAAATTAAAAGGGTCGTAGTATAATGAAATAATGAAATTTATTATATAGGGTAAAATTACATAATTTGTATATGGCCTAAGACGTAATAGAAATTTAATATATAATATTTTATGAAATTTATCATTTTTAGAATATGAATAGTTAAAGCTCTATAAAACACGCATATTTCATTGAAATATCCCTATGAGAATATATATTGACCACAGTAGTTTTAAGTATATGATACAGTTAACAATTAAAATTAATAATAATCGGTCACTAGATAAATTACTAGCACGGTACTAGCTAAACTCCATACATATTTTGCACCCATTACGATTCTGTATAATACCAGCCAACGTATAAAACATTTAAACAGAAAGTTTAAATATTCAAGTTCACTGTTCTTAGCCTTGGTCAGATCAGGAGTTTTTTGGTCCTCAATTACTTCAAATTTTGTAAGGTTTACGGGATTTTTGTCTTTTATAACAAATCAAGTAAAATAAAATTGTACAATTGTATATTAATGTTATATTTTTTGGTCCTGTAAAATTTGACGCGACGATTAAGTCGCAAATATTATTCTGAATGACCGTTTATCAGATTTATGCACATTTACCGTAACAAATATATTGCCCAGTAACTTAATTCTTGAAGAAAAATGTTGCATAATGTAATGATTAAAGTTATTTATACAAATGGAAATTATGTAGACTATGTGTAAATAAAGGTATTTTATGTATTTTAAATTTATAATGTGAGAATATGTGCATATATTAGTTTGCTTCATGATGTACTTGTAAAATATTATAATGTAGACAAAAGAGAATTACATTTATTTTAATTTAATTGAAAAAGTCTTTATCGAACTTTTTTCTTAAAAAAATTTAGCATTTGCGGTGTAGTAAAAAGAAATCCATTATTTTTGCATGAAATTAATGATTTTATTAAACATATTTATAATGATCCGATTTAGGTAAAATATGCGGCGTTTTCTTTGATAACTTGTTGCAATTTTGAGGGTAATTCAATTATACCTCTCTCATAGAAGCCCTTGTCCCTAATATTACAAAATATATGTATATTACATACAATAACACTTAGAATGTTTAAACTGGTTCAATTTTTATGAACGGGAGTGTACATGTATTACATCTTTAAGGTGAATAAAATATTATTATTATAATCCCAAAGAAAAAAGTTTCATATATTTTTGGAGATCAAATTTTGGGAGGTTCAGATTTTTTATTTAAGGTTCTGTTCAAAGACTTCTGAGAGTCGTTTTTTAATGGAATACATATTTTAAACAGAATCGGATAGAGAAAAAAAAACTGAATAATTAAGTCTATTTTGGTAAGTATTTAACCATTTTAAAGCTGTTTTAAAACATGGATTTTTGTAAGATAAGTATTTTAATAAAAAAAAATGGTATTTTGATATTGACAGAAACGACACCCCATACTTTTTGAATTAAACTATTATAAAATCGTAAACAGGCCCGGCCCCATTTTACAATCATCAGAATAATAACTGCATTTAAACATTGACATAAAAGTTGGAATTAAAATGATTAAAATATTATCCATGTTATAATGTATGTCGTGTGCATATATTTGAGTTCAGAATCGAATATATAAACAATAACATTGAATGGGAAATATTGACTTACATCTATCGTGCTTTTTAAGAAAATTGTTCAAATAAGCTACTAAATATTTATATATAAATAAAGCATCACTAGTTTAAATTTGTAAAAGAATTGTAAATCTATGAAAATGTATACGGAAAAAATATGAATATTTTCGAATGAAGTTTGTAAAAGGATTCCATAAATTGTTCAAAACAAACGCATCATATTGTTGTGATTTTGCCTCTAAATATAGATCAAACGTGTATCTAAATATAGTACACGTGATGTAGATTTAAATTTTATTATATATTTTAGCAAATTTCTTGGGTCTATTTTTACGAAAACAAAATGTTTCCGGTCTCATGTTCATACATTACTTTTCATTTGTTTAGGTATAGTCAATTTTTGCACTATTTTTACCCGTCTACAAAAGGAGGGTTTATTTTATCAGTCTATGTACTATCTCAAAAGAACTTGCTATTATGCTGCTCCCAAGAAGGAGAGTTTGGCAAAACGGATCCCCATTGCATTTTAATTTATTTTGAAAGAGTTGCATTGACAAGTTTATAAAAACTTGGAAGAAATAACTCGGATGATTTAATATATTTAAATCAAATCCTATAAATTTGTGCTTAATAAACAACATTACATACGACTTTTTAGTCATCCAATTAGCTGAAAATAGAACCAACAGTTAAGATCAATTGACAGATTACCCTACCATATTATAAACAATTATTATTTGTAATAATTGAAAAATAAATATATTACACATGCAACTTTATACTGAGTGTATCACTTTATAAGGGCGTATATAAATAAATTATTATTATTTAAAAACGATCAAAAACTAGACTGAAAACAAATTTATAAATTCTGAGTAGTAGAATCCTTACATGATAACATGCAGTCGAAGGCTGTATTTCATCGCCTGCATGCTATGATTTAATGATTTTCATTACGAATCATTAAAGATTTAATACACAATTATTTAACATTAATTTATTTTCATTACAATAGGAAACCGTTACATCAAATTAACAGTTATAAAACCTATTTTGACAAAATGGAAACCCGACTTCACAAAAGATGCACTAAAAAGTAAAAAAATAATTGCATATTCTTGTGCCAATTTTAGTTCACCAAAGCAAAAATTTTTAAATATATATGTACAATTATTGTTATTTTTGGAGGCGGTGTCAGCATAGAGAAATTCACATAACTTTTGGACACCGCCTCCAAAAATAACAATAATTGTACATATATATTTAAAAATTTTTGCTTTGGTGAACTAAAATTGGCACAAGAATATGCAATTATTTTTTTACTTTTTAGTGCACCTTTGGTGAAGTCGGGTTTCCATTTTGTCAAAATAGGTTTTATTTCTCGCTTTTTAGTGACTTTGAAGTTCTATAACTGATTTTATTTGTCTAAATATGGGTAGACCTACTAAACGACCAACTAATTTTTAGTGAATTTTTTTATAACACTTTTTTTTTTACCCGTTTTTTTTTTTTTTTATAATTTTAAGTGCATTTTTTTATAACAGATTTTCAGTTTTCTTTTCAAGGAATTTGGTTTTTTTTTGTAAAATTTTTTTTTTTTGGGGTCGGTTTTTTTTTTATGGAAAAATTTTTTTTGAAGTCGGTTTTTAAAAAAATTTTCTTATTTTCCCATTATGAATGAGTATACCCTTTCAAAAAAAAAAAAAAATTTCGCAGAAATCGGTTATCACATATAAAATGAGGATTTTCCTCGATTTTCCGGAGATCCCCTCATCAGAATGCGATTTGGTGACAATGGGACCAATCGGGAATCAAACCCTTTAAAACAAAAATTCAAAATCGGTTCATAAATGACGGAGTTCTGAGGTAACAAACATAAAAAAAAAAAGAAAAAAAATACAGACGAATTGAGAACCATCCTCCTTTTTTGAAGTCGGGTTAAAAAGAAAAAATAAATGTTATAAATATTCAACAAAAAATATTTACGACAATTATTGATGATCGAAAATTATTTTTTGGCATCGTTTGACAAGTATTATAATGCCAAAAAAACAAAATTTTTTGAAATGTTAGTTTGAATATTGTTTCCGAAGAAATCTTTTCTACTACTATCAAATTGTAAATGTCTGTTTATTTGTTCAAGCATCACACAAATACTCTTGGACCGATTATGATGGAAATTTTTGTTTAAAAGCTTATAATTAGATTAAAAAACTGGTATGTATTTTATCTAGATATGATGGCCGGAGCCGGAATAAACGTGAACGAATTCGGGAGTATAACTAGTATATTATAAATTTGTTAATTGTAATGATATTCAGTTATCTAATCTTACTTGCATTTTGAAGGAAGCAACAAAGTAGAATTAAGTAATTATTTTTTTTAAACTTAACCCGTAGATTACTTTATAACTATAACAACGAGTTTTCTGTAACTTATTAATGGTTGAAAATCTAAACTTAATTATTATTTGGTGCAATCTAGCATAAGTACGATTTCTGATCTAGATTTGACGCGGATTTTTATGTGAGAATATGTGCTACATAAAACGCTATCTATATTGTAAATTAATAAATTCAAATACTCAATTAACGGTACTTAATCCATAATTACCTGATAAAAAAAAACTGAACTAATTAATGAAGTACTACTGATAATAATTAGCATTAAAAAAAAATGAACAATTTTATAAACATTTTACTTCTACTTAGCCGCTTCTTATAGAACATTGCACATATCGTGTTTTTGAAAAGTTACCACTTATGTATTTTTAAATATTTTAGAAATAAATCTTTCAAACAGTTGCACAGTTTAAAGGGGGAAATATTATTATTGCATTATATTTCTCCCTTTAAACTTTGCAAATTTTGTACTAAATATTTTTAACCCGACTGCAAAAATGGAGGATGGTTCTCAATTCGTCTGTATTTTTTTTTTTTTTTTTTTTTTTTTTTTATGTTTGTTACCTCAGAACTCCGTCATTTATGAACCGATTTTGAATTTTTTTTTTTTGTTATAAAGGGTTTGATTCCCAAATCACCAAATCGCATTCTGATGAGGGGATCTCCGGGAAATTGAGGAAAATCTTCATTTTATATGTGATAACCGATTTCTGCGAAATTTTTTTTTTTTTTTTGAAAGGGTATACTCATTCATAATGGGAAAATAAAAAATTTTTTTTAAAAACCGACTTCAAAAAAATTTTTTACAAATGCTTGTAAAAAAAACTGAAAATCTGTTATAAAAAAATGCACTAAAAATTACAAAAAAAAAAAAACGGGTAAAAAAATATGTTATAAAAAAATTCACTAAAAATTAGTTGGTCGTTTAGTAGGTCTACCCATATTTAGACAAATAAAATCAGTTATAGAACTTCAAAGTCACTAAAAAGCGAGAAATAAAACTTATTTTGACAAAATGGAAACCCGACTTAACGAAAGAAGCACTAAAAAGTAAAAAAATAATTGCATATTCTTGTGCCAATTTTAGTTCACCAAAGCAAAAATTTTTAAATATATATGTACAATTATTGTTATTTTTGGAGGCGGTGTCCAAAAGTTATGTGAATTTATCTATGTTGACACCGCCTCCAAAAATAACAATAATTGTACATATATATTTAAAAATTTTTGCTTTGGTGAACTAAAATTGGCACAAGAATATGCAATTATTTTTTTACTTTTTAGTGCTTCTTTCGTTAAGTCGGGTTTCCATTTTGTCAAAATAAGTTTTATTAAAAAAAAAAAAAAAAAAAATACAGACGAATTGAGAACCATCCTCCATTTTTGCAGTCGGGTTATTTTTTAAATATATATTTAAAAAAATATTAAAATTTATAAAAATCACATCTACTTTTGTGGTCCATAGTACAACCGTTATGAAAGTATACTATCTAGATAATCTAATGATTGAATTAAAAAATTCCGTTTGCAACAGGAATGAGGAATTTGGTGGAGATATTGAGAAAATTGATAGGAAGTTATAATTGATTCAGATTGAAAAACAAATTCAATAATAGAAGTGTTAGAATAGAATATTACTGTTTAGCTAAAGTATTTTTTGTTTCATTTATATTTACAAACAACTCGTGACAAGAATAAAATTAGGTATAAAATTTTTGACGTTTGGAAAGTTTGTTATATGTTCATTTTTTAGAAATTTTGTAAACTTTGAATTGATTACATGCCACATGGTGTAATTTTTTTTAAGATAATTATAACAAAATAGATTTTAATGAAATTACACACAAACAAGGAACCAACCTGTATACATATTACAATGATGAACATACCGCATGCAATACCTAAAATTAATGCAAATGCAATTGCAAATATCTACTATCTAACTTCACGTTTAACTTATTTGTTTTAGCTTTACACGGTGATATATGTAGCTTTACAAAAATTTTAACTATCAATTATCTGACAAGGCAGTGAACATCTTATGCGTTCACCTTTTTTCTCATATACACATTGCCAGAAAAGTGGAGTATTGAAAAAAGACTAGATGGATATTTTGGATACTTATTCCAGAAGTATTCTCGCTATACCGCTAATTCTGATTAGTGAGGCATTAGTCTTCTCAATTAATCTCTAAAATTGCAGCTTAGCGACCTTTGCCATAACAATTGATAAAAAAAATTTTGAATCGAAAAAGTGGTATATTTGGACCACTGGATCAATAAAAACCGGGAGGAGCGACATTTTCAATTGATTATTTATAAAAAAAAAAGGTGAAAAACTGTGCAAAAAAGGTGGATATTATTATATTATTTTTATATTATGATCGATGACTAATCCAACCGAGTAATACTATTTTTCTCATCGGTCAGACCGCGAGTTGGTCAGGCTTGCTTGTTTTTGGGCCCCCGAACCAAAAATTTTTCTCTCTATTTAAGATATTGTGGCAAAAACTACTAAAATTCAATAAGGTAACTATTCCAAACGTATACTATAGTTTTTGCTATTATATCTGAAATATGTAGAACACCTTCTAGTGCGGGGGCCCAAAAACACGCACAATTTTCAACCTTTTTTTGTACATAAACAATTGAAAATGTCGCTTTCCCCCCGGGTTGTAATTGATTCAAATGCCCAAATACACCTTTTTTTAAATTTTATTTAGCTCTAAAATTGACAAAACCCGCTAAACTACAATTTCACCAAACTAAAAATAGTCTTGGCTTGAAAGATGTTAGAAATTGAAAAGTAGCCTTAATTAAAAAGGCTCATTATAACATTTCAATGTGCTAACAAATCAACCAGTAGATCTACAGTAGTCTTGTTAGTTAGTTAGTTGACGAGTGCAATCACCTCACACACCAATAACGAACTGTAAACACAATATAAAGTGTATTAATAAATAACAATTAACAAACTTCTGAACGTGCAAATATTCAAAATTATCAATCGTAATTCATTGCACAAACAAAATGATTCAATCATACAACCAAACCAATAAGATCAATTAATTATTATTACTACATTATCATAAAACCTTCACATTCTAATAGGTAAAATTAATGTCGCTGCAGTATGCAATGTTTGAAATAGCTCTGATAAACACAACGCCTTGTGTTGTTGCATATTGCTTTCATATTAATAATAATTGATTTAATTATTAAACTGTTTATTGTTTTATTGATTGGATCATAAAACCTTGCCTGTCAATTGATGATTCTTTATTAAGATCACTTATAAACAAAAAAAAGTATTGCGCAGCGGGTGAATTTTTATTACTTAATTTATGAGTTTGTTTACGTGAAACGTGACACCACTTAACACATATATTAGTTAGAATATATGTGAGAGTGTCAACGACACGTAGACGAAAGTAAGCTTATCATTCTTAGATATACAAATTAAATTATCGTATTTATTCCGATACAATTAAAATTTATTAGTAATATTAAAAAAAATATCATTTAAAGAAAAGCAAACGAAGTTCAAAAATATTTATTTTTCATTTTTGCGATACAAAACTTTTAGATTTATAGATGTTTTTGTCCCTATTCAAGTTACCTGCCGAGTAACAGATTTCTCTTATTTCTCTTGTCAAATTATGAAAAAACCTTGTTTTCGTTCATTTTCAGATACTTTTTCACTTACAAACTTTTCATTTAAAGAAATATTATTGTATTTGTCAACTTATCGTCGGGATTCTTGATAATATTTTTCTCGATTTTTTCTCTTGGCATTCTTTTATAAAAATTTGCAGTCTTCGTATCGAATCCATTTGATTTTCGAAAAATGTCTCGTATAAAAATTGTTAATCACAAAAACTGTAACAACTTTTGTCCTGGACATTTTTTAAAAAGCAAAATGAATTTGGCATAAATTCATTACGAAATTATTAAACAAGAACGCCACTTCGATTATGTGTACAACCGTAAGAAATGGAACCATACCCCTTCTGTATGTTCATTGAATTTATGTTGCAATCGCGCTAGATCTCGCATTTAATTATCTAGATGCCTTTAGGGTAGTACATATGTCGCCAAGTCACACACTGTAATCACCAACAAACTTATATATTCATTATTAAATATTCAGGCAAAATCAATGTTTGGTTGAAAGTTCACAAATTTTCTTTTATATTAGAAAAGATTTTAGATTGGATATACCAGGATATCTTCAGATATTCATCAGCCCAAGTGGCCGAGCGGTCTAAGGCGTTATGTCTGCGCAATATGTCTACTTGGAAACTGGGAGGTTATGGGTTCGAATCCCGACATCGGCAGTTAGTCAATTATTAGGAAAAAAAAGGGGCGAATAATTGACCAAACTGTCGGCGAATGGACAAGAACGATGTAACCAGCTATGCTTCAGAAGATTTTCTGCAGTTTCCTTCACGAACTCCAGATGAGTATCCGCATAGTTCCTATCATAGTCGGTCGCAGCCGCATATCCTACCAATTCCTAGTCTATACACAAAAATTTCTTCCACTCCAATCACATCCTCACATCCTTAGACATCACAATAGACCTTATGATCGAAGTGTAGCTCGTCCAGGGCAGCCTCTACAATCTATCAACCCGAATATCTTGGTATATTTAAACAAATTTAAATAGTTTTGTATGCAATATAAACTTTATAACGTTAAAAAAGTAATTCCCGTAAAATACATTTATTTATCAATACATTATCGTGCCATCTAACAGCTTTATTTATAACTTTGGATGATTTGAATATTTTTGAAACAAAATATTTGTAAAACAGCTAGTATTAACTTCTATTTTTTTGCAAAAGTTGTTTCTAATTAAATGTCAAAAGATCCAATTGTAATATAAAAAATAACATTCCATAAAAACAATTATTTGAATATTTCAAGTGTAAACATATTTGTCGGGAATATTTCTTTCAAGTGACGTCCGGTAATTTTCTTGCAATTCATAATGATATTTAATGTTAGAAAATAGCATACAGGTACTTTATATAAAAGAAGTTTATTAAAACTTTTCAAACGTGTGCAGTAGTATATAAGAAAGATTTGATATAAAGAAATTTAATGTTTTTCAATTGAATTTTATTACAAAAATGTTGTAATTGTAAATAATTATCAATGAAATAATAAACAATAGTTATCCTCGAAGTTATAAATATTTATATAATTTATAAAAATTATGACTAATATAAATTTCGTTTTATATTATTTGAAATTGATGATTTCATAAAAATATTCTATTGATGAATAATTTTGAATAAATTAATTAATTGGTGATAATGATCACAAAGCCTATATGTATACATATACACCGTGTAACTGAGAAACCGTGTTTTTATTTAAAATTTTATAATTGATTTGTGACCTTATTCATTTAGTTTTCGAAAATTTGCTTCGGATAAAAGTTTTTCATTGGAAATATATTAAAAACTTTTATTCGAAAATTTTTGAATAAGGCACAAATCAATTATTAAAAAAATTTTTAATAAAAACAATGTTAATAATTTAATAAAATCGATTTCCTGCGTGAATTAAAGTGTAATAAGCTCATATGTTTTACAAAACCTTGGATACAGTTTGTACAAAAAAATGTTTACTTTTATTAAAATCAATGAATAAAATACTAGTTTATACCCGTCACTTGTTGTTCCTCGAATTTTATTGTTATATCTCCAGCTCCCGTCATTTTAAGACTAAAAACCTCATAATTTCCCTTCGCTTCCACTACTTCAAATATTTATTGACACTTCCACCAAATTTCTATTCCAGCGAATATTTTCGAATTCTACATCCCGTAGCGATATAAAATACCATTTTTTAAGTCATAAGATTTAAACAAACAAAATTTTCAAATCGGTTTAGTAGTTTTTGCTTGATGCTCGAGCAAACAAATAAACAGACATTTACAATTTTATAGTAGTAGAGATAAAATAAACTTTACAAAACATTCTCTAAAGGTCTTAAAAATATCCATGTTGGCGAAACGTAAGTACAAGATTTGGACAGTAAAACGACATCCATATAACCTTATAATTATACAATAATTATTATACAATTTTTGCCTACTGCCAATTTATAACTATCTGAAATAGTGGTAATATTATTTCTATTAACATCTTTGCTATAAAACGGACAAAAGTCAGTTCTCTTTTTATGATATATACTTAATATGTATTCTGTATGTTCAACTATGGAATTTGTGGGATGGGTTTGAGAGGGGACTGCTAAAAGTGCTCTTCACGGGGTTATAAAACTGTGTATCTACAACTTTATGTCAATTATCTATTCAATGGGATGCCCCGGTTTTTCAACATGACCGTTTCATTTTCGAAAGTGACGACTCAGACACATTTGCTGCTTCACAAAAATTGTGTACGAGTTTCGTTAACTAGTTTTCATTATTTTGACATCAAAGTTTTCACTTCAAGTTTAGGTTACAGTTGTATTTTGCCACGTAAATTTCACTGCATTATATATTTCACTTTACTATCATATATATTAGATAAAAAAAATTGTTTGTTATATAAATGTTTCGAATTCAAAAATTAAAAAATACAAAACTATTAATGACCATTACTTATTTAGAAAATAGAAATGAATTTTGAAAAATGAAGAATTGTAGACGTGACTGTGTATTGTATCAAAAACTATGAATGAAAGATTCGTGAGAAATAGACAATATTATTTTTTGTAATATCAAATATCACCCACAAACAGTCTGATACACATTTACTGACTACAGCTATTAAAGTTGCTGTATAAAACGTTGTATTGCTTATATGATGTCTAATATGTTGACGTAGCGTAACGACAAAAACGCAGCACACCACATATTCGCGTAATATGATGTTGTACATATTTGATAGGATCATTCACAATGTCTGACTCTCGAGTAGTAGGGTGATTATGATGATGATGACTAACACGTAATATTTATTTTAAATACGAAATCAAATACTGTATAAATATTATTACTATCATACGGTTCTCACAAAGATCGCAGTTATAAATGCAAGACGATTTGTTTTAATAACGCCATCAAAATTATACAAAAACAAATCAATTAATGATTACATAATATCACGTATAGACTCCCGTACTATTTAAACGTAAAAGTGGTTTCAATCAATCCCATTTTTTCAGAGAGCTAGTTTTTGGCATCTTGAACAAAAGTCTCAATGAACACAACAAAATCCTATAGCGGGATTTTGAGTTATTGGCCAATAAAGGTCTCAATTTACGTACACTGACATATTAGGTGATCGGGCAAAATAACTTATTGAAATTTGAATTTTTTCACTTCTTACATATTATGGTCTAAGATCCGGCATTAGAACAATCTTCCCTCATCTGTTAATTGGATGAAATAATGTTTAAAAGGCAGATAACAATATTATAAATGTATGAGTGCAATGTCTGCGACCGTAGCCCCGCTGGCTATTAAGATTAATTAATTAATATAATATAGTGTCTTTGTTTGTTGCTCGAACAAATACGATTGTCTCTCTCTCTGCGTAGAACACTTTTTTTGAAAATTTTATTACCTAAAAATTTTTTTATATAGGCTACAAATAATTTAATTATATAAAATATATTTTATAATATCACAGTAATAAAATTTTCAAAAAATGTGTTCTACGCAGACAGAGAGACAATTATATCTGTTCGAGCAACAAACAAAGACGCTATATCATATTAATTAATTAAATAATCTTAATAGCCAGCAGGACTACGGTGGCAGACATTGCACTCATACATTTATAATATTGTTATCTGCCTTTAAAACATTATTTCATTCAATTAACAGATGAGGGAAGATTTTTCTAATGCTTGAGGCTGTGTTTATGTTTGAAATGTTTACCGGGCTTATTTTGGATAGAGTTATTATAATAAAACCTATTTGATGCTATAACTGAAACATACATAAATATTAAGTATCACTTTTGTCTTAATGTGTGATACTAAATACACAGTTTGAAAAAAAGTATTTCTTTTTCAGAAAATAAATTTACGAATGTCATTAATCTGTTATATGACCTTGGTTTGTATGTGAACAAACATTATGCGTAGTATTTATTACACTGAGGTCGTTTACAAAGGTAATGTTGAAAAACAATTTCTTTTTACACGAAATAAAACATCTTGAACGGAGAATACCTCAATAATTCAGTAGACTGTGAAATTTGTTTCTATTTATCTATGATTGGCAACGATTCTATGTGAATTAATAGCATACTAGACGTGTCAAAATTAATACGACTACTTCCTTATGGTCTTTAACATTTTAATATATTGTAAATTACACAAAAAGATACCCGCGCTGGGTGACAAATGGCATTCGTGCGTTTTGCAGACTGTCCAAAGTGGGCGCGAATGTATATTTGGCACAACCATCATAATATAATTGTATAGCATCCAATATTAAAGCCAATTTTTATTTCGGTTTGATTTTTATATTATAAAACTAGATATTTATTGTGTCAAATGAAGATCAAGTGTGAGAATAAATTAAATATTGAAACAATAATAAATAATTTACATTAAGTTATACATTAAGGACGTTCCAGCACTGTGTTATATAATCAGGACAAAAAACCGGTTTGATTTTATTATAGAATAAATACATATACACACATACGCAACACATAGACAAATTCACGGTTCATATATACAAAATAATGTTATTCTGAAAAAAAAAAAAATTTAACTTTTATATTTTGAAAACAAAACGTAAATTGCTTTTTTTTTTGTTATTTAATAAATATTTATCTATTCTATTCTATTATTTTTTTAAGTATTTTTTTTAATACAACAGATAATAGTTGGACGGGCATGAAGTTTTACATGCTTCTAATCAGAGAGAGTGAGAGAGAATGATAACTTTGATATTAATTATCTCGCGTTCTAAACGGTCAAAAATTATGAGACATCGGGATTTATTAGAAAACGATATTTTTAGCCTGCGAAAAAAATGAGCAAAATCTGTCGAAAAGTGGTTTCATGCTGAAACATCCAAAACTGGGTATTAGACTTCTTTTTTAATTTTTAAATATATTTCATGTCTCATTTCTCTTAACAGGAAGATATTTTTTTTTGTAAATCACTTACAATAACTATTATAAATGTGGATTCGGTATTGGTCAGACTAGAAACTTGATGAACTGTGGAAACAACTGATTTCAATTAGCATTTACGTTAACTGTATAATTTATTTCCTCGAATTTGTTGAGGAAATTTGTTTGTAAAACTATACTATGCACTATTAGGATCTCAATACTAAAATCCAGATAGAAATTCGATCTTCAGAGTACAGAATGCTTTTAAAAGAGCTAATTTTTAAGTTGAAAGCTGTTATACATTTTAATCGCCAAGGCAGCATATTATCAGTGATGGGGGTTTCTATTACAGTCTTGATAGCAAATTAGAGACGTTATTAATAAGTTAATTTAAGATCATAACTTAGTATACACCAACAAAAACAATACCAAATAAATTACAATCTTAGAATTCTTGTTCAATTCATCTACTATTCGTAGACGAACTCTTAAAAATGAAATCAATTTAAAACGCCTGCCTGATACAATTATTTAACAAAACATTTATATACATTTTGGCATTAATTAAGCATATATTATGACAAATGACACACAAATTAACTGTTTTATTTATTTTATTTTTGGCCAACATCTATAACAATCATAATGTACTCTCTCACAAAAGGTTAAGCAATGAAATAATTACATTATTCATGTTTTAAATAAGCCAATAAAACGAAACAAAACAAAAAAATATACAACCGCTTTTGACTGACTGCATATATAAAGTAACGTCATCCTTATAATAATTCTTTGAAATAAATCATTTTTAAAGAGTAATAAATTGATTTGAAAAACAGATGTTACCAGCTCAGTAGAGTACATATACAAGCTTATTCTGAAATATTAAAATCTGTTTCAATTTATATGAGTAAACAAACTTCAATGAAATTATTTTTCTTCTCATGCTTAAGCAATGTTTTTATTTTTAAATATTTAAATTTATCTATAATAATTAACGTGAGTAACAAAAATATAACCAAACGTTTACATTATTATATTATGTCTACTTATAAGATTTCGCTTAAACACGTTTCACTTTGTTATCGTAGACCTTGACGCATACCTCGTGTGCGTAAATATTTAGTCATATTGGATAATTTTAAACATAGAAGTTAAGTTAATTAAATTATATTAATATCATTAATAACATAAAAATCGTATTAAATTATGAAAGAGTATTATGTGATAACGATTATAATTTGTAACTGTAAGAAATATTTATCCCATAAAAAGTGGCCTTTATAAACTACCCATTCCATTCTATTCGGTCCATACTTTATCCTTTTTTGGAACAGACGATTACTAGAAAAATTTGAATATAAACCGTTTTTACGGAAGAAAAAATAAATTTCAAAAATTTAAAAAAAATTAATTACGTATAATTGTTATTCCCTTAAATGCTATACGAAAGGTTTAAACAAAATAAACAATCTGGAAAGAATAACCTTCCTTATAGTGATAGGCGGGAATGAAATAGAAGTTATTCTAACCAGAAAAAATTATGCGTGTCAGCTCCGACGCGTGATGGAGCTTACTCTTATAAGTTATTTACTATACTACGATATAATACTATGTTACAAAAAGGTATTTAATTTTGAAATATTCTGCTTAGATGGCGCTAACATTAATTCATTTATAAAAATTTAAATTTATTAATAGTTACAATATACAAATTTGCATATTTCTAACTTATATATAGCGATTTATAATGTGCTAATGTAGTTTATAGTGTAGTTTATGAAATTTAATGTAAAATCAATCTGAAAATATATTATAAAACATCGTAAATTCAAATTGAATATCATAGCGTATAAAATGTTAGCTTTGTCGTGCCGGGGGCTTTAAATTGAAATCGATTCTTAAGGAGTAAACTCCAAAAAAAGCTCGATGTCTGAAGTTTTTAGAAAAGCGAAAAAACCAGAACAAGTTTCACTCTGGAAGAACTTTGCGAGACTGAAGAATAACAAACTTTCTGGAACAACGCGAAAGAATACAAAGCCTAGAGTTCGCTCCATCCTAATATCTTAAACAAAACTCGACTACACTATTAAGTATTCCGACAACAAATCCTCTCATGGAACACTATAGAAAACTAGGGTTGGCAAAAATGCCAATTAGAGATTCGGTATAAAGAAAACTCGGGAAGATTAATGACGATCTTAAAATTAAAAGAATCAAATTATTGAAAGCCTATCAATTACGAATAAGGAATCAACTACTTCTACGTAGAGCCCAGATATCGGTATTGAAAAGTTGTATAGATCGCACAATAAAATTGTCGCAGACTGTCTTCTTACTGTTTACTGGATTTACTGAAATTGTGTTCGGTTATGACCTTGGAAATAGGAATTTAGAAACTTTTTCTTGGAAAACTGATAGAGGCGTTGTATTACTTATTTCAATTAAAATAAAATTCAAATGAAGTTCAGCTTATTTAGATTATTCTATAACAAAAATACTGCTTCAATGAGATATGAAAAATGAATCGCGCAATGCCACACATATGATAGGAGAATTTTTTCCTTCTTATCAAAAAAACATATAACTGTCAGTCATATCCGGAGGAAACTAAACAAAAAATCAAAATTCATATTTGTTTAAATGTGTATCTTGTAATTGATGCGGCATATTCTCTGTAAACTTCACGATCATAATGAATACCATGAAATCTATAATAGATTTTAAATTGAAATGTAAAAATTATTGTGTGGAAAATCTATCGACACTTTGATGTTTGTTATAAAAGATTTTAATGTGTCATTATTATTGTTTTGATTGGCAGTTTTTAATTCAAAGAACTGACATAGAGAAAGATGGAAAATAGTATTCTGAAACTCTGTATCAAAGAAAAATCAAATTCGAACTGATATTGTGTTCAATATAAAAATTACTTGTGATTCATTGTCATGATATAGGTAGCAAATATTGCAAGATGATCAAAGATTATATTAAAAAAGGATGACATTTTTTGAAGTAAATATTTGTCATCCTTATCAAATTTTTCTTATGGTATAAAATATTTTATTACATTTTTCATCAAAACTGTATTGATGAAAGAAAACATGTATTGATGAAAATTACTAATTGTTTTTCTTAATATTGAAGTAAGTGAAACTGAGATATTTTCTTTGTATCTACTTATACTATATATTAAGTACAAATGATATGCTTGAATTATCCTTAAAATCCTTGTATAAAATAAATGTTCAAACATACAGAAAATAAATTATGAAGGCATACTGAAAGATTCGACTAATTACAACTCAAAGACCCTAAATAACCAGCCAAGTAGCCGCGCTTTTAAAGGCGTTGTGTGTCTTGGAACTAGGAGGTTATGGGTTCGAATCCCAAAATGGACAGTTTGTCAATTATTAAAAAAAAGGGCGGGGCAGTTAATTGACTAAACTTTAATTGACTAAACCGGCTATGCTTCTGGAGGTTTTCAGCAGTTTCCTTCACGAACTCCAGATGAGTATCGGCATAGTTCCTATCAAAGTCAGCTGCAGCCGCACATCCTAGCAATTCCTAGTCCACACAAAATTCTTTGTCCTCCACTCACATGGCGGACGCCGATTGCCATATTGTTCAAGTTGAAAAAAAAACGTTTTCGCCCTTACAATATAAGTATCAAATGAAACGTCTGATCACGAGTATTCGGAAAATATGTTGTTCACCTTAAGTACATGGTAGTCGGGTATTTAATTTTTTATTTTAGTTTCCATTAACCAAGTAACTTGGCAGTTTGTTTTGTTCATTGTTTACACACAGTCGATATTCTAATGAAAAAATACATGCATATAACATGAAAGCATTTGTTTCAATTTTTACTATAAACGCATATTTAAAATCGTTCGATTATTTATGTTCGGGCAGTGCATATCTGATTATCAAATGTGTGGCAAGTGTAAAAATTTGATGGTGAGTTACTTATACACTCGACCGATAATTCGATAATGGCTAACTCGCCGCATTATTCAACCGTTTACTCAACCAATCAAAATCAGCCTTTAATATGGAAAATATAATGCATTTTGGAAAATATAATTAAAACGATTAAAATTATATTAAATTTAAAACTGCGATAGCATACGATATTTATCTAACATCGTATCGATCTAACATAGTTTTAAAACTCTCACACCAGTTGTGATGATTGATAGTTTAACACCAACCATATAAGTCAGTTACTTTCATTTATATAATGTATAATTATAATTATTTTTTAGCAAATCAATTAATCGTGTGAATTAAGAACAGAAAAATGTTTTTTGTTATTATGCATTCGCGTAGGATCATATTTTTACAATCAAATTAATCGATGATGTAAAATCATACTTAATAGTGCATCACAAGGTGAACTGGTATAATTATGTTTACCTCGACATTATTGCCTTCAATAAAAATTGTGTTTCGAATTGGAACTTGTTTCGTTTTAGTAATAAATATGTGATTCACAAACACTTCCGTTTGAATCTTCAATTTTTGATCGAAAGAGATAGTTAAGACATTTAAGAATGAAAATATTAGGTACTGTAGAGATTTTTAAGAAAGAAGCATATACTAGGTGCATTTAGGGTGATGAATCTAATATACAATATTATTTATATCCGGTATATATAATGTAATACATACACCTCCGTTCATAAAAATTGAACCACCAATAAGTCACATTCCAAGCGTATATATTACTAAATACATGTATATTACATACAATAACACTTAGAATGTTTTAACTTGTTCAATTTTTATGAAAGGGAGTGTACAAAGGTATATTAAGTTTAGTCCCGATTTACGGTTGAAAATAACATCACAGAAAAAAAATTTCGATACAAATCATAAGTTTCTTTACGCATGCCCGTCTGTGGGCACGGTAAAGAATGATTTAGAGCTAATAGGAAACTTCAAGCTCGTGAATGAAGAAAATCGAACCGTGCTTCACGCTCCAGGGGAGAAAATATCTATCTGAGACCGTAAGAGATAGAAAAAACACTACAGACAAAAAACATTCCTTTTTTAAAAACAGAGAACTTTTGTTTGAAACTTGTTTTTATAAACTCAGTATATACCGCATCATTAAGCAATTAACAACTAATTAAGTTGTTATTTTCATTTGTTATTTGTTGGTAACGCAATAAACAGTAAAATATTGTTAAAGCGCTGGGCGCTTTATGTTGGCTAATAAAAAAATTGGATTTAGATTTTTTGAAAAAACTAATTTATTTAAAACAACTAATTAACCAGAATTTTAATTTATTTTTTGTGGCATATTTTCTAATTCTATGATGAATTCATCTAGATAGTATCAAATTATTTTATTGTGATCAGAATTGTATTATATTTTCAAACTTTCAAATCGATACGACATTGGTAAAAGCTGAAAACACATACAGGCCAAGCTATTTTAGAAATTTCCTTATTTTAGCTAATGACAATATTTATGATAAAACTCATAATGTATTACCACCTCATCACGTCTCATATTTGAAGATGCATATTTGTAGAATGACGTCTAATTCAGTAGCTGTCTACAATATTTTCGCTAAACTTAATTTCGATTTGTAACTTTCAAAGTACAAATCGATGTTGCCAATCTCGGTATAAAACCACTATTACAAAAATTTTACAACTAACCATTATTTGGGTTTGTAATAATTAATCAAAGTAGAAAACCACAACGAAAACATATAATTTATTATTTCAATTATATTTAGATTCCTTATTATTAAAAAAAAACCCATAGTATTTTTATTTATTATATTTCTATTTATAGTCGTATTATTAATGGCGTCTCTGACTGTGATAAATAAAGTACTTGGTGGTTGGTGCTCTCCATGTGAAAATGATTCAATTGTCAATATTTATTATATTAAATGGATAATATAAATAATTGCTTTATTATTTATTGATTAGTCGCCACTCATATTATTTATTTAGAATTATCTCTATGCTATATGATTATATAATTTGTTATACTGGATGGCAGCTCAAAGCAAGATTACAAAAAAAAAATTAGTAATTTTAATAACAAGATTTCACTCACATATTAAAAATTTATTTGTGTTCTTTATCGAGACACAAAGTCGCAGAAATGGTTATTTTCCTTTTCGAAAATTTAGATCAAAGTATTATTTTCCATCAAGTTTTAAATGAATTTATTTATTAGTCTTCAACTTTTTCCCTTCTAGAATTAAAATAGAACAAGTGGAACTATTGACTAACTGAGTTAATTGTTTAAATATCCGGTATATACTCAGGTTTTGAAAAAAGTTTCAAAAAAAAAAAAATTATTTTTCAAAAAGAAACATTTTTTGTCTTTAAATTTTTGTTCTAGAGTTAAGTTCATTTGTAAAGAACTCTCGAATATCGTCACAGTTTGAGTGGATCAGTCTAGTTTCAAAATGAAGGGGAGGAAACATATATTTAATACTAAGTATTAAATATATGATTAAAATATGGTTTAAATAAGTTGCCCTTACGCGCCCCTTACGCACATTGCGGAAGGAGGCACAGTCACATTTCGACTCGTTTTCTCGTTTCGTTTTTGAGTTATCGTGTTTACAGACGGTCGTCAATTATATTTTTAATTAACTGGCAAATAATTTTTTCAAAATTTTGTTAAGGCAAGTATTTCTATAGAAATTACAAACTATATTAAGCCATTAGAAAACGTCATACATATATATATATATATATATATATATATATATATATATATATATATATGTTAAATTCGAAATATTAAAAAACGATACATTGAGCAATGAAAATTTAATTTCTCTCCCCATATTAAATATTGTACGGTCTCGCCATAGATGTTTTCACATCAAAAACATATAGACAGACACTATACTATTTGAAATTCGTGTTTTTGCACCACTAAATTTTTGATTCTTTTGATATGTAGAATTGAACCCCCAAAATACGCTCGGATGTTTTGCACCCTGTATAAAAATTGTAGCATTCTCTATTTAGCTAAACTTTCAAATAGAACAAACCAGCAAATGAATAGAAATAGAAATAATAATGGAAATTATTATTAATTATTATTAATACTGTATAGAAATAATAATGGAAGTAATTTATAATATAAATTACATAACAATGTATGCTTACTATCTAGAATCTAGATAAAACCGAATTATGTGATAAAATTAAACGGAATACTCAAGTTTCAATTTATTTTTTTATACATGTCTGAATTATTATTTTATGAAACCGAATATTTCTAAGAAAAAAATAACGGTTTTATTCAAATTGAATTTCATTAATCCAAATATACATCATATTTACATCTTGATTTTTGTACAACTAAAACTGAACAAAATTTTGAATGTAATAACAAGTATTTTTGGTACGAACGACACCTTAAAATTCTTTCATCAATAACGTCAAATTATATTTATGTAAAAAATGACATCAGCAGAATTATTTCAATACTATGATTTCATGCTGAATCTCTTTATTAATAGGATATTTGGGATTTTTAAAATTTTTTAAACTTATGTAATTGAAAATTGTTTTGAACATGTTTTCATTTTTATTTTTTATCAACATCTGAAAAAAATATCTAACACAATTTTAGTACGTCCGCCAAATATTTTCTAAATTCAATATAAAGTGTTTAAATTTGTGGACGTTATAATAAAAAGTACAAAATTTTCTACGTTGTAAATTTTCGAAAGTTGTTTGAAGTCCTATAGTTTTGAAGAATATGTATTTTTACTTTCGTTACTTGTTAGATACAATTGGACGGGCTACAGTTCGATCATAAGGTCGAAAGGATGTAAGTGGAGTGGAAGGAATTTTTGTGTATGGACTAGAAATTGGTAGAATATGCGGCTGCAGCCGACTATGATAGGAACTATGCCGATATTCATCTGGAGTTCGTGGAGGAAATCTTCTCAAACATAGCCGGTTACTTCGTTCTTGTCTATACGCCGACAGTTTAGCCAATTAACAGCCCCTTTTTTTTCTTAAAATTGACAAACTGCCGATGCCGGGATTCGAACACATAACCACTCAGTTTCCAAGTAGGCATACTGCGCAGACATAACGCCTTAGACCGCTCGGCCACTTGGACTGGTAAATTCATTACTTGTTAGTAGATACATAAAGTATTAAAAAAATAGTTGTTGAAAGTAAGAAATAATTCGATACACCCACTAGTGAGATTATACCACAAACTGAAATTTAATTGCTACTGGATTATTGTTTAACGAGATCTATAGAAACTAATTTATTTTTTATTTTAAATACATTTAAAAAACAAAACAAATTCGTTTCTATAGATCTCATTAACCAGCAAGCTAGTAGCAAATGATTATACAAGATCCAACAAAATGGTAGCCGTTAATAACTGTTACGCAGTAATTATCAATACACGATACAAAATTTTAAGAATGTGGTTAATAATATGTTAATTACTAAAAATTTATTAAATTAATTACGTGCCAACATTAAAGTATATTTAGTGACATCATTTCATCCAACTATCAACCGCAAATATAGGAAAAAACGAAGTGACATCATATGACTAGGTGTCATATGTGTCATCACTACTACATTATGGCTCATTGAGCTTCCCCGTCTTCTTCGCACAAACGAGCTTTATTTCTCCCATATGTTGGCAATTTCGAAGAAGTTATCAGGTTTTCTGAAGGTTCATATCTTCGGGGTGAAATTCACCGAATATATTATAACTGTATCGAATGATTCGCATTGAATGATGATGTGGCTTCTTCCTTGCCTCCCGAAGTTGTTTAGGGTTATCCTGCGGTATATTTTTCCAGTGATCGTGGTGTTAAAGATTTATCCACTCATTTATCACTTACCATCCTAATTGCTGTATTTGCTTTTTCATTTACCTCAAAACCGATATGATCTGGTATCCCGATCAACTCAAAGTTATTCCATTTTGCCAGCTCTTGCAATTTATTTCGATAATCTCTGATTTGAGCCGACAGGACTTTTAGAGCATCTTAACAGTCCGAGATCATATGACAAATTGATAACGTAAAAATTACTGTAGTGCGATCTTAAATTATTTTAAGTATTTAAATTATAAAATATTTTATATTATGTTGAATTGCCTAATTAGGATGAATTAGTTAAATAGTCAGCAGATAAGTTTATATTTAATTATTAGTAATATATCACCCCGGAGAAAAATATTTGGTAATTTATTCTATTTTTAACCCGACTTCAAAAAGGAGGATGGTTCTCAATTCGTCTGTATTTTTTTTTTTTTTTAAATGTTTGTCACCTCAAAACTCCGTCATTTATGAACCGATTTTGAATTTTTGTTTTTTTTTTTGTTTTAAAGGGTTTGATTCAAGGTAGGTCCCATTGTCACCAAATTGCATTCTGATGAGAGGATCCCCGGGAAATCGAGGAAAATCCTAAATTTTATATGTGATAAGCGATTTCAGCGAAATTTTTTTTTTTTTTGAAAGGGTATACTCATTCATAATGGGAAAATAAGAAAAATTTAAAAAAAAAAAAAAAAAACTGAAAATCTGTTATGAATAAATGCACTAAAAATTAAAAAAAAAAAAAAAAAAAAAAAAAAAACGGATAAAAAAAATGTGTTATAAAGAAATGCACTTAAAGTTAGTAGGTCGTTTAGTTGGTCTACCCATATTTAGACAAATAAAATAAGTTTTAGAACTTCAAAGTCACTAAAAAGCGAGAAATAAACCTTATTTTGACAAAATAGAAACCCGACTTCAAAAATCAAATATTCTATAACAAAAAATGCACTAAAAAGTAAAAAATAATTGCATATTCTTGTGCCAATTTTAGTTCACCTAAGCAAAAAAATTTAGATATATATGTACAATTATTTTTTTTTTTTGGAGCCGGTGTCAGCATAGCGAAATTCACATAACTTTTGGACACCGCCTCCAAAAATAACAATAATTGTACATATATATCTAAAAATTTTTGCTTAGGTGAACTAAAATTGGCACAAGAATATGCAATTATTTTTTACTTTTTAGTGCATTTTTTGTTATAGAATATTTGATTTTTGAAGTCGGGTTTCTATTTTGTCAAAATAAGGTTTATGTAGTCAAAATACGGATTTATAAATGCAAATAATTGACCTAAGAATTGGGGTAAATTGAATATGAAATTAATATGATGCCTCCTTAATATGATGTTAACACTACCGCTATTGTTATTGTACTATTTACTATTACTTTTCTAGTAGTAAATAGTACAATATGGGTCAAGCGGTACCAATACAATGTATATCAAAGTTGTATATTTTCATACATCGTTGGTCTACACTGACAACTGCATTAGCTGTAGATAGTTGTTGATTCACCAAGTACTTTACTTCATTTAATTTAAACGTAATATGTTTTATTAGTTAGTTTGTACCCATTAATGTTTACACAAGCATATTGTGTACTCGAATTTAAAAGGGCTTCAATATCATTCAATTTATAATAAACAATTACCTCATGAGTGTATATCATGATCAGATAAATAAGAACAGGGCTAGAGTTAGAAACTTTTTACATACATGCAGCGATGAATCTTAAATTAAACTGATAAGTTTAACACGAAGAAACATCTCATAATTATTATTTATTATTGACTTACTTTTGCAGTTTCCTTTCACAAATTCCAGATGGATATCGGCATAGTTCCTATCAAAGTCGGTTGCAATCGCAGCCAATTCCTACCAGCCAAGTAGCTGTGCGGTCTAAGGCATTATGTCTACTTGAAGACTGGGAGGTTATGGATTCGAATCCCGACATCGGCAGTTTGTCAATTATTTTAAAAAAAAGTGCGGTTAATTGACTAACCGGCTATGCTTATGAAGGTTCTTTGCAGTTTCTTCACAAACTCCAGATGAATATCGGCATAGTTCCTATCATAGTCGGCTGCAGCCGCACATGCTACCAATTCCTAGTCCACAAACAAAAATTCCTTCCACTCCACTCACAGCCTCACATCCTTAGGCATCATAATGGACCTTATGGTCGAAGTGTAGCCCGTCCAGGGCAGCCGCTACAATCCTAGTTTACATACAAATTCCTTGTCCTTTAAAGGTCGGTAAAAGCCTACAAAGGCAACCTTGTCAGTGTTCAACCTTCCGTCCCTTACTACTACTATTATTTCCATATAGAAACGCATACATTTGCGGCCATCCACGCAGGCTGTAGTTCTGGCCTCCAACATACCCTATCTGAAAATTTTTTCAGAAAGTTCTGGCCACAGTTAATAATCTTACCATAATCTCATCATAATCTCACATTTCGGTCGGTTTTGTGTAATTGAACTGTGTAGGCAGACAGCAGTAAAATACACGTTAGGCCACCTGAAGAGTTCACAAATGCTGTACACGTTTGTGTCATACACTTTCAGGAATTTCTGAAGACTAAAACTTATTTTCTACTATAAGATAATCATTACAAAAGAACATAGTAATATCAATTATGTTACACAGGACGACATGCAGCTAGATAGTTTAGTATATAAAAATATTTTTGTAATTTTCCACGTTAAAAGTTATGAACTAATAATCGTTTTTGTGAACTTATTATGTATGAATGCTAATACAAGTCCAAACTATACAATAGGAATATGCATGAAAATTTTTTTTAAAATTTATTTTCAGAATATGAAAATACTGTTAATACTGTAAGAATATTTAAAAACGAAATTAAAATCCGACAAATATCAAGAAAGCTATAAGCTTTTAAAGATTATTATCTGTCTCTTTCTTGCAAAAATACTAAAAACGGAGTTTTACGTGTATTTTAAATGGTGAAAGTGTAATATGACGTCACATAACATATCAAGAGGGCTATCACCCTCTTTGTCTAATCAGGAATTTCAATCATTTATATCTCGCTTATTTTTAAAGTTATTTAAAAAGTAATTTTACCTTGATATTTGTCAAGTAAACATGCTTCAATTCAAGTGAAAAAAAATTTTCATGCATATTCCCTATTATTAAGAATTGCCTTTGAAACATTAAGATGTTCACTATTTAGATTAATCTATTTTCAATCATCACTAAATCGAACCATACACCTCCATCTAACCGGGACGTTACCTTGTGCTAAACATTACACAGAAGTTAATTAGTGTACGGATGTTATACTATGGATAATAACATGCATATTATAGCGAAAGTATCTACATTCACAAATTATGTTTTCCGTGTACTAATCGTTTTTGTTGACCATTATCGTATGTCAAATGAAGCAATCAATTTCCTATTGCATTGTCCTTTGGGGCTCTTAAATGTCCAATAAATTCAGCCCTGATTGAGAACACACATATATAGTAGTAATTTCAATAGTAATTTGAGTTTGATTGTATCTCTAAAACTATTTATTAAACATTAAGCTAAGTAAACCAATTACAGTATATAACAATAGGAGAGCTGAGATAACCAGACAAATTAACTAACTATATTAAGTATGAATGGCAGTAATTTGAAAACGATGAGAATTTAATGTAAGTATAGTATCCGACCAAAAACATAAATGTAAGAAAGGGCCGAGTTTTCGGGAAAATCCTTAATGTAATAGTTCCTTCTTAAAAAGTGGTGATATGAGAGTAATGACCGAGCTATTTACAAAGTAAATAGCTCTAGACTTCATATAATAGTTGCTTCTTAAAAAGTGATGATATGGCAGAAAGGACCGAGCTATTTACAAAGTAAATAGCTCTAGACTTTATATAATAGTTGCTTGTTAAAAAGTGATGATATGGAAGAAAGGACCGAGCTATTTACAAAGTAAATAGCTCTAGACTTCAGATAATAGTTGCTCTTTGAAAAGTGATGATATCCCATTAAAGAGCCGAGCTATTTACAAAGTAAATAGCTCGGTAAACTATTAACTAAAAAAAATAATGAGGGTAAATTGATTAAATGTAAGAAAAAATTTGGTTTAAAATTATTTCATAAGTTTTCCCTTAGTATGTTTTTAAAATTTTATAACGCGGCAAGATTTAAAATATTGGAAATCAGAAAAAATAACTTGCCGCGCTATATAAAATTTTAAAAACATACTAAGGGAAAACTTATGAAATAATTTTAAACCAAATTTTTTCTTACATTTAATCAATTTACCCTCATTATTTTTTTTAGTTAATAGTTTACCGAGCTATTTACTTTGTAAATAGCTCGGCTCTTTAATGGGATATCATCACTTTTCAAAGAGCAACTATTATCTGAAGTCTAGAGCTATTTACTTTGTAAATAGCTCGGTCCTTTCTTCCATATCATCACTTTTTAACAAGCAACTATTATATAAAGTCTAGAGCTATTTACTTTGTAAATAGCTCGGTCCTTTCTGCCATATCATCACTTTTTAAGAAGCAACTATTATATGAAGTCTAGAGCTATTTACTTTGTAAATAGCTCGGTCATTACTCTCATATCACCACTTTTTAAGAAGGAACTATTACATTAAGGATTTTCCCGAAAACTCGGCCCTTTCTTACATTTATGTTTTTGGTCGGATATCAATAATTTTTGAAAGGCTTAAATATACGAAGCCAAAGGCTTCGCACAAAACGCGTAGCGTTTTGTTACTCTTCGCATATGCTTCGCGTATGCTATGCGTTCCTTTCGCTTCGCGATACTTTACTCTTTTAGCGAATTTCCTGAAAGGAAATAGAGCTATTGGTCCCGTACCGAAGTCAAAATTTCGCAAAAATTTCTTCAAATGTCCATCGATCCTACCTTGTAGATGTCAAAAATCACCATCTGTAAAATTTATATATATATATCTATGGACATATATATATATATATACATATATATATATATATATATATATATATATATATATATATATGTGTCTGTAATCACTCTAGCGGTCACAGTTTTTATTCTATCGGAATGAGATTTGGTATTTGAAACGCTTTTGGTATTCAAAAGATCAAGTTCGTTAATGGGTAAAATCGGACCAGGGGAAAGGGGGGTTTAAAGGGAGGAGGAAACAGAAAATTTGACATATCTCCCTTAATATTCGAAAAATCGAAAATTTTATGAGAAGTAAAGTTGTAGGTATTAAGTTTTACTGTAATTTTGTTTCTTATCATTTTTTCTGTAACCCTAATATTTACAAAAATATTGACGGTTTAAGATTGAAAATTAAATTCCTCAATATCTCTGTACGCATTAGAGTTTGAGCAAAAAAGATAAGGTGATGAATTGTAGCAAACATGATTTTCTACAACTTTGTTTCTGACGCATTTTTCGATTGTTCTAATATTAAGAGAGATATTTTATATTTTGTGTTTTCTTCTATCTTTATGCACCCCTTTTCTATTGACGTATGTCAT
The DNA here is from genome assembly GCA_963920215.1 of Nineta flava. NCBI lineage: Eukaryota > Metazoa > Arthropoda > Insecta > Neuroptera > Chrysopidae > Nineta > Nineta flava. The sequence goes on along the minus strand of OY986041.1, from coordinate 79,997,501 downwards.
TTATTAATAAAATTGGCCATGCAAATACTAAAATCAGATACGATGATTTCAAATTTCTGATGATTTCAAATATATAAATACCACCGCTAGAGTGATTACAGACACATATATATATATATATATATATATATATATATATATATATATATATATATATATATATATATGTATATATATATATATATATGTCCATAGATATATATATATAAATTTTACAGATGGTGATTTTTGACATCTACAAGGTAGGATCGATGGACATTTGAAGAAATTTTTGCGAAATTTTGACCTCGGTACGGGACCAATAGCTCTATTTCCTTTCAGGAAATTCGCTAATAAAAACATACTAAGGGAAAACTTACGACATAAATTTCAACCAAATTTTTTCTTACACTTAATTAATTAACCCCTCATTTATTTTTTTAATAAATAGTTTACCGAGCTGTTTAGCTTGTAAATAGCTCGAAACTTTATGGGATATCATCACTTTTTAAGGAACAGCTATTATTTGAAGTCTAGAGCTATTTACTTTGTTAATAGCTCGGTCCTTTCTCGTATATCATCACTTTTTAAGGAGCAACTATTATATGAAGTCTGGATCTATTTACTTTGTAAATAGCTCGGTCCTTTATCCCATATCATCACTTATTAAGAAGCAAATATTTTATTAAGATTTTCTCGAAAACTTACCTTTCTTACAAACGGAAAATTTAACAACTTTAATTGTAATTAAAATAACATATGAAGCATATATCGATCTGATTTGTTGACAAGGTTACCGCCTCCTTTTTGATTAGATAGACATTTAGTATTTAAATAAAAATTTTCTAGTTTAATATAACAGTATGTTTTAATACTCCAAATAGAAAACATTGATTGTTGTATTGTATTGTTACAATGTAACTTTTTTTAAGTAAACAAGTTTAAAAATAAACAAGTTTATTTTCAATTAGCAATTCGTAATGATGAAAAGAATTAAATAAATTGTTATAATTTGTAAGAATTGCTCAAGGCGGTATATTACCAAATATTCAAGCAGTGTTATTGCCAAAGAAAACTGAAAAGAAAGCATAAATTTTATACATTGGATTATTGATAATAATATTCATCGATCATATATCATAGGCCTTTTATTAAAACGCCACAAATTAATGTGAAATAAGAGTGATATATTTTTTATTAAAATAACTATATAAAATTTAGTATATATAAGATGTTATTTGATTTGTTTCGATTATGACTTCTAAACTAATCGTTTATTACAGATAATTGATTATCAACGTTATAGTCTTTGAAGAAATGACTTGACCCGTTGGCTCCACTTCACAAAAAAAAATTCGTTACGCAAGAGCTGCGTCAACTTAGCGAATTTCCTTAGAATGCATAAATCACTCTCTAGCGGTCATATTTTTAGTCTGATCAAAATGCCTTAAGGCAGTTTAAGGGGTGTTTTTCCCATTTTCGGAGGTTTGCGTTATAGGTAAAAAAATTTTTCAAAGTGTTCTGTTAAATTGACTTTATTTCGGGTCGATTGGTCAAAATTCCATCATTTCATCATATATAGAACTGAAAAACGTAATTTTGGGGGGTGTTTTTTCAATTTTTCGGGAGTTTGCAAAAAAATATATTAAGTTTTTCGAAATAACTTCCTAATTTGTAGCTATTAAGCGTCGATTGCAAAAAACTGAATCTTGTTGTATGTATAGAACAAAAAGGTTGGTTTTGGGGGTGTTTTTACCAAGTTCGAAGGGTTGTGATGGAAAAAAACTGATCTTTCTATCATGAATAGAAGTAAAGAGGTAAGTTTTAGGGATGTTTTTCCCATTTTTGGTGTGGTTGCGATGTAGGTAATGAAATTTTTCAAAATATTCTGTTAATTTTGACGTTATTTCGGGTCGATTAGTGAAAATTCAAACTTTATAGCATTAATAGAACAGAAAAACATAATTTTGGAGGATGTTTTTCCAATTTTCCGAGGCTTCCGTTGCATAACTTTTAAAATCAACGCATACTGCTGTATTCAAATAGCAATGTCTATTTCTATATGGTATAAAAATTAATAGGTATATATGATATATCGTTCTCTACATGGTAGTTTGAATTAAACTAGTCTTAAAAATAAAAAATGTTAAATTTTCCACTTTTCCGATACAAATTTCGAGTTTTCGCAATTTTCTCGTCGGTTTGGGTACTACAGCTATCTACATGCCCAATATCAACTTTACAGCATATCTGGAAGTAGCTAAACATTTTGATGTATTAGTTACCAAGAATTGTGGGCGTTCCCACGAATTTTGCGTTTTTGAAGTGAAATAACTTTTTAACGGTTAATTCGTTAACATTGATTGAAAACATTGGTTCTTATAATTCCGTAAAGTATCTATATTCGAAATATCAACCCTGTAGCTCTTTCCGTTCAAAAGATACAGCACCCAAAAAATGAGCCTAAATTAACGATAAGATATAGCACTGTAGTGAAAAGTCCGAAAGTCTCCCTTAAATCTCGGCCTTGCGCACTACCGTGCTCTAGATATTCAAGATACATTCGACAGTAGATAATACACTTATTAATAAAATAAGAGTGAATTTTTAATGTTAAATAAATAAAAATACATCCGAATATTACAAAAATGGACAAAATTTTCATGGACAACATATCGAACCTAATTTAATTGGATGGATAAAGGGAGGTCAATCATGTTTCTTTTAATGGAAGTTGCTCACAATCTTAAATAAATTGATACGTCACTATCAGAATTCTCAAAACAATTAGTTTAAAACATATTTCTAGCATAAATTTAAAGATTAGTTAATAAATCGTCTGACTTTGCGCATTCGCTCGTTATACTGGGGGTGGATCGAACATTCTTGTGTGACGAAATACTGTATGATTACAATCGCTAAGAACTTCGAGACAAATTACGCGTTTACAATGGTTGAGTCCACAACAGATGGATCATTCATTTACGTATCTGTCGTGCTGTACTTGTTTTGCTTGTGATGTCACCATACCAATGTAGGCAAAGGCCTACATGGTTTTCTAGGGTCATTGTGAAGAGCTTGAAAAACACTAACAGGAGGCAAAGTGAGACAATTATAATACTCGTCGGAATATAAGTGCAAATCGGTATTCAATTGAAAATGTTCCCAATGAATGTGAAAGCTGCGGCAGCGTTGAAAAATCGTCATCGGACATACAACGTCCAGCAGTCCAAACGACTACGGACCATGTGCAGGACAATTTCACGAAAAATCAACGGCACGCGCCCGAACTGCGCCTTTATTTTTTTTGGAAATAGTTTTAGATTACAGTTCAATCCTCAGATGATACATGTACATGAGTCTAACCCTCAAATGAACAAGATACAATTAACAATAGTCGTTCAGACGACGTCGTCAAAAGCAACAATAGACTTGCTTTGAACTGGTTCGGCTGATGAGTAGTTATCGGCTGTTGGAATAACAATATTAAAAATTAATCTTTGAGCCAGAGGGCAAAAATATAGTAATAAAAATAAGCTAAAAAGAATGACAATTGTATTGGCAGCCTGGTTAAATTGATGCTAGGCACATGTGTGTGGTTGTATTACCAACCAAAAATTTTTTAAACACAAATTAACGTGTCTGAAAAATTTGGATTCTGGACTTTATGAAGTATTATTGTTTTGAAAATTTTTGCTTTTTACATTTTATGAAACACGCTATAATATCATCAGGATAAAACAGTAATAATATGTGCGGTGGCCTTAAAAATAAACACTTTAACGCATTGTTGGCAATGTAATGTGTATGATACATGAACACAATATATGGTACCCACCCACAATATTTTATACGATGTGTATGTAGACCGTTAAAAACTAACTATTCGATGCACTTCAATGAATTCATCATTTACACAAAATAATAGTATCATCATCATGACCGTCACTATATTATATAACTACAGTGTAGTATACACAGCCCGTACATTATAACGTAGACATTCATCTATCCATCTAACTCAATCATTTCTAATAATTAGCCTCAATTATGAGTTTTTCGCGAATGTAATATATTAAGGTATAACGCTTATAACTTTTTGAAGTTATACTTCTTTTGGCGCGTTATGAGAATCCGATTAAAGTGTATTTTAGAAAATTACGCGCGTCGATTAATGTAACACAGTTTTCTATTCTGTTCTATTGTACATGTATCACACAAGTCCATGTCATTTTTAAAATTTTATAATTGATTTGTGCCTTATTAAAATTCCATCCTAAATAAAATTGAAATTCAACAAAAAAAAATTTTTGTTCCCGATTTGGATGAAACTGACTATATAAGGTAGCCTTAACCCAATAAATACGAAAATCGTAATCATTTGACATTTTGATGAGCGATTTACAACATATCGCCGAAAAGCGAATAAAAGGGGAATTAAATCGTAAAAAGTTGGGCATACCTCAGAAACTATGCGTTAAATTGTCAAACCCACTGGATTTTTGTGTTTTTTGGCTATTATCTATAAAACACATTTTCATTCAAATCGAAGAATACAAATTTTTAATTTTTTTTTCGATTTTTTCTAAGGGGTTTGTTTGCCTTATTTTATGAAAAAAATTTTTGTTTCCGATTTTGATAAAACTCAGTGTATAAGATAATTTTGACCCAAAATGTTCAAAAATCGTGTTCAATCCGCCATTGGATTCATTGTTTTCATGTCATTTTCATCTCAAAATATAATAGAGATGGAAAGCCAGTGAATACTTGTAATCTCAAAAGCTATAGGTATCCCTGCTTTTCTTCAAAAATTGAATTCCTTAGTGAAATTTAGTGGAGACAAAAAAAAAATCAATTTTTTTACTATCACAGCGAAATTTTGCCCCGATTTTAATATAATTATTTTTGAGATGTAATTTTCACTTTTACAATATAGGAATGTATAGCGTTTATAGATTTTGAAATACAAGTACCATGTATAGACCATTTCAAACACTAATAAAGATATTTTGGTCTTTCAATCAAAATTGGATTCTTTGAGTGATATTTAATAGATTTGGGAAAAAATTTCATCAAAAACCGATAAAATATGCAATATCTAGATCTACATACAGAAGGCTATTTGAACTTTTTAATTACGCATTCTCAATCAGATCTAATTTTTAATTAGATCTGAATTTTTAACTAGTTTTCAATTCACGTTACAATATTTGATCGGTAAGTTTGCTTAGTATTATCATAATAATGTATTTATATGCCTCATTGATTTTAAATTAACAAAAACGTATAGTGTATTAACGAGCCACTTAAAAACAGAATTGAATATTTACAAAATAGTAGAACCACCCATTACCAAAATGATTCAATTACCACAAATTTGTTTTGAGAATAAAAAACAACACTTAATACTTACTTAAAATTTGTACAGAACTTTACAGTTTATTAAGTCGTGATCATTTAATTAGTTGCATGTTATTTAAAAAATAACCTTAAATAGGTATGTTCAAGTAAACATGTGTAATCAACTGCGTGCAGGACATAAAATAAATAAAAAAATGTTATCATGTGAACAAAGTGTATTGAACTTTTAACTAGACAAATTGAAAATAGAATGATAATTCCTGAAAGGAAAGTATTTCATGTTGTAATTAAATTCAAACCTTCATTTAAAAAAAAAATAGGACAATGTGTAAAAAAAAGACTTAGACAAATAAAATCAGTTATAGAACTTCAAAATCACTAAAAAGCGAAAAATAAAAAAAATTTTGACAAAATGGAAACCCGACTTCAAAAATCAAATATTCTATAACAAAAAATGCACTAAAAAGTAAAAAAATAATTGCATACTCTTGTGCCAATTTTAGTTCACCTAAGCAAAAATTTTTAAATATATATGTACAAATATTGTTATTTTTTGAGTCGGTGTCAGCATAGAGAAATTCACATAAAATTTGGACATCACCTCCAAAAATAAAAATAGTCGGTTAATAAATGACGGAGTTCTGGGGCAACAAACATTTAAAAAAAAAAAAATACAGACGAATTGAGAGCCATCCTCCTTTTTGAAGTCGGGTTAAAAATAGGACGCTACTATCATTTTCTGTCATTCAACATATTCCACAACTAAGAGTTTTTTCAATGCTAAAGAAATATTCTCAAAAAACAAAAATACAATCTTTAATAGTAAGTAACGCAAGAAGGCTAAATACAAACTTTAAACATGATGGGCGTTTTTAAAACGTCGTAACGCACGTATCCGACGTTTAATACGACAAAACGTACGTGTTAAACTTCGAAAGGAAACTTACATTTATAGAAATATATTTTCAAGATAGACATGTTCACTTTACAACGTTTGTTGAAAAAACTCGCGTTGAGAACGAACGTTGTTTTTCTATCGACGTTGAAATGCTAGGATGCACGTTGAACGGGCGTAACATAAGTTAACGCACATTCAGCTGTTTATTTAATTATTGATACGAGCGTCTGCATAACGTTCGTTAATTTTTTGTTCATAATATATTTAATAGGAAAGTTCAGCTTAAGCGAAGTCATGCAACTGTATCGTGTGTCCTAGGATCGAGGCACGTTCCTACATTGATTTTAGGACACGCGAGACATCAGTTGTATGACATTGCTAGAACGGAATGTGTCATAATATTTGATTGTCATCAGAATGACCTTAAAATGAGAAAATGATTTATTGTCTGAACAGTTTTACTATCGATAATATAAAGTTTTTCAAACAATATATCGGATTACATTCAATAATTTTCTGATAATGCTTATTCGTAATAAACAAATGCATGTCATTATTGATGTGGATACTTACTGAATGAAAGTAATCTTGTAAATGGATAATTGATTACTCTATATTTATTACAACGTAGTAAAATCATTCTATTTATAGACAGTATAACATAATTATTAATTTAATAATAAAATTTTCCACTCAAATTAATAAATTTACATTATTATTTACTAAAAAATTTTCTATAAATGAGAAAATTTTCTATATTTATACTTTCATTATTTTATTAACCAACTATTTCACTAACAAGCTATAGTTAAATCAAGATAGACAGTCATTTTTCGTTGTTTATAACAAAATATGCACAAAACTACATGTCAGAAGAGTTTTTTTGTTTTAAACATAATCTACGATAATTTAACTACTTAATACCAAGTTTTTTAGCACTTATAATCTACTACGTGTTGAATTCCAATTATTGGCAACTAATTCCTAAGAAACTGGACGTCATATATCTCTTAAAATTAATGTACACTCCCATTCAAAAAAAATGAACAGACCTGAACCGAATCAGTCTCTCACAATTTTGATTATTCTTGTAGTAACAGATACATTTTATTTTATTTTTAAACATAAGATATACAACACTTGACATGTATTAACATTACATATATTTTTTTAATTCTCACTTTGTCACTGACACCGTATATACAAATAAAAAATATAAATTCTGTTTTAACTTCCATTTCTTTTTTACACACTTAAAAAATATACTACTTATCTTTCTTTATAAATAAATAAAATTATACATTATACAACGAGTTACAAAAGTGAGGAACTTTATGAAATGTCAGATAGTTAACATTTCAGGTCTGTTAATTTTTTTTGCACGTGAGTGTATGTGTATTTATTTATTGATTAATAACATATTAAAAATGCACGTGATCTGTACTTACTTTGCCTTAATGCGTGTATAACCTTAATAATGACATATTAATGAGGGATTTAATAAGGACTTCTTTCTTAGCTAGTTTTAAAACAATACAGCTAAACCATATGTCCAATAAGTAATGCCCATTATTATATCAACAATAGTTTGAGTAAATGCTTAAGTTTCTTATGCAACAAAAGTAAATGTGTATATCCTAACTGAAGAGTTTAAAGTAACAAGTTAAACATGTTGTCATTCAAATCGAAAATGTTTGAAAATGTTACAGATGTTGTACGCATGGCTGCAAAAATTATTATTTTTAACCCGACTTCAAAAAAGGAGGATGGTTCTCAATTCGTCTGTAATTTTTTTTTTTTTTTTTTTATGTGTGTTACCTCAGAACTCCGTCATTTATGAACCGATTTTGAATTTTTTTTTCTTGTTTTAACGGGTTTGGTTTCCCATTGGTCCCATTTGCACCAAATCGCATTTTGATGAGGGGATCCCCGGAAAATCGAGGAAAATCCTCATTTTATATGTGATAACCGATTTCTGCGAATTTTTTTTTTTTTTTGTGAAAGGGTATACTCATTCATAATGGGAAAATAAAAAAATTTTTTTAAAAACCGACTTCAAAAAATTTTTTACAAAAAAAACCGACCCCAAAAATAAAAATTTTTACAAAAAAAAAACAAAATGTATGTAAAAAAAACTGAAAATCGGTTATAAAAAAATGCACTAAAAATTAAAAAAAAAAAGGGTAAAAAAAAATGTGTTATAAAAAAATGCACTAAAAATTAGTAGGTCGTTTAGTAGGTCTACCCATATTTAGACAAATAAAATCAGTTATAGAACTTCAAAGTCACTAAAAAGCGAGAAATAAACCATATTTTGACAAAATGGAAACCCGACTTCAAAAATCAAATATTCTATAACAAAAAATGCACTAAAAAAAAAAATAATAATTCTTGTGCCAATTTTAGTTCACCTAAGCAAATTTTTTTTAAATATATATGTACAATTATTGTTATTTTTGGAGGCGGTGTCCAAAAGTTATGTGAATTTCTCTATGCTGACATATATATTGTACATATATATTTAAAAAATTTTGCTTAGGTGAACTAAAATTGGCACAAGAATTATTTTTTTACTTTTTAGTACATTTTTTGTTATAGAATATTTGATTTTTGAAGTCGGGTTTCCATTTTGTCAAAATATGGTTTATTGTAATAATTGCCTGTTGCTACAAATCCACTTCGAAGTTATAAAATAGCACACGAAATTATAATACTCGTAGATCTTACATACGATTTTCAATATCAGTTATTTAAAATGTTATTTACTATTTTGCTTATGTTTAGTCATCGCCAAAAAAATAAACCACCAAGCTGGTGTCATTTGGAAAGTTTTGTAACTATTTTTAAAATTTTTGTGCTTTTGAGATGACATATCCAAACGAAAATGTAAATATGCCGACATTTTGTTAGCTAGTCACGTGGAATAATTTACCGCAATTTTTAATTAACAAATCTTTACAGTAATCTTTAAAGAATAACAAAAAGAATAATTTATACTATGTTCATAAAAAATGACAGTAATAAGACACATTCTAAGCGTGTAAATATATGTATAATATCGCATATAGTAACATTGAGATCGTTTAAACTGGTTCAGTTTTTATGATTGGGAGTGTACAAAAATGTTTAACTTGTTTTGGATTTTTTCTGTAAACATCCAACTGCCTCATTTGAAATAAAATGCATTTATTTCACACCCACACACACCCATATACAGGGTGAATCGAACTAGGTGCATAATAGCACACGCCTCCATTTCTTTCTATAATGCTCCCATTCCCCGATAACATCCAATAGAAATCGATAAATTGATTATATCCCAGAAACAAACGAAGACCACTCGTGATTGGTTCAAAGATATAATAAACACCAAAGCACTCAAAACAGAGTGCTTGGTCAGTTCATTGAGTCCATTTTGAGCGCTCTAGCGTTCATCACATCCTTGAAGTGGAGTGCTAGGGAAACATGTAGTAGAGAATATTATTATTTTTTCATCTAAATTATAATTTAACATAAATATTATTTTATTAATGGAAAAATAATAATGGATTTTTATTACTTGCTCTTCTCCTAGCACTCTGTTTTGAGTGCTTTGGTGTTTATCATATCTTTAAACCAATCATGAGTGGTCTTTGTTTGTTTTGGGGAGATGATCAATTTATCTTTTCTATTGGATGTTATTGGGGAATGGGAGCATCATAGAAAAAAATGGAGGCGTTTGCTATTATGCACCTCGTTCGATTCACCCTATATATATATATATATATATATATATATATATATATATATATATATATACATATGTTTACATATGTGTGGTAACACCTGTAAACCAAAAATGATATTTGAATTGAAGACCAAAAATTGAGTGTGTAATATCCTGGGGAATTTTCTTGGAAAATGGTGAGAGGTAGAATACAAATATAAATTAAATTACAAACTTATTTTTTAACAATTGTTTGAAACAATTTTTCAAAAACCGTATGAATTCCTATAAGTCCTGTAAATCTTAAGATATTCCCTTTTGTATCTGTGTATACGGCTATGCAAATGATAAATATCTATTCTATACTATTCTATTGTAAATTAAAATGTAAAAACTATAATAACGCAACAATCATAGACATACGTCTGTCTGGGACAACGCTCTTACCAGTTAAGCTATATAGTATGATATAGAGCCTTGCAATTAAATTTCTTTATTTACATATATTTTATTGTAAAGGAATCCGCTCATATTTTATTTACAAATTATTTTGTTTTTGTGAATTACTTTTTGCACTTACAATTAATCATGTAAATATACAACATGGAAACAACAAACACATGATTCAACATTTCATACAAGTTTGAAGAATACATTTTATAACATGACCTTATCCATAAAATATGTTTGTTGCATTTGTGTACACTTTAAAAACATCGTCATTGCCAAGGTTGTTCTTTCTCATTATAATAATCGTGATGAAAAAAATTGAATTCTTCAATTACATTTATGTATAAAACTATTGATATTTATCTGATTCATTTGCAATTCAACATAACAATTGTAATAAGTATTAAATTTTGACAAAAAAAAAGTTATTTAACACCTACCTAAGGTAGGTGGATGGTGCAATAGATGATATTAAGATTTTTGAATATCTTATTCTTGAAACGATTCTGGTGCAATGTATGATAATAATTTTTTAACATGTAGTTAAGGATGTTCCAGCATGAAACCACTTTTCGACAGATTTTGCTCATTTTTTTTTCACATGCTAAAAATAACGTTTTCTAATAAATCCCAAAGTTTCAGAATTTTTGACCGTATAGACCGCGAGAAAATTAATAACAAAGTAATCATTCTCTCTCACTCTCTTTCATTAGAAGCATGTAAAACTTCATGACCGCCCACCCAATTATCTGTTGTATTTTTATATCTAATTTTACATGCAACTTTTAGTGCACAGTTAGCGCATGTTTGAAATCTCCTTTCTTGTGATTGGTGTATTTTGACCATGTGATTGACAACCAAACAATTCAGAACACGGGTTTTTAATTATTATTTGTTTATGCCCCTTTTTACAAGTGTAAGTTTTGAAAAAGTCTGTTATCGTTTATTTTACTGAGTAAGCGCAGTATTATTTATTATCAAAATGCCAAAAAAATGTGGTTGATAAGTTTCACGAGAGTTTCATCATGCGAACAGCTATTTTATTTTTTATATTATCTGTTTTAAATGCCATTGAAAACTTTCATCAAAACTTGCTATGTGTAAAAAGGGCATAGCAGTACATTTATATACCACATACTTATACCACATAAGTATCTTTCCAATAAGATAATATTTCTAATTTGTGTCATATTTGGTCCACAATAATTCGGCGTCAAAAATAATCGAAAAAGTGACTTGTACATAGATTTATCATAAGAACAAAAAAAAATTACTGAATCGATTTAAAAAAATTATTTATCACAATAAAAAGTAATCGGCTGTAAAATTATTGCTCTTATTTGAAAATTTTATAATTGATTTGAAACTAAAAACTTTTATTCGTAACATTTTCCGGGAAACTGAATAAATAAGGCACAAATCAATTATAAAATTTTGAAATGATAGCAATACATTTGCAGCCCATTGTATAGTCAAAGAAGTTACCTTTCCCTCTGTAATACATTCCTAAATAGGGAATATGCATGAAAATTTTTTTTCACTTGAATTGAAGCATGTTTACTTGACAAATATCAAGGTAAAATTACTTTTTAAATAACTTTAAAAATAAGCGAGATATGAATGATTGAAATTCCCGATTAGACAAAGAGGGTGATAGCCCTCTTGATATGTTATGTGACGTCATATTACACTTTCACCATTTAAAATACACGTAAAACTCCGTTTTGCAAGAAAGAGACAGATAATAAAATAAAGCTTATAGCTTCCTTGATATTTGTCGGATTTTAATTTCGTTTTTAAATATTATTAACAGTATTTTCATTTTCTGAAAATAAATGTGAAAAAAAATTGCATGCATATTCCCTATTGTTAAACAACAAATACCCTTATTAAAAATTCATTTGTATAGAGGTATTATTTCGTGACTGATTGTGAATACTAAATATTTTTATAATAATTACACCATATTATTTGTATACAACTCTTGCTATGTATAATTTATTAGAATAAAATGTATAAATATTTTAGATTATATTATATAGAATCAACATTCAGGTAATAGTAAACACGCATAGAAAATTATATAGAATATTTGACCTTAAAAAATAAAATAGATTTTTTGTTGGAATATTTCATAAAAAGAATCAAATATAACCTTGACTAGTACAGAATTCAAGAATTCACTTTTTTGGTAGTTGGTATCTCTACAATAATTAAATAATAATTTATTCAATTCAATTAACTTTTTGGAATAGAAATTCCAGACCTTTTTTATAGATATACTGATTTAAGATTGTTTTCATCAGAAAATTATTACCTATCGTTCCTTTTCGTTAGATGAGAAGTAGATAGAACATTTTTACAAGATTTAAAATTCCATACAATTCCATTATTAAATATTTTAACGCATTATCTCGAAAACCAGATTTAGTTTTTATTTTTCAGTAAAACCATTCGAAAAAAAAAAAAAATTATAAAACAAGTTTGTTCCCTCAAATGGATTGAAAAGGACAAACTAATTATTTTAACTTTTGAATAATAATTTAATTACTAAGTTTTTGACAGAATAAAACTTTTGTAATTTACTTTAAAAAAAAAAAAAAACAGGCAAATTATGATATTTTGAAACTTCTCAAATATTCCAGAATCACAACCAATTTATGCCAATCGTTGATTGCGAGATTTACATTACTTTTTAATTCTGGAAATCGTATCTCTAATCTTCTTTTTTTCTGGAAATCGTATAAAAGATGTTAGTTTAGAAATTATACAAAATATAAAATAGCTCATACTACGTCTTCGTAACCTTCATGGAAATTGACATTAGTGTTGTATTATCACGCATAAGTATACACAAATAATAATATGTTAGAATAGTAAATTAATGACTTCAAATTAATACTGTCAATGATATGAAAAAGTTGACTAATTCATCAAAATCATCTGTGATGTAACGGTAGAAATCCAGAGGTCCAGGGTTCGATACCTGGTGGATAAGTTAATTTTTACACATCAAAAATTCAATGGCATGTTTTGTCTTAATAGTATCCGCTAGTTCTTTCATACTATGTCTTCGTAACTTTAATGGAAATTGCCATTGTATTGTGACATATAAGTATACACAAAATAATAATATGCTACAATAAATCATTTAAAATGTTCCAAGAAATTATTTTCCAAACAATTCTTTTGATAAGAAACCTCAATTATAGAATACATTTACAAAATTTTATATCGATACTGTATCGTAACGATTAGGTAATAGAAAAACATATCTCATCCTCAATCAAAATTATTTACCCTTGCGCAGTAACCATATAAGATTCCCTTTGCCAATTGTCGATTGCAAGATTTTAATGATTTTTTACATTATTAGGGCGCCTTCTGGAAATCGTATTAAATATGTTTGTTCAGTAATTATATAAAATATAAAAGTAATATAAAAAAATTCAATTAAAATTAATGTCCCAAGAGATAATTTTCCAAACAATTATTTTGATAAGAAACCAATGTTATTGAATACAATTAAAAAATTTTATATTGATACTGTGGCGTAACGATTGGATAATAGAAAATCTCTCACCCTCAATCAACTGTATATGTTTTATATGTAGTAGATTGAATATAATTGAGTATTTCATCATAAAAAAGTTATTTAATAGTTCATCTTTAATATGCGACATTCTCATTATAATATACATAAAGTTTTACAAACTAATTATTTTACGAACGTACGCAAATAAACGGAAACATTATACACAAAGTTGGAAAATTTCCCTTAGCAACCGCCAAGTTGTTATATCTACAATTAATTAACTTATACCTTTTATATGATACAGGGTGTTTTATTTTAAATGTTCCTGTTTATAAATGGGGCATTCATTTTATTTAATAATCAAACGGTTTAAATTCAACAAAATACCGTTAACACTTGGATAATCGTAAAATATTGATTTTCTTCGAGTATTTGTGTCTTCACCAACGTGATCATCTAATTTGACTACCCCACTGTATGTAAACAGTAAAAAAGGCAAATTGAAATGTATACGTTTGAACTGCTGATAACACACTATCTAGGCTGATCGCTACTAGATAAACATTTGCTAAGCGTTACAGTATATGCATAGACAATCCGTTATTTGCAGAACATTAAGCTTGTATTGAAAACATTTCGTAACTTGAGTTTTAGTTTATTTTGTTTGTGATTTCCAAAAACCAGTCATATTCGAACAAACACGACGATATTTCATTATTAATTTTTTTAAATAACATCACTTCAATCGTTTTATTATATATAAATGGAACTTCAATTCGAAACATTCCACAATTCGAAACAAACCAAAAAAACCTCTTTAAACTCTAGCTAAATAAAAATCTTTAAAGAAAACAGTATAATTTTCGGCCGTTGTACTATGGGCCACAGAAGTTGTGGTGCTTTTTCAAAATTGTACAGTCATTTTATGTTACAGTCATTCATTCGGTTTTTGGGAAAATGTTTCGAATAAAATTATTAGTGTATTTCTAATAAACAAAAACCGAATGAATCAGGCACAACATTACTACAATACAATTTAAAATACAATTCTGAAAAATGGACACTATTTTTGTGGCCTATTGTACACCCTATAATGTTCCCGAGAAGAATGCGCATGATTATTCCACCAATGATATTATCAATAACTTTTGATTAATTTTGTGAACATTAATTAATATTCAAAATATTCAAATTGTATAGATAACTAATTCTGTTCAATCTAAATACATGTTAAATTGTATATACAGCTTGTATTTTAAAATAAACCCAATCTGGAAATAATGTATAGCATTAAAATCAGAGACGTGGTTGATATGTTCTCACCACAGACATTTCATATAATATCATATAATTCTCAGTACATAGTCTTTGGTGGGGACGTATTAGAACCACTGCCTGTAGAATGTAGTTTGGGTGAAACAAAGTACATTATATCATGGTATATTTGTACTTAGACAGTGATAGATGCACTATACATTGTTTCTAGATTGGGTCTATTTCAAAATACAAGCTGTATATGTTGTGGTCTCTTTGTAAAATCTGTTTTTCACGCATACCCTAGAAATTTCATGGAAAGTCGACGTATTGTTAAGGGATTGAAAGTTATATTTAGTAACTTTAGGAAGTATGATGGATTTTTAACGAAACGTCTAAACACTACATGTAACTTTTCATGTTTACAAAATACGCCGACGTTTCATGTAATGTCTAGAACTTTCGTGAAAAAACAGATTTTACAAATAGAACACGACATATACATCAAGTATATAAATAAGAAAACTGGGAAGTACTTTCATTTTTTTTACACTTGAAGACAAAAAAATGGAGTCATTAACATGTTTAAATATTTATGGACATAAGAAATGAAATTGTTAAACTAACTTTTTCTTTAAATAGATAGAAAAAAATTATGAATTCCAGATCACAGGTGTGTTTTGAAGAATTGTTAGTAGTTTTAGTCACAACAAAATATTTTATAAAAAATTTACATGAATCTAACTAAACTGCAGTGAAATTTGTGTAAAGTGTAAACTTTAAAACTCGGCGTTTCGTTTAGCATATAAGGATATTCATTCAACTTTTTATTTCACTTACAGTTGGTTTCGTTAGTGTCCACGTTGGACGCATAATGCAATTTTTAAAGAAACATTATTCTTGTAAAACTACCAGTTTCTCAGATAAACATCTACAGCACTTTACGTTGCATATTAGCAAACTAAAATTTATAACCCATACTTTTAATACAAAAAAATCGTTACGCAGGAGCTGCTTCAACTTAGCGAATTTCCTTAAAATACATAAATCACTTTCTAGCGGTCACAATTTTAGTCTGATCAAAATGAAATGTCGTTTATGATTTTAGTATTTGCAAGGCCAATTTTATTAATAAATGTCATACGTGAAGGGGAAATGGGCACATAAAGAAAGAAGAAAACACAAAATATCTCTTTTAATATTAGAACAATCAAAAAATGCGTTAGGAATAAAGTTGTAGAAAATGATGTTTGCTACAATTCATCACCTTATCATTTTTGCTCAAACTCTAATGTGTACAGATATAGTGAGGAATTTAGTTTTCAATCTTAAACCGTCAATATTTCTGTAAATATTAGTGTAACAGAAAAAATGATAAGAAACAAAACTACAGTAAAAGTTAATACCTAAAACTTTACTTCTTATAAATTTTTCGATTTTTCGAATATTAAGGGAGATATATCAAATTTTGTGTTTCCCCCTCCCTTTAAACCCCCCTTTCCCCTCGTCCGATTTTACCCATTAACGAACTTGACCTTTTGAATACCAAAAGCGCCTCAAATACCAAATTTCATTCCGATAAAATGAAAACTGTGACCGCTAGAGTGATTACAGACACATATATATATATATATATGTATATATATATATATATATATATGTCCATAGATATATATATACAAATTTTACAGACGGTGATTTTTGACATCTACTAGGTAGGATCGATGGACATTTGAAGAAATTTTTGCGAAATATATATATATATATATATATATATATATATATATATGTATATATATATATATATATATATATGTCCATAGATATATATATATAAATTTTACAGATGGTGATTTTTGACATCTACTAGGTAGGATCGATGGACATTTGAAGAAATTTTTGCGAAATTTTGACTTCGGTACGGGACCAATAGCTCTATTTCCTTTCAGGAAATTCGCTAAAAAGTGAATTAAAAAACGGCCAAATTTTATTCATCTCCTTTGTAACAATCAAAACATTTTAATGGCACAGTTTTACTGTCGGCGACTGTATAAAAACCAATTTCGTAAAGAAAATGAAACGAATTTTTTCAAATGGATGATTTATTTTTTAACAATTTTTTCGTTTACAAAAGTAAACAACCGTGTATTTAAAATAAACTCCATAATTAAAATAAATTATATATAAATAAAAAGTTGCTGTAACAACCCCTACTTATAAATAATATTAGGTGCAGTAATCATTACAAAAAAAAAATTCGTTACGCAGGAGCTGCTTCAACTTAGCGAATTTCCTTAGAATACAAAAATCACTCTATAGTGGTCACAATTTTAGTCTGATCAAAATGAAATGTCGTATATGATTTTAGTATTTGCAAGTCCAATTTTATTAATAAATGACATACGTCGAGGGGAATGGCGGGGGGGGGGGGGGGGGTATATTAGAACAATCGAAAAACGCGTAAGGAATAAAGTTGTAGAAAATCAAATTTGCTACAATTCATCACCTTATCATTTTTGCTCAAACTCTAATGTGTACAGTGATATTAAGGAATTTAGTTTTCAATCTTAAACCGTCAATATTTCTGTAAATATCAGTGTAACATTCAAAATGATAAGAAACAAATCTACAGTAAAATTTAATACCTAAAACTTTACTTCTTATAAATTTTTCGATTATTCGAATATTAAGGGAGATATGTCAAATTTTGTGTTTCCCCCTCCCTCTAAACCCCCCTTTCCCCTTGTCCTATTTTACCCATTAACGAACTTGACCTTTTGAATACCAAAAGCGCCTCAAATACAAAATTTCATTCCGATAAAATGAAAACTGTGACCGCTAGAGTGATTACAGACACATATATATATATATATATATGTATATATATATATATATATATGTCCATAGATATATATATACAAATTTTACAGACGGTGATTTTTGACATCTACTAGGTAGGATCGATGGACATTTGAAGAAATTTTTGCGAAATTTTGACTTCGGTACGGGACCAATAGCTCTATTTCCTTTCAGGAAATTCGCTAACAACCCTTAAATAAGGTTTTCAAATTTAACGGAAATCAGGAAAGATATTATCTGCATTTGATTGTAATGTTATTTATACTTGAAAATGTGGCAACTTTCTATAATATAAAATAGCAGTTGAAGCAATTAAATTAATGTAGCATAAACAACGAAAAGAAAGAAAAAATTGGAAAAAAAAATGTTTCTGTTATCGTCATATAGGTCACACCTATTTTTATTCTTCGGAAAATAAACACTAACACGTGTTCATTTTTATGTTACACCTAAAAATTTAACCTTAAGAAGCTTGACCTTTACAGTTATGTTCAGATTTGTTAGTTTGGAAACGTCGTATTAAATATAGCATGCATATTCCTACTCATTCAATCACTAACATATCAAATAAATGTGTTTTTAATATAATATATAAATATATATATATATACATATATATATATATATATATATATATATATATATATATATATATATATATGACTTTGTCTTTTTCAAATAAATATCATTGAGATTAAATTTTTTGCATAAGTAATCTCCGATTGTTAATGTTAACAATATTGGGTTGAAAGAGGTTAAGAGTTTGATTCACCGCGAAGTTGATTCCTAAACGCTAAATTAAAGCCTTTTAAAAAGATTAATTATTATTCTCCAGTATAACGTTGAATAAAGCTAATTCTTGAGTAGTAACACCTGCAAAAAATCGACAAAAAAAAATTTATAATCTCGCCAAACACAGTGCTAATGCCTCGAACTCAAAAACTGGAGAGATTTAAGGATTCTTCTTATGATGTCTTGATAACGACTTAACGTAAAATCAAGTCCTTTAATCAGTGGCATCACATTTCCATACGCTACACGATCAGGAATAAACATCGACAAGACCGAATTTATTATGTTGTTAAATACATAATTCCTGTATTATCAAAAACTCCGAAAGAGTTTGTTTTTTACTCTTCATCAATCGTAAAATTTACTTCAAATTAAAAAATATTTTTTCTTTTGTTAAAAAGATGAAACAACATCCAAATAAAAATTTAATTACATTTACAGCACAGTTACATAAGGAAAATTTGACAAGCGTTTTGTTGATCCTCGTATATAAGTACTACAAATAAAAACAAATTAATTTAACTGAAAATATTAATTGTAAAAGGAATCAATTTTATAACATTACAAGCAACCCCAACCATGATGAACTTTGTGAAAAAATAAAAACAGTAAACCAAAATAATAAATCATTTTTCAAAATAAAATAAAACACTTCATAACACCACATGTCTTAAGAATGTTCCAGCATGAAACCACTTTTCGACGGATTTTGTTCATTTTTTTCACAGGCTAAAAATAACGTTTTCTAATACATTTCGAAGTTTCAGAATTTTTGACCGTTTAGAACGCCCGATAATTAAAAGCATAGTAATCATTCTCTCTCTCTCATTAGAATCATGTAAAACTTCAGTCCTGCCCAACTATTATCTGTTGTATTACAAAAAATACTCGATAGAGTTTTTAAAAAAAACTAGGAGAGTAAAGATTAATATTTATTAATCTAATTTAAAGACATCGCGTTTGACCGTTTTGTTTTCGAAATATAAAACTTTAAAATTATTTTTTATTTCAACATTACACTAATTTGTATGTATGAATAGTCAACATATCTATGTATTGCGTATATGTGTATATGTATTTGTTCCATAGCAAAAGCAAACCGGTTTTTTTTTCTTGATTATATAAGACAGTGCTGGACCTACCTTAAATATAATAAACAAAGATAAGACACCAATAATGGTGTTGAAAATAATAATGCAACTAACATTTGTTCTAACTAAACAGAATTCTATGACTATTCGTACTCATCATGCTTAAAGTGTGTATGAAGAATCTTGATAAATAAAAAGCATGTTCGAACAATGAATATAATCTTACATCTCCTACAACGTAATAGAATTATTTTGATTTAATCTTTCAAATTTATTCCTATTGATTTTCTAAGATACAATTTATTGTTTGAAAGGAGACTCAAATTGAACATATTTTAAATGTCCATCTATCAATGATTAAATTGAATTTATCGAACAGAAATTATGTGTACTATGCGGATGTGCTAAGAAATATTTAAGAAAGAATGTGCAATACTGTACAGAGTGTCCCCCGTAAGTCACAGGCACAACTGAAGGTATGGATAAATAATTGAATAGGATAGATAATTGAAACGAAAAGTCCTTTACCATTTTTTAATCAGACGTACAGGAAATTAGTTATTAATTAAAATAAGTAACAAATGGAATTGTAAAAATATTCCCCGAAAAAAAAATTAGATGGTGGCGGCAGTAAAAGTGGAAGCGGTGGTAAATTAAAGTACAGGCTTGTATTAGTAGGTTTAGCTTTTCATTAATATTAATCTTTTTTCATTTTTAAAGTAACTTATATCTCATTTTTTCCAGCACCATCCCAAAATTTGTGTGTGTCATATTTTTGCATTGCATGATCAGATCTTTAGTTTTATGAGTATGGGACCGGTATACCGATGGGCTAGAAAAAGCTGGGTAAGTTCCCCCCCCCCCTACATTCGTTTATTTAAATACTACGAGGGCGCGGGAAAAATTTAAAAATTGTTTCGAACATACTACACAATAATAAATGAAAACACGAAAATGTAAAATGAAAAGGAAAAATAATCATAATAATAATGGAGCAACAATGATTGTAAATATATACGGGTGTCTATGGACTACTAACTACTACGGTACCCAAAAGAGTCGTAGATATACGAACAGCGAACGGTGGATAGATACCAGGCACCAGCTTTATTTTATAGTACTACACACATAAAATACGCAGCAAGTTAGCAAATAGTAATGTGTAGTAGTCATATGGAAGTATATATACACAGTGGGAAAGAAGCAGGTGTGTTGTTGTCTGTGGATGACGACGCGTGGCGTGTTGGACGGAACATTGAACTCACTTGATTGGTAGTAGAAGAGAGAATATAATATACATAATAATGTAAGCAAAAAAAAAGCAGCTAACGTAGTATGTGTACTACCTATATACCAATGTTGAATAGTACATAGTGGTAGCTTTTGTTTACGCGACGACTGACGACGACCACTGCCCCTTTATGTAAATAAGCACTCTTTGAAATTAATACACCTTTTTCATGTTCACACTGAAAAGTGCAATTGACAAATTGAATTTGTGATTGTTATTTTTGTATTTCGTATAAGATACAATGCAACATTCAATTTTGCATAATATTAATACATTACACTAGTTTTGTTTTATAATTTAAATAATAATCCTTGCTGTCCATAAATTATTTTTATATAAAATTGTCAGAGTGCATATAGACTAAGTGCATACGAAATTACAATCCTTACATAGTATAAAATATAGTCCCCCAGCCGCGCCTGTCTGTCTGTTCGCGATTTACTCAAAAACTACTGCACCGATTTTCACCAATGGATAGAGTACTTCTCGAGGAAGGTTTTACTATATTATTCGTCAAGTTTTTGTATAAATTGGTCCTTACAAATTATAAAAAAGGTATAGTTATATAATTTATTGATGTATAGGTGTATAATTTATCAGTGCATAGTAACAGATGTTCGTTGTTCTAGGTGCTGTGTGTTATATATTGTTTGCCAGGAGTGGGGATGTAGACATTTTGACTGTTATTTATATAAGCATGCAACAGACAGCAGTCTGCATAAAGTGATTGATAGGTAACAGTGGACCATATATTAATACAGTCCATTGTTCATATTTGTTTCGATTTCTATTCACATAGTGAATCATTTTAAAGTTAATATTAAGTTAGTTTATTTTTGTAGTAATATGCATAGATAGTGATGCATACAACAAATACGTTTTAAAAATTTGCCTTTAGATGGCAGTATACACAACATGAGTATTTCAAAAATTTTGACAATAGGTGGCAGTTCATACAACAAATGTATTTCAAAAATTAAACGCAATTTATCAGTCCTTGACGAGAGAAAGTATTTTGAAACTTGGTTATAAGGGCGTTATAAAATTTTTGCGGGCGAAGTCGCGACAGGTAATGCTACTATGTATAACGAGGAAAGATGATTGATTTTTTGTTTGTTACAATTTAACTCAAAAACTACTCAACCAATTTTACCGAAAGCTACATCTCCTCGAAATAATATAGGCTGTTTTATATTTTCTGTAAATGACCCGTGCAAAGCCGGGGCGGGTCAGCTAGTTATATATACAATTAAATATAATTATGATTTATTTACATTATAAAATGATTAAATAAGTAATGCTGTGAGTTTCGATATAAAACATAATTAATGTGTTCTAATTACCGATTATTAATATACATAACATAAAATAAATTGCAAAAATTTTAACAGAGGATAGAACTTTCAGCTTATCGAGATAAATTCCCGGAAAATACGGACAATACAATTGTTTTTCGTATGAAAAGTTACTAGATCATATGAACTAATATCTAATAGTTTTCGGTTTGCGAAAATAGAGGTTGAAAAGGAGATGAAAAAAATTGGATGACTCTTCCAACCAAATATTACAATCTTTCTTTTCATCGGTCATACCCCGAGTTGATCTGGTTAGTGTATTTTTGGACTCTCAAACTAAAAGGCGTTCTATATATTTAAGATATTTTGGTAAAGAATATAGTACTCGGTTGGAATAATAACCTTATTAAATTTCAATAGTTTTTGCCTTAATATATGTATCTATATCAAAAAGATAGAACCCCTTTTTAGTGTGGGGCCCCAGAAGCAAGCTAACCCGACCAACTCGCGGTATAACGGATAAAGTGGAAGAACGTAGGACTCTGTTGGAATAAGTTATCGACTATAATATCATAATATAAAAAATAATAATATCGACATTTTTCACCTTTTTTTTTTAAAATAAACAATTGAAAATGACACTCGACCTCGGTTTTTATTGATCCAGAAGCCCAAATATACCTCTTTTTTCAACAGAAAATTTTTTATCATTTTCTTTTCAATAGCCGCTAAATTGCAATATTATCCGAAAATATTATAGGTTCTCGATAAGTTTTTTTTATCGTTCTTAGACAAAAGAAAAAACGGTTTTTCCACCAAAATCAAAAAAACTTATTTCATCGGACTGTTCCTAACGAAAAACGAGTGTTAGGAGCATTATGAATTTATAAATTACTACTTCCATATTACAATGGAAGTAGTACGATGTTTTACATCGAATATATGAGTTAAAAAAAACAAACACAGATACAAAATATACTATGTCAATCGCATGGGAATGACGTATGCACGCAATTGCAACAAGCAACTGCAATGTTTTTATTTTTTATGTGTACAAAATTGTACATTAAAATATCCACAGAAAAATACAAACAAAACAAGCAGGTGTGTTGGAATTCCGCCATATATGCGCGCGTGTTTTAACCACATAACTCATACACTATTACATGTCTTAAAATTACTTTTAATGAGGCGAATATAAAACTAAAATTATTATGTTATTATTTTATAATGTACCAAAAAGTACAAAATTCATACATTAATGTTTTAATGATTTTTTAATTAAATCGATGCACTTTTTTTAAAAAAAATGTGGACATGCATGCAGGTGAAACTCTAGTGAAATTAATTGAATTGTGATATTGCATTCAGTATGATTCATTTTTGGTAAAATTACTATATTTTATGTGGCATACATAAAACAATTACATTTTAATGATTTACAAGTAATACTTCAATTAGTTGAACCAGATGTCAGTTGACATTATTAACCCTTACGATGATACACAATTTAAACAATTTAAAGTTAAATTCAGCATATACAAAGTGGATCATGCATTATTAAATTAGTTTGTCTTCTAAAGGAATTAGATTGGTAATAGATTCTATCTAGTATACTTAAATTCAATAGTATGTAAGAAACATTCAATTACATACAGTAGAGCATACGAGATATTTATTTGTGTATACGGACTTTTTTTAAAGATAATGGTGAAGGCTTTCTAGCTGAAAAGTTCATATAGATAGTAAATGCTTTGTTCTTTGGGATATAAACCGGAAAATAGTGATGGGAAAACTTTGTTTTCGTAAAAAATATTTTTTTTTTCACAGTACTAATTATTGTATGGAATTATGCAGACGCCGATTTGTGAATTCAAGAACTTCGGGAAGTAAAAAGGAATAAAAAAATTTCAAAGAACTGATTGGGAATCGACCGCATGTTGATACAGATTGAATGAGGAAGCCCCCACTTCAACGCAAAATTTATATTAATTATTTTTATAAATTTTCGCATAAAAAAAGTATTGATATCCCAGCCAAAACAAAAATGCTCACCTACAAAAATGAAATCTATGTAAAGACCTAGTTTTTTAACAAAAGTGAGAAAATGATCGGTATATATTAATTGGGTAAGTTATTCAGGTGCAGGGTATTTCATATTACGACGTACGAACCGTCAGACTGTGGATATCACGCTACGTTTTAAATTTGATCTTCGAAGCTTTTTTGTATCCTCAAATACAGAGGCCCAAAAACCGTATCTAATCCTTCCTGTAAAGTCGGTAGGCGCCTATGCTTAAACATGGTCTGAGATTCAGTACTGTGCTATGTGATGAGAAGAAGACGAAAAACAAATAAAAATAACAATTAACTGAGTCAATTGCTTAGATACACTGTATAGAATACATAGTCAATGTATGGATTGTTTATTTTACTCCGACACATGCACAAATGAATAAAAGTATGACTTGTAGTGTATATAAAAATGAGCTGCAGGCATATATGATATACCCATACATATGATTTTTAATCAAGAGAAATTCTTCGTACAGATGTTTTATCTGAAATTGTGGCAAAACTATTCTTATGAAAACAAGTTTCAAATAAGTGTTGTTTTTTTTAAAATTAACATTTTTTGTGTTTAACTTTTCATCTATCTGTTGCTTTTAATTATCTGTTATTTTTACACGGTTTTAAAGATACAGATTTAACTTTAAACGCCCTACCAAGAAAACGCATGGGCCGATTTTATCCATTTATCCACGAACTTCAAATCATTATTTAGGCATAGAATAAACACACAAATTTTCAACTTGCTTTCTTTTTTGTACTTAACTAAATTATGGGCCCCATTTGATACATAAAACCAAAACTTTAATTACAATAGCCGTTAATAAAACCTTAACATCATTATTATTTTAGTTTCATGTGTGAATGCCATTAGAAAAAAAGGAAAGCTTTTAAACAAAAAGGGTGAAACTATAATAATAATTATAATTACAGGTCATTAATATGATTATTTAACTATTTACAGAAATTGTATTCCCGTCTAATAAATACGTTCAAAAAATTGTGTTCTCATGATAAGTTCAATAAATAACACACACAAAAAGGTTTTATTCAATATCGACATCAAAGTGATTTGACAGCAACGATATTGGGAAAACACACATCCCTTAATATATTATCTTGAGAATTGTGTTGTAAACGATTCCTTTTTCTATTCTTGAAATCATGAAAGATTTATTTTTAAAAGAACACATTTTTTATTTTTTCTAATATATCCTTTTCGATATTTATTTTCTTGGTGTAAACGTTTTTATGTTAAAAATTTCATATTATTTATGCGTTTTTCAGTTTTCAATTTAACAAAAATCTTACTTAAGTTGTAGGCTTATTTTTGTCAATATTGTGCAGATAAGCTTCAACTTTTCAGGGGGTTATTTATTTTGCTGAAATAATAATTCCTCTAGCCATGAACGACTTCCCATACATCAAGAAATATAGTAATAATTTTTTATCTTTTTAATTAAGATATTTACAAAACTCTTCGTCAGACTATTTTTTTATTTTATTTTAACATAATGTACAAGATTTAAAGCAAGTCGAAAAATCTACGGTGCGAACCCGAACTGCGCCTTACTTCTTTTTTACAAATAATTGATTAGTAGCAGTTTTTTTTTTGTATCAATAACATATGTTTAATGAAATTATTATAAATGGAAAATTTACAATCAATTCACAAATTGTAAAATCAATTACTTTAATTGGGTGCTATCTATATAATACATATAAACAAAATATATATTGGAACATCTCTAAAGAGTCGATAATAATAATATATATATACTACCCAATTTATTGAAATTACAAACACGATGGTGGTGATCGGGAGCCAAACATAATAAATTCAATAAAACTATCGTTACTCATAAATTATATGTTCAATTATTTATGAACAAATAATGCCAAAACCAATAAATAATTTATTAGTCAATTTATACCTCCATTTAGGGAGTCCCCATACAAAAAAATGTCTACATGTTTTGTTAATATTAATTTTAAAGGTTGGAAAATTGGTAAGAATATTTACTTTACATCACCATTCACAAAAAGGGTCAGAAACACACAAAGTCTGAAAATTTCAAATTCGCCCTAATACCTAGATCAGTTTTTGTATTATAAATACGTGTTTCGACTACAAAGTAGTCATCATCAGTATAAATTAAACAAAATAAATTTTATTGAAATTAGGTACTCTTGTTAAAATTACTTTCATTAAATTTACTCTTGTTGACATCACCCTTATTAAAATTACTCTTATTGTCTCCGGATATTATTTATTCGTTGCTAATAGGGAATATGCATGAAAATTTGTTTTCACTTGAATTGAAGCATGTTTACTTGACAAATATCAAGGTAAAATTACAATTTAAATAACTTTAAAAATAAGCGAGATATGAATGATTGAAATTCCCGATTAGACAAAGACGGTGATAGCCCTCTTGATATGTTATGTGACGTCATATTACACTTTCACCATTTAAAATACACGTAAAACTCCGTTTTTAGTATTTTTGCAAGAGTGAGACAGATAATAATCGTTAAAAGCTTATAGCTTCCTTGATATTTGTCGGATTTTAATTTCGTTTTTTAATATTATTACAGTATTAACAGTATTTTTATATTCTGAAAATAAATGTGAAAAAAATTTTCATGCATATTCCCTATTTGATGGCAGTTTCACGACGATCCTTGTTTGTGCCTTGCTTATATATGTTTGACGGACGTTGACTCTATTCTGTGATCGCTCTTGATTGGTGCTAAGTTATGTGTTGCGCAGTAAACGAGTTTTTATATTTTGACATCTTTAGAAAGAACGGACATACATTGACATTCAGAAATTCATAAGAAATATTATGAATCTACACCGGTTCCAAGGTCCGGTTAGAATAGACCGGTTCCAAATTCAGATTTAATTAAAATTTTACGGTAAAATTAACCGTCAGTATATCCGTCTCTTTCTAAAGATGTCAAAATATAAAAACCCGTTTACTGCGCCTTTGCGTTGCGCAAAAGCGCAACGGCGCAGTAAAGGCAAAAAAGTAAAAAATTTATTAGATAGAAATGTCATTTTGATTTTGTTGCTAGGATACGTTATAAATTTCCTTTTTCTCCCATGGGAAAAAAATCTACTTTTTCTCCAATGGGAGAAAAAGTACTACTTTTAGTACCTATTAGAAAGAATACTACTTTTAGTACCCATTTGGAGGGAGCAAAGTTGTCATTTTAGTCCCGAAAGTGCAAAAAATAGTATACTTACCGTGGGACAGAAGAGCCTTTAATCCCTTGAGTGCCTTTAACTCCACTCGCGGGATTAAAAGAGTCACTTTAGTTCCATGGTTAATAATATACTATTTTTCCTTCTTTTTAACCCGACTTCAAAAAAGGAGGATGGTTCTCAATTCGTCTGTATTTTTTTTTTTTTTTTATGTTTGTTACCTCAGAACTCCGTCATTTATGAACCGATTTTGAATTTTTTTTTTTTTTGTTTTAAAGAGTTTGATTCCCGATTGGTCCCATTGTCACCAAATCGCATTCTGATGAGGGGATCTCCGGGAAATTGAGGAAAATCCTCATTTTATATGTGATAACCGATTTCTGCGAAATTTTTTTTTTTTAAAGGGTATACTCATTCATAATGGGAAAATCAGAAAATTTTTTTAAAAACCGACTTCAAAAAAATTTTTTACAAAAAAAAAACCGACCCCAAAAAACAAAAATTTTTACAAAAAAAAACAAAATGCTTGTAAAAAAAACTGAAAATCTGTTATAAAAAAATGCACTAAAAATTATTAAAAAAAAAGAACGGGTAAAAAAAAAGTGTTATAAAAAAATTCACTAAAAATAAGTTGGTCGTTTAGTAGGTCTACCCATATTTAGACAAATAAAATCAGTTACAGAACTTCAAAGTCACTAAAAAGCGAGAAATAAAACCTATTTTGACAAAATGGAAACCCGACTTCTAAAATCAAATATTCTATAACAAAAGATGCACTAAAAAGTAAAAAAATAATCGCATATTCTTGTGCCAATTTTAGTTCACCAAAGCAAAATTTTTTAAATATATATGTACGATTATTGTTATTTTTGGAGGCGGTGTCCAAAAGTTATGTGAATTTCTCTATGTTGACACCGCCTCCAAAAATAACAATAATTGTACATATGTATTTAAAAATTTTTGCTTTGGTGAACTAAAATTGGCACAAGAATATGCGATTATTTTTTTACTTTTTAGTGCATCTTTTGTTATAGAATATTTGATTTTAGAAGTCGGGTTTCCATTTTGTCAAAATAGGTTTTATAAATTAGCTATACACAAATTTATTTTTTATAAAGTTAATATTTTGAATCCCTTTGAGAAAAGTCTCTGCAACTGTTGTTACACGAATCAGAGTTTTCACGAAGAGTGCATTTTATCTCCAATTCTAACACATCACCAAAAACATAACAATAGCTTCTATTTTTGTTAATATCAATGAATTATTATATTTTCAGTATAACCATTTTCCTTAACATAACAATATAACTTTTCATTGAAAATGATAAAGTAATCCAATTCTTTATAAAATACACAACATTAAACAAGGTTGTTTTTTGTTCAACTTTAGTATTTTATCCGATTTTAATGATATCTTTTTCAAATCCTTCAATAACAACTGTTTTTTTTTTCTGAAAGGTAATGTATATACAGAAAACCTTTTACGATACTTCAAAAACAATTAACGTGATTGTTCTATAATTACAAAAGATTGACATCTATATAAAAATTTTTACAAAGCATTATACATGAATGAATAGAGTAGACTACGTACAAAGTTTAAAAAATAGTCAACTTGACACATACTGAAAAAAAATATGAAAAAAACTGATGTAGCATGAATTTGACTAGTGAGTTGGAGATTCAATATGATGAATATAATATCAAAAACTATTTTAATTTTTTTTCTACCTATGTATACAAGATGGAAAGAAAAGTATGCACCAAACTTAGCCAGGTAATGATCAAGGTATATTAATTTCGAAATTTTTTGTTATTTTAATTACAAAACCACAGATTGGTAAATTAAAAAATTCGTTACGCAGGAGCTGCTTCAATTTAGCGAATTTCCTTACAATACATAAATCACTCTCTAGCGGTCACAATTTTAGTCTGATCAAAATGAAATGTCGTATATGATTTTAGTATTTGCAAGGCCAATTTTATTAATAAATGGCATACGTCAAGGAGAAAGGAGGTATAAAGAAAGAAGAAAACACAAAATGTAAAATATCTCTTTTAATATTAGAACAATCGAAAAGTGTGTAAGGAATAAATTTGTAGAAAATCATCTTTGCTACAATTCATCACCTTATCATTTTTGCTCAAACTCTAATGTGTACAGAGATATTGAGGAATTAAGTTTTTAATCTTAAACAGTCAATATTTCTGTAAATATTAGGGTAACAGAAAAAATGATAAGAAACAAAATTACAGTAAAACTTAGTACCTACAACTTTATTTCTTATAAATATTTCTATTTTTCGAATAGTAAGGGAGATATGTCAAATTTTGTGTTTCCCCCTCCCTCTAAACCCCTCTTTACCCTTGTTCGATTTTACCCATTAACGAACTTCACCTTTTGAATACCAAAAGCGTCTCAAATACCAAAATTCATTCCAATCAGATCAAAATTGTGACCGCTAGAGTGATTACAGACACATATGTATATATGTCCATAGATATATATATATATATATATATATATATATATATAAATTTTACAGATGGTGATTTTCGACGTCTACTAGATAGGATCGAGAGACATTTGTAATAATTTTTGCAAAATTTTGAAGTCGGTACGAAACCAATAGCTCTATTTCCTTTCAGGAAATTCGGTAAAAGTGTATTGTACACTACTACGACATGTGTTATTGCCATTAAATACATAGTTGTTAAAATTATTGTGTTGATTTCTAATGTAGCTCTTTTCGTTCAAAAGTTATATCGAGGTCACGATAACGTACACAGGCAAAAACCCCTTAAACTCGGCCTGTCGCACTACCGTGCTTTAGATTATTATTTAAAAATTTTACAATTAGTTTTGTGTATAATTTTTATACCCGGTATATAATACTCGTATATACCAGGGTATATATTTAGTGTAGTGCTGACTTTGTAACGGATGAAAATATTGATCGCAGAAAATAAATTTTGGTATAGGTGTTCATAAAATGATCCACTTCATCCATTTCTGCATTAATGTCTGTAAACACGATAACTCAAAAACAAAAATAGACAGCGAGCTGAAATTTTCTATGTGTGTTCTAGAGGTAAAAAGTAAGGTCAAGTTCGTGAGTGGGAAAAATTACCTAAACAGCTTATCTTTGAAACCGTAGGAGATAGAACAAAAATTTAAAGACAAAAAATCTTCCTTTTTTAAAAATAAACAAATTTATTGAAACTTTTTTCATAAAATCAGTATACACCGAATGTTAAGCAGTTAACTCAGTTGCTATTTTCACTTGTATTTTATAATTCATTATTACTTAACAGTATTATTGAATAGTTTTAATTTTGTATAGTATTGAGTAAAACTTTTTAGTTAAGGATGTACGAGCGCTGATGTTTAATCCATTTATAAAATTCTTCAAAATCTTATTTAGTACATTCATCAAAGTTCACAATAATGATGATTATTTTTTGTCGTAAGTTAAAATTAAAATTTAATTTAGGCCCGTCATACCGGAATTTTATTGGATCAATCTCTTTATTAATATTTCTATTTTCTATTGCGATTTTTTTTTTTCGTCTTATTTTATTCCAAGTGAAAATTATCAAAATATGTAAAATATGTGTAAAAATATAGGATTATCCATAAGAGCAATGCATAAAACTCGAAGTTTAACATTAAATAATTAATTCAAGACCCCCGTACCCCCCCTGAAACTTTTATAATTGATTTATATGCACTTCAACTACATGTAAACAAAAAATCAAACCGTAATCTTTTTGAAACTTCAGTGCTCGTACATCCTTAAGGACTATTTAATGTTTTGTGAGTTTAAAATTGCTTGCTTTCCCATATTTTGAGTAATTATTGAATTACTAAATTTTGTGAATCAAGTTTAATACATAGTTGATAATAAGAGTATACCAATTTACCAACCTCTGGTCTCATGATTAAAATCTTATATTTCTATGAAAACATAGAATTTTGGAAATTTTTCCAAGATACATTTCCGCTTTGCTTTTCCATAGCCCAAGTTTGAGTCATACTTTCCCTTTCACTCTGATGGTAATAGGCGAGGTTACTGACGTTTTAAATAGCACCCCAAGTCTTCAAGTGTTCAAAATATTTATAATTTGCGATTTTTACGCCTTATGTCAATGATTTTCTTATTGAAACGGCTTTGTTATGAATTGTTGAGCTATATTTTTAATGCAAGCATTTTCGGAGCTATAATCATAATATGAATATGTCTTTCTATATTGTATCGTATTTTTCTTAGTTAAATTTTTATAATCGCTAAAATTTGAATCCAGGTCAATGTGCAAGATTATCAAGTGGAATTCAGTTAGCTCTACAACTTTTGTATAGATTAATCTGTTACTTTACCGCCACCCCATAGATTATTTTTACATTTGAATTGTGTTAGTTAATATTTAAAAACAAAAAATACAGAACCCTTTTACTATGTATGTCAAATTATAAGTGTTGTGTAATATCATGACACAAGTTTTTTCTTTCTTTTCATACCAATTTCATTAGCTCGGAACACAAAAGACACGGCATACAAAAACTAAATAAGAAGTGTAGTACTATGTATATAGTACAGACACTTAACACACATAATTCATTGTATGAAACGCCCACAAGATGCACAATTGACTTTCACGATTATGCTTACAATTTAAAAATAACTATAATTCAATATTAGAATCTTATTAACACATTTTAAGACAAGTTAAAAGTTTTTGTATTAAGGTATTGCATTATATATCGCAGAAGTCGTTAATCATTTACACGTTATTATGAATGTATTCAATTAACTGACATTGGTTTCAATAATTTGATGGAAATTATGTTTTTAATACAATTTGTATGGTTCTTAAGTTTTATTAATCGACTCCCGAAGAAATAATTTTAATGATATTATACCTCGATGAGAAAAAAATTTATTTTCCCTTTCAAGTGCAAGCGGATGAGATTCTCGGCTAGAACTTCCCTTACTACCAACCTCCTTTAGAAAGTTTCCTACAATCCGTAAACTTGAGTATACAATTCAAAGTGAGGAAAACGGTCCGTAGCCGTACTCTATCTTTTTTAGGCTCACGTAGATTTGAGCTCTTCTGCGGTTAACATTTCCGAGAAGATTTTTGGCTGGCTCCAGTCCCAGAAAAGATATCCATAGCGATGATCTTTTGGGTTCTCCTTCCTTCCTGAATTGTTCTTGATTGATATTGTCTCCCAGTCAGTACACATAAGGGTTTCGGTCCTATATGAGGTGTCGATGTTCTTATCCGTGTCAGATAGTACGCTACCACAGGCTTGCATATATAGGATGTTCTAGAGTAAGTTGAAAATATGTTGAATATTTCGATTACACAGTCATCATCTTCAGAACCAATTCGTTAATCGTAATTATTTTCAAATATTTATTTATATTGTTGCTAAATATTTTAATTAAAATAATAATTTTTAGATGGCTTTCGATTTTTTAGGCTATCTCGAACTCTTAATGTTTTGAAGATTAAATCAATCACAATCGTTATTTTATGAAAATCTATACCAACAATTTTTTTCTGCGATCAATATTTTCAACCGTTACAAAGTCGGGACTAAACTTAATATAACCTTGTATATATTATGTATACCGGGTATAAATATGACTAATCGGCATTTACCTATGAGGAAAGAAGATATTATAAACAAATATACCAAAAGTTTAATTTAATTTTCTATTAAAACAAGAACTATGCATGTAAGAAGGGCATTATAAAATGAATGATTTTTACTTCATGTATAGTAATTTAAATGAAAAACTATATTTGAAAACAATTGTTGGAATTATTATGTGGTATCTGATTTTAATTTGAATAACAATAGATGAAATGTTTGCTTTGGTAAATACCAAACTAAAATTACCTTCAGAATACTAATTATATTATTTTAAACAAATTTCTTCTTTACTTAAAATCCAATTACACCATCTTTCTACAAGGTAGTCAACTGTTTCTAAAATATTACTTACGATAATAAAAGAGATAAAATACTGTATGTGAGTGATTTTTTAATTGTGTGATTTGTCTTTCAAACTCGTTGCAAATGCATATTTGACACCACGTTACGTCATTTTTTCCAAACAAGTAAACGGTTTCCATTTATTAGCGAAAATCGATCTTACATCTAAACATAACCAAGAAGCTGAAAACCAATCAGCTTCATCGAGGGTGCTTAGCCAATCGAGTTAATTATGTGGTCTTATTTGTAATGCTAATTAAATCTGAGTTTTGCACAAATTTCAACAACTTTAAATTAGATTTATCAATTTGATGGTTGTTATCTTTTAACGTGAGCAAAATACGTGACAATTTATTTATACTTTATATTCCTGATTGTTGTTCATTATTAATGTCAAAATTTAGATAAAAATCCATAATCTTGACACATAAAGGAGAATGATGAAAAATGAAATAAAAATACCAAATATGAATGGTATAATAATATATAATAAGGTACATAACTTTAAAAAATTACAGCTATCGTCTACATTCATAAAACCTATTTTAACAAAATGGAAACCCGACTTCAAAAATCAAATAATCTATAACAACAAATGCACTAAAAAGTAAAAAAATAATTGCATATTCTTGTGCCAATTTTAGTTCACCTAATCAAAAATTTTTCAATATATATGTACAATTATTGTTATTTTTGGAGGCGGTGTCAGCATAGAGAAATTCACATAACTTTTGGACACCGCCTCCAAAAATAACAATAATTGTACATATATATTTAAAAAATTTTGCTTAGGTCAACTAAAATTGGCACAAGAATATGCAATTATTTTTTTACTTTTTAGTGCATTTGTTGTTATAGGATATTTGATTTTTGAAGTCGGGTTTCCATTTTGTCAAAATAGGTTTTATTTCTCGCTTTTTAGTGACTTTTAGTGCATTTTTTTATAACCCTTTTTTTTTTTTAATTTTTAGTGCATTTTTTTATAACAGATTTTCAGTTTTTTTTACAAGCATTTGGTTTTTTTTTGTAAAAATTTTTTTTTTTGGGTCCGGTTGTTTTTTTATAAAAAATATTTTTGAAGTCGGTTTTTAAAAAAATTTTCTTATTTTCCCATTATGAATGAGTATACCCTTAAAAAAAAAAAATTCAAAATCGGTTCATAAATGACGGAGTTCTGAGGTGACACACATTAAAAAAAAAAAAAAATACAGAGGAATTGAGAACCATCCTCCTTTTTGAAGTCGGGTTAAAAATGATGAAGAATATGGTATGTTACTGACAGTTTCTATACACCAAGTAGATAGGAAACCATCTTATTGTAAATATATATTGCCACGTTCGTCTACTGAAAACTACTCTCACTTAAATATTATATACCTTATTCTCCTATTCGAGTAAGAGAAGTAAAACTCTCTTTAATAATGGGGTGTACCTATAATGTAAAAAGGTATATTTCAAGAGGCAATAGAAAATTTATACCAAAAAAATCGTATAAAAAAGTAATATAACTTCTTGTTAGCAATAAAAATGTGTATATATTCTATCTCCCAAGCTAAACGTAATACACGCCAAGTGTAATACATATTGAATATGTAAGAAGCTCTAAAACTTTTCTCTGAAAAGCTCAAACACGAGACAGGCAGAGCGTGTGTCATTACCTTTAATACTAGATCATTTCCTATGAGAAGAGATGGTATTCTTTAAAGTCCCGTAGGTCAAATGATCCACAAAATATTATCCGTTTTTTTTTTTTTTGCCTCTGCAAATTATTTTGCATAAATGGAATTTTGTGTTCGAATTGGATAGAAATTCGTTGCGATACACGACCACTACTTAAGTGATGAGTACTGCACAAGTATAGTTTATTTCCAGAAACTCAAAATTCCCATTTTGAGAAAAACCTGACATTTTCAGGTTTTTCAGACAACTAGACACCCTGTATCTTCCTTCTTGGAACTAAGAATACACAATTACTGTCTCAAGTAACTTTCCGTTTCTGTCGGCACTCTGTATAAACAGGTTACTGTCAAATTTAGTGGTCTGTGGCAGATGTATACACAGTTGAGGTAAGACACCTAACTACCATGAGCCTTAAAGGGACGACTACAGACGTGCAACCTGTGCAGGAACATTTTAAGGACAAATGAATGTTTGGTAGTAGGTTGCTAGTCTGTATAGCTGTTGCAGAATAAAATTAAATCCCTTGATCTGGTTGGTGTAAAAATCAAAATTATTTGATATTTTGTGGGAGGAGTTTAATGTTGCTGTACAAGTTGCTAGTGTGTAGCGATATTTGCAATATATTATCAAAAATTTTATGTTTTCCTAATATTTTTTTATGTTTTATTACATAGATTGATTATACTTTATTATATACATTATTATTTTTATACTTTATTTTTTGTATTGATAACAACAAACTGGAGAAACTGTAGAGATACATACAAATAAACTAATAAATAAACTACAAATCCAGTGATTTGTAATTTTTAAGATAGAGTAATAAAGTAATGTTCCCAATTTTGGTTGCGCGTCTGCAGGCAAAATATTTTGTAGACGGAGTTCAATGTTACTACACAATGTTCCACGTTTGTAGCCAACTTTAGTGTACAAGCATCTCTTCGTATATTCACCTCCCTTCCCAATAATCTATGTATCACACAATTAAGTGAAAAACTTCCAAGATTTGAAGCGATGACCGTTACAGAATGAATATTAATTCAACTTGAGTTTCTTCAAAACCCATAGACTCTATATAGCGTCGGATAATACATGCTTGACGCAATGCTTATGTCCTACGACATGAAGTTTAGATATATGACAATCGCACGAAATTCTAATTTTTTTTCCTATGAATACTTTATTTAAACTTGTACTTTTCTTTTTTTCTAAACTTTTCCTTTCAATAAAAAAAATATCATTAAGTAGTAGTTTTTCCCGGAGAAAAAAATCCGCATACAATGAATGCATGTCTAGCTAATATTAATGTATAAACTTGAAAATATAACATTTTTATTGAAATACATCACGAAAATATAATTTCTCATTTATTTTCCGATGTGATTAAATTTAAAAAATCTCCCATAGCCAATTATTTTGTACACGTGAATGCATGAGGATAATATAAAATGTTCTTATTCATTTTTAAATTCCCGTTTAGTAATGGATAGCTTCTAGTAAGGTTCGTTCGTATACAGGTAGATGTTCGCTCTATCAGATAAAAATTTAATAAGGTTGCAGTTTTATTAAAACATATAAAAATAACTTGAAATGGTGAATAAGACATTGATAGAATTTCTTCTATAAAAGTGTCTGTTACGTTTTGTTTGTGATAGATGATCTAAATTTCTGTAGATTTTACTTCTGTTAAACTAGATTTGTTTATACTATAAAATTGTAAAAATTTTATAGAAAACAAATTTTATTATCGAAACAGACGTGTTCTTGGAATTCATTAGTTAGATTAATTCTTTGTTTGCTCTGATTATAAAGCTTATTAATCGTTTTATGTTTTGTAAATTACATTTTTGAATACGTGCCTATAGACTTTTTATAGTGTCTATATAGACTATTATGTACTCGCAGATAAGATTTGCAATAGTCTGAAGTAAATATTGGTACAATAGGTTTACAATAGATTTGTGCCTTATTGATTCGGTTTTCGAAAAAATGCTTCGGATAAAAATTGTTCATTATAAACATAGTAACAATTTATATTCGAATTTTTTTTTGGAAAATCGAATGAAAATCGTTTAAAAACTAACATCAACTTTTGTACTTTACTGTATTGTTTATGAATTTCGAAGAACTGACAGCAATCAGAATAGTATCAAGTAGGTATTTATGGAAATAAAGAAGATGAGTAAAATTCGTCCGGTAATCAGTCTAGTAAAATTTCATGAAATTGGAGGTTGAATGCTGACTTTAATGTCAGTGTTGTAAATCGTTTCGGAAATATACAGTGGGTGTATCACATAAATTATAACAGATTTTTATCTGAAAAAATATTAGCTCTACCAAAAAATACTTAACATATATAAACTAAGCCATGTAACAGTCAATGGCCATCACAATATGGGTGCTAGAATAGACGTGATTTTAAATTCAAAATTAAATTAGTAAACGAATGAGAATTTTATTGCTCTCAGAGTCATAAAATTTAGGTGATAACCATCCTAAATATATAAAAGTATACGAATATTATTATGAAGGTATATTATTTGAATGTCGATTATTGGAAATGTGACCTAAATTTTATGGCTCTTGAATTTAAAATCACTTCTATTCTATCAGCCATATTGATGGCCATATATTATACTTGACTGCACGTCTTATAAAAATCACGAGTTTCTCTTTAAGAGAATATTCATTCTGAATTGAAAGATGAATTGGCTTTTTAATATAATATAATACAATATTGATACAAATCAATATAATAAATATGATTTATTATTGGTTATTCATTAAGGAATAACAGTTTC
Source organism: Nineta flava (assembly GCA_963920215.1). Taxonomy (NCBI): domain Eukaryota; kingdom Metazoa; phylum Arthropoda; class Insecta; order Neuroptera; family Chrysopidae; genus Nineta; species Nineta flava. The sequence goes on along the minus strand of OY986041.1, from coordinate 79,959,224 downwards.
TATTTAGAAAGAGGTGACACACATTAGTGGGAAACCATTAGTCGCGTGTATGTAAATCGAAAAAAAACTTTTCTCTCTGCCCTCTCTTTAAATAGAAAAAGTTATTTTTTATTACCTAAAGAAAACTTTTCAACAAGTGAGAATAACAAATAACTGAGTTAATTGCTTAAATACCCGGTTTATACTGAATTTATGGAAAAAAAATCAAACAAAAGTTGTTTATTAAAAAAAAAACATTTTTTGTCACTAAATTTTCGTTCTATCTCTTACAGTTTTAAAGATAGGCAGTTTTGCCCATTTTGCTCAAACATGGTCCGATTTGCCCATTCACGAACTTCACTTGAGAACTTTTAGCTCGATAACACACATTTCAGCTGGCTATCTCTTTTGGTTTTTGAGATATCATGTTTACGGACGGTGTTTACGATGTTTACGATATCGTGTTTAATATACCCTGAAATATATTATATACCGGGTATAAAACCTTGTTCTTTATTTTTATTTTAAAATACACATGACGAATATTACTTATTTCAATTACAGCTAATGAAAATTTATACTGGAGTTCTTATGACATAACGCACATATTTTAAAATCATCATTCCATTCCAGGAAGAATATTTCCTGATTTTGAAGATAAAAAAACGGTATCAGTAGAATTGTATAAAATATGAACATATAGTATGTTTTTAAAAGGAATCGAGAAAAAAAAAACATTTGAGACATTGTGACTCCCATGCTTTGAAAAATATGTTTTTACGAGTAAACACATAAAAACAATAATATAATATTCATGTATTTAGTAGTGAAGAAGGAGGATTTGGATAACAAAATAATAATATACGAAATTAATTATGCACTAAATATTTTATATACTTTTATTTTTTATGGCAGGTATGTTATTATGTCTACCGGTTTCAAACATAATCAATAAAGCTATTTGTTTACAGCACCTCCGTTAAGCTAGCAGAGCAAAGTACCGAAAATGAATTTACTACGTATCAGAATTATGTGCTTATTGTGATTTTTTTATTTCGCAAAAAGTGCAATTAAAGCACAAAAATTTTAATTGCAGCACATAATTAGCACATAAAAAGCACTTAATTTTGGTAGGTAGTAAATTCATTTTCGGGATACTTTATAGCCGATGCTCTGCTGTCATGATATTAAACTAGCCGAGCACTTTTAATTTTCATATTCCGCCGAAACAAAAAAAGCACAAACATATTAATTGCAGCACATAATTAGCACATAATTCTGGTACGTAATATATTCATTTTCGGTACTTTGCTCTGCTAGCTTAACGGAGGTGTTTACAATGATGTGTATAAGTATATCGGGTCGTCGATTATAATACAATTTTTCATCCCCTATCTTACTATCTTAAACGTTGATTGAAATAAAGTTGCGTATGTTCTTTCCAAGATTCAAGTTATCTCAATACCAAATTTCGTCAAAATTATTTCAGTGGTTTAACCGTGAATTATTAATATTTTTTTGTAAACTAGCGTCTATTTATATACATTGTTAAAATGGTTGCCTTTCGGTTAAATTATACCAACGGAGGCCACTAACGTTTACTTTATTTGACATTTAAGTAATATATCTGAAAATTGATAACCTTCTTTCGACATGCAAATGAAAAATCATACACATCTAGAGTGGGAATCGAACCCACAACCTCTGGCATTCTATTATGTTCAGAGTTACCTATTATGTAATGGTAGTAGAGGTACTTTCGGATGTATATATATATATATATATATATATATATATATATATATATATATATATATAGAGAGAGAGAGAGAGAGAGAGAGATTTCTAAATATTTCTGTCTAAACGATATTCATTTCAAATACAATATTTATCGTCAACCTACTCTTGTAACTTCGATAAAACGTAGATAAGATTCTAGCCTGGTATTATATTATACCTGACGATAAATCCTATCAACGATTCGATCGAAAATTTTTAAAAAAAATTCTAGACATTATATAAAAGCTTGTTTTAAAATGAAATATTACCTTTAATTTGTTATAGGTGGTTTATAACGACAAGTTCACTTTTACTATATTGTAGAATCAACAAAAACATGCTATCCAATCGTGTGGGCATTGAAAAATATAAACCAGACAAAATGTCGCTTTTTATTTACGTATAAAACAATCTAGTTAGACCTCAACAACCTAGTTAGACCAGCAGCTGACACGCGAAAAAAATGTTTTATGTCTATTTAGAAAAAATGCTTCGGATAACAGTTGTTCATTATAAGTATACTAAAAATCTTTATTCGAAACATATTTCCGAAAACCGAATGAATAAGACACAATCAACTATAAAAATTTGCGATCATAGCGATACTTATGCATCTGATTGTACAAAAACCATGTTGTATGTAATTCAGACATTTCTATGGCTAGTCTTGAAGATTACACCCTAGATATAATATACAGGATGAATCGAACCAGGCGCATAATAAAATGCGCCTCTATTTATTACTATGATCTTTCCATTTCTTAATAACATCCAACAGAATGTTATACGTACATGTTATACGTATCTGCAGAACTAAGATGTTAGGCCAACACTATACCTCTCACAAATATATTCACATATATTGTCTAATATATGCTGTATTATACTCTCTCCATTAAAAATAGTTCAATAAATATGTTATTCGTTTTATAGAAAGAAATACAGGCGTATACCTATTATGCGTCTGGTTCGATTCACCCTGTATATACAGGTATATTCATTTTAGTTTTGACAAAACTTGTATACACTTCTTTGTATTTTTATACATTATGCGCCTGTGTAAAAATTAAAATCAACAGTTCATTGATGATGAACTCAGTATATATCAGATATTGAAGCAGTTAACTCAGTTAGTTAGTTGTCATTTTCACTTGTTTAAGTTATGTTAATTTTATATAGTGCAATTGTGTTATTATACAGTTTTGGGGTAACCACACCCACAACTCTGATCATTAAAAGTTACATCATAGTATTGATTTTTCACGTATCAGCTGCCGGTCTAAGGAATATGTTACACCTACATTTTCATGACAGATTTGTAATCAACTTAAAGACCAAAAACATAATCGATCAAAATACAACCACAATAAAATGAATAAATGCAAAAGGTACAGATAGATATACACAAACAATACACAAAACCTGTTTTCTTTCTCTATAGAATTTTGATCAATCCAATACAACTTTACGATAAAGTAAAAATAATATTGTTGTGTGTTGAAATGTTGGTTATAATCGATTGTTGGGTATAATTTAAATATAAATATTGTATACAGAATGTTTTGGTTTAAATACGAGCATGATATCCAGTAATGAAAATCTAGAGATATACTTTTAGGGTTCCAAGGCAAAATGAAACACTTACCGAATCACCTCGATATGTGTCGGTCACAGATGTTTTTCTTCACAGTTGTAATAAGTAGTTACCCAAATAAGGAGACGCGGTTTAAAATTAGTTTTTTTTTTAGTTATCAGTTTCGGAGGTTAAAAGGGTAAATTAAAAAAAAAGGCATCGTGTAGGGTTTCAAATGAAAGAAGCTTATTGAAGCAAGAATTCAGCAATATGTAAAATGTATTTTATTTATACATTTGAGGGAGGGGTTAAAAATTGTTGCCTCCCACCCATACAAAAGGAATGCCTTAAATATTCATCTTTTTCGTAACCTAATTCCTATAGTTATTGTACTTATTTTTATCGAGTGTACACTCTTGCGGAGAATTAAAATGCGAGACAAGGGTCAGCTTGCCATGCGGTGATTTTTGCTTGACTTCAAGAACTATTTTTCTATAATTGATTTTCATTTGTTTGTATCAAAATTTAAAAACTATCTATTATACTATTTATTTTACTGGCAAAAATTTATAGTTAAAAAAATAGAACTAAAAAGCAAACAGTAAAAAAAAACAACTATTATTTGAAATCGACACAAATTAGAAGTCAGTGAAAAGTGAGTTTCACGATATACAAAGTTTTCACAGGTAAGGTTAATAAAAGCGTATTAAAAAGATAATTCATTCACAATCTAAAGCGATTATATTATTCACGTACTTAATATTTCAATGATATTTATTGAGAATGCAGAATTTCCAAAACTCAACTGTATATAAATATAACAGTGAATAATACTAAAAACTAAAATGCACATGTGTATGTGTATATATCTGTGTGTATTGCGATAAGCGGTATTTATAAATCTAACCGAACAATTTAAAGTAGACGACCTTGATGTTTGCCTTCATAAAGCTTCAATACATTTAAGTAGGTAGTATGTATGGTATATACAAATAATAATACTATTATAATATATGTAATAGGTGTATTATTTTATATATTTAAATACTAGTATGTATATTGTATAATAACAATAGTTTCAAGTTAGTAATATCATGACATCAAACACTAGAAATATTTCTTAGCATAGATATTGTACTAAATATTCATTTTACAACAGACATGATATCATAATAATAATATCTCTATTATATTGTGCATAATACACATTTCAAACATTTATATAAAGACGTTCTTCACTTCAACAATGATTTGCTTCAACAGTTATAGCAATGAGACGTTACAAAATTATCTCTCCAGTGAAATGTTTGGCATAATTTCTTTATTTATCTAAGAATTTTTAACTGTCTTATTAGTTACAAAAGACGAACTCTAGATTTTATCATTATTAGTATTTGATTTCAACTCAACATTTTGTGTCCCTTAGAATGGCTCAAAGAGCGAGCACATTTAGGGATAGGCTTTAGCAGCTAACTAAAGTCGTTCAAAATGTTCTTTCTAAGCCATTACGATTACTTGAAAATATTTCCATTTATAGTCTATGTTTGGAGGTCCTTATGTTACAGATCCTTATAACCTCTGAATGGCAATAATAAAGTAACCGGATAACTGAGAGTATTACAGTTTGCCGCTAATTTGCAGTTTCCAGCTAACTATTTTGGTCGGATGTAACTAGTTTACCTGTGCGAAGCCAGAGCAGCTAGGTAATTAAAAATAAACGTATATTTTAATTTGTATTTTCAGTGTCAAACAAATATAATAAAACATGTATTTCCGATAACAACACCTTTTTTAAAAATAGAAATAAGTATACCTATATACCATATTAAGAACATGGAAGTAATCTAATCACATCAACTTGTTAACTTTTGTTGTTGATATACTTTACTTTGTATATTGCACCATAATTACAAATATATCTACGATACAAACAAATCATTTACAATTATTATTCAAAGGAAAACATAAACCAATGGCTGTAGTACGTAAGGCAGTTATTTCGCGTTAATATTTCACCACTTTCTAAAAAAAACACAATTTTTAAATAAATAATAACACAACTAATAACTTTTATATTGAAACAATTCTTTTGAAAACGGAATGGGAGTTCAAGTATATAGTGTCAATTTGAATAGTCGGTTTACCGAAGCATAATTCAGTAGAATAGGCAGCTGCTCGAAATTAATATATATAGAGGGGGGCTCTAAAATACAATTTATGTTTTGAATATATTATTTTCTTGCAGATGTAATACAAAAGCAAGTGGCGTTCCTTTTTCAAAATTTTACAGATAATATTTGCTACATCGATTCAGTACTTGAACAAATATTTAGAACAATAGTTTTTAGTTCAACTAATCAGAATAAAACAAAAAATAATCTCTTTACGGATGTTCCAGCATGAAACCACTTTTCGACAGATTTTATTCATTTTTTTTCACAGACAAAAATAACGTTTTCTAATAAATTCCCAAGTTTCAGAATTTTTGACCGTTTAGAACGCGAGATAATTAATAGCAAAGTAATCATTCTTTCCACTCTCTCTCATTAGAAGCATGTAAAACTTCATGCCCGCCCAAATATTATCTGTTGTAATAAAAAAAATACTCGGCAGAATTTAAAAAAAACTAGAATAGTAAAGATAAATATTTATTAAGTAAATTTTTTTTTTAAATCGCGTTTTACCGTTTTTTTTCCGAAATATAAAGTTTAATATTATTTTTTATTTCAAAATGGCATTAATTTGTATATATGAATAGTGACTATAACTATGTGTTGTGTATGTGTGTATATGTATTTGTTCTATAATAAAAGCAAACCGGTAATTTTGTCCTAATTATATAAGATAGTGCTGGAACTACCTTGATATAAACATAAGAAATAATAATAAAACATAAATTGGAACATAAGAAGTAATCTCTCATATATGTAGGTACCTATAATAATTAGTAGTAACACACTTCATACACAAAGTATAGCAACACAACAAGCTACACTGCTGCTGCATTGCACCAGATATATATTTTATTCCTGGAATACACACACACGTTAAAAAACCCTGAAGTACTATTTTATAAAACTCCTAGATAAATTTATTAAGTGTTTTTGTTGATGTTTAGAATACTTGATAAAACATAAACATAAATGTAAATATAGAACCACCTTTTTCTAGTACATAGTGCTTTATAAATACACAACAAATACTGCTTAATTAATTACCCTATTAATAAATTATAGCTATAGTACAGGAGGCATCAAAAGTTGATGTTAGTTTTTAAAAATTTATAATTGATTTGTGCCTTGATCTCTATAATCCAAAAGTCAAAATGGAGCCTTACTGATGAAGTAATACTCATCATATATATATATATATATATATATATATATATATATATATATATATATATATATATATATATATATATATATATATATATAATTTATATAAGGCTTAAATGTCACTAAAATTGAGGAAAAGAATTGGTTGATGTTATGCAAAAGGCGTTCAACCCACATAACATGAAAATTAGATATAAAGAGTTTTAAGTTTTTTGAAATTAAATTCCAAATTTTGCCCCAAAATTTGGTGAGACACGCACTTTTTGTGATACACGCACCAAATTAAGGAGCAACATATCTCTGACTTCACATCCCAGAGATAGTTACGATTATATAATTCATATGCATATAATTGCTCTAGGAATTGGGGCAAAATTTGAAATTTAATGAAAATTAGAGTTATCCCACCCAAGTGGGAGAAAACGATGTTCCCTACAATGTTCAAAAATGATTCAAGCCCCATCAGCTGTTCAAAATCTAATAAAATAAAAATTCTAGCCAATTATCTCAAAACCAGCCACCTGTGGGTTAACTCTTTTTTACATAACATCACACAATTTTTCTGTATTAAATATCAAAAAATCAACTTTCACAAAGACAAAAATGAGAGAAATATACAACACAGGCACACGAAAAAAAATAAGATCTTGTTTCGCCAGGCAAGATAAGCATATCTAAACGCTAAATCCGAATTCAGGTTTGTTTTAACTAGGTCAGATGGCCGTTCGTTCATAACCTCAAAAAAAGTAATTTGCATGTTTTAACAGTCATCTCTTTAGTGAGGTTAGGAACAAAATTTGGCCGAGTAAAACAAACCCCGGTTTCGGATTCAACGACCCCAAAAATGTTTTTTGATTCATCTCGTGGACAAGACCTCTAATTTAAAAAGATATTTCCGAAGTTTTTTTATTGAAAAAAATTAATTTTTAAGTATTCTTAGGTCAAAAGTAAAAAGACATTTTTTGCTGGTATTGTAACGATGAATACGAAAATAAATTTCTAAATGAGACATTCTTGAAAATGGGAGCAAATTCGGTTTTTACATGACTAAGGAAATCTAACCGGGTTGCCAAGCGGCATAAACGTTTGTAAAGTACTAGAAATAAATAAGATTGTTAAAAAAAATTGAATAACTTCTTAGCTTATACTAATTAATTCGTTTAATTTAGATTATTATTATTGTATAACTTTTCACTGTAACTATGAATAATTCTGCTACTTACAATAAATACATTCCTTAGAACAATTCAATTTTATTATGTGTGCATAGTTTTTCTCAATTTATCAAGGTTGTAAAAATTTTCCACATGCTTCTATTTATTTAAATAAATACTTAAATATAATTCAAATTTAGTGTTTTATAAGTAGCGTTACACACATGATTAAAATGCATACAATTAAATTTTTACATAATTAAAAATAATAACCATCACTGGTGTCATGTCGTTTCCTATATAAAATTAAGTAGTTTAATAATATGTAAGTATATTTATGACCTTGAAAAATTTTTGGTGTAGTTTTCACCGAATATTTTTAAGATAAAGATACTAAAATATATGAAATACCCCGAGGTAGTTGATTAAATAATCCAATCTTTTAACACTTTCTTATTTAAAGATTTATTCTTTTCAATTTAAATATATGTTTTAACAAACTTCTTTCGATTAAACGACCTTGTATTTTTTACTTTTTTTTACCTATTTACAATAAAAGTCCCACTTAACAAACCCTAAAGGCAAAAATTTAGATATAATTCTTACTAAAAGATAAATTAGATTAGCTCGAGTATTCGAGAGTAGCCGAAAATCGAATATTCGAATAACGCTAAAAACATTTTCGTTTGTATGAAACAGCTTAAAGAGTTTAAAAAAATTAATATCCTACAAACGAAATAATTAAGAAAGACTGAAATATAATTATTATATTAGTAATAATAAAAAACGATGACAATATGGACATTAGTTATGTTAACAAGTTCAATAAACTTTTGTGCACCTTGATTTCACATTGAATATCTAAAGTATAACACTGAATTATTTTAAATATCACATGCGATTTACAACTAATTTTTATTCCTAAGTTTTAATTAATCACACTGAATATTTTCATATTTTTATCAAGGTTATTAATAAATACAGCAAAACTATACCATTGTATGATAATATATCATAAATATTAAATTTTATGAAATATATGTTAAATTTACACTTTAACACCAAACACAAATTGATAATTAATTAAACAATTCTCACATAGTACAAAGAAATTTTTTTCTTAATAAAAATTTATGGCTTTCACTTGAATACATTTCACTGCTTAGATGAAAAACCAACACTAATAAAATCCCTTCCTCCAATTCAACACAAGTTTATTCCTTCAAAAAACATTTCACTCACTTTGAAATTCCACAAAAAAAAAAATCTCCAGTTTAATCAATTGTAAAAGCTAATGTATAATCTTGCGAACAATGTGTAAATACGTTTGGTGATAACGAAAAAAAATCGGTATTCTTTTCGAGATTACATTTTCTTAAGGCTTATTTGATGTCACCACATATACAACTGAAATGTATTTTACTACATAATATGTTTCTTAATCAATGGTTCGTAACGAAAAGCATCTTCGTCACATAGAAATTTTTTTTTATCCATCTATTTCAATCTTTTTTTCGAACTGAGCTTACATAGAATTATCCTTTTCGATAAAAAAAATAATACAAATTGTGCATTGACATACAAGATATTATAGTATTAGTATAATAAAATTTTTATTTATTTACAAAGAAAATATTAGATTATGTGTATATAAGATTTAAAGAATCATTTACAATAATGACGTTATGAAAATTTATTTTATGACAAAGCAGAAAATTTCTAAACTAATATTATTTTTATAAATATATAAATATAGAAAAATTGCGTTGGCAGAAAATGCATGTATAACTTGTTTCATATTAGAATGAGAGTGCCAACAGTAGTATAGCGCCGCAGATAGATTTTGACACCTTTTAAAATACACGAATGGCATGTTTAGTTAAATAAAATTAACTATTGGTTAAAGAGAAACTTCTTAACAATCATTATAAAGCTTCGCTTTTTAGTCTGTGTGTGAGATCTTGGTAGGAATAAACACAAAAACAGTTTAAAGCTGATTCCATTAATAGTCAATTAGGGGCCGTTTATAAGCTAAGCGGTCTAGGAAGGGGAAGGGAGTGGTGCAATAAAAAGCGACCGTAGTCACGTGTGGGTCTACACGTCTACATGGTGGGAGGGAAAGAATGTGCCCATAATAGTGTTCAGAAGGGATTGAACAAAACTATACATATTACATATCATATTATTATTTGCGAATACTTGAGCATCACAATACAATACTAATGTTAATTTCCATTAAGATTACGAAGAGATAGTATGAAAGAACTATACTATATAAACAAACGAAGCGTATACTATATAAACAAACATGTCATTGAATTTTTAATTAAATATTGAAATGAACAAATTCAAAATAACTCGAAATTTCTAAATAAATTCTTTCATATCAATATTTTATTAAAAATTAATAGACATGTTTGTCTATATAGTATAAGCTAGTTCTTGCATACTATGTCTTCGTAACCTTAATGGAAATTGTCATTAGTATTGTAGCGTGACGCTTAAGTATACACAAATAATAATATGTTAGAATAATAACTTAATGTTGACTTCAAATAAATACTGTCAATGATATGAAAAAATTGACTCATTCATCAGTATCATCCGTGGTGAATCGGTAGCACACTGAGCTAGAAATCCAAAGTTCCAAGAGTTCGATACCTGGTAGATGAGTTGATTTTTTCATTTCAATATTTAATTATACATTTGAATGAAATTATTTTTATATATTCTAGAGCAAAAAAGTAAGGTCAAGTTCGTTAATGGGCAAATCGGACCATGTTTGGTTGGGCACAATGGGCAAAACTGTCTATCTTTGAAACCTTTGATATAACAAAAATTTAATAATAAAACATCTTCTTTTAAAATAAACAACTTTTGTTTGAAATTTTTCTTCCATAAACTCAGTATATACTGGGTATTCAAACAATTAACTAAGTTAGTTGTTACATTACTTGTCTTTTTAATTAATATCATTTATCATATAGGTTTTAGAATAATTTAAAATCAAAACTTCGTTACGTCAATAAATTTTGACTGAATTTCGTAAATTTTAACAATCTCACAAAATAACAAATTCTTACAATTAATAATAATCAGTTTAGTAAAGCGGTGAATTTTAAATAATTTCATTCAACTGGAAATTTGGTGTTACCAAACAAAATATCTCAAAATGCAAAACAGTAAACTTTTATTTTTGAATTTGCATTCTGATTTCAAAATATTAAACATGATTTTCTACTCTATTATAAAAGATACCTGAAATATAATTTAACTTTTTAGGAGATTATTGCCCCTTGTTTACAACAGCAATCAAATTCTAAGTAATTATTATTAAAAACATTATGTAAATATTTCTGAGAATCATTTCATTAAAAAACTTATATTAAGGTTAAAAAAAAATTTTTGTTTTTAATTCTGCTTAGTAATAGTTGAGATGAATTTTTTAATAATAGTTTACTTGGAGATATTAGGAAATATTCTACTTAAAAGATGATTAATTAATTTTATTTTACATTATATAATACCATACAGAAATTACAATTAACAACTGAGTTAATTGCTTAAATACCCTGTATATGCTGAGTTTATTATTAATCCGTAAACTGTTTATTAAACTTAAACCACACGTAAAAATGTAAAAAAAATTCGTTACGCATGAGTTGCATCGACTTAGCGAATTTCCTTAGAATACATAAATCACTCTCTAGCGATCTTGATCAAAATGAAATGTCGTCCTGATATAATTTTAGTATTTGTTTGCATGGCCCATTTTAATACTAAATTTGTCAAGGGGAAATGGGGCAAAGAGAAAGAAGAAAACACAAAATATAAAATATTTCTCCTAATATTAGAACAATGGAAAAAAGTATAAGGAGTAAAGTTGTAAAAAATCATGTTTGCTACAATTCACTACACGATTATTTCTCTCAAACTCTAATGTGAATAGAGATTTTTAGAATTTTAACTTTCAATCTTAGATTGTAAATATTTCTGCAAATATTAGTGTAACAGAAAAAATGATAAGAAACAAAATTATAGTAAAACGAATTTGCAACTTTACTTCTTATAAATTTTTCGCCTTTTTCGAATAATAAGGGATAAATTTCAAATTTTGTATTTCTCCCTTCCTCTAAACCCCCCTTTTTCCTTCTCCGATTTTGCCCATTAACGAACTTGACAGTTCAAATACCAAAGCCACCTCATTAACCCAATTTCATTGCAATCGGATTAAAATTGTGACCGCTAGATCAATTACAGCCACACACAAACATATATATATATACAGCGACTTCAAAATTTTTCAAAAATTTCTTCAAATGTCCATCGATTCTACCTAATAGATGTCGAAAATCACATCTGTAAAATTTATATATATATAAATATATATATATTATATATATATATATATATATATATATATATATATATATAAATATCTATATATATATATATACATATATATATATATATACATATATATATATATATATATATATATATATATATATATATATATATATAGATATATTATGTATCTACTAGAATCGATTCATAACATTTGAAGAAATTTTTGCAAAATTTTGAATTCGGTACGAGACCAATTTTCCTTTCAGGAAATTCGCTAAAATACAAAGTCATGAATAAACGTGCTGTATTCATGCACATGTTCTTTTATAATCAAGTTGTATTACACATGTTTGAGCTTAAACTGTGGCACAACTATTTAGTTTATGAAGAAAAGTTTCGAACAATAGTTGTTTATTGCTGTAGACACACATATATTATTTTACAATCAAGAGTAATTACAGAGGTTTGAGCTTAAATTGTGACAAAACTATTCAGTTTGTGAGGATATGTTTCGATCGAAACTTGTTGTAAAAAAGGAACATTTTTGTTTTAAATTTTTTCTTTTATCTCTTACGGGTTCAAAGACATACTTTTGCCCATGCACGAACTTAAAGTCACTTTATAGCTCTAGAAGACACAATTTCTGCTCTCTGATTATCTCGTTTGGTTTTTATTGGCGGACCAATATTTTGAACTTCGATCAATATTTTGAACCTTCTTAAAATCGGGACTAAACTTATAATAACCTTATGTATACATGATATATATATGCAGGGTATATGATATCTATCTATTCTATATTATAATAAAAGTAACATGTCATATGTTCAACGAATAAGCTGTATTATTGTTTAGAAAAACTTTCTATATAATTCGAACTTGTTTTTCTAATAATACCATAAAAACAAATATACGTCAAACGAAATATGTCTAGAAACTGAATAACTTTAAAAACAACTACGAACTTTTTATAAATTCATTAAACTTTTTTATTATTATTTATACTTAAAATTTCTATTAACTTCTTAATTAAATAATAATAATAATTTTTTTTGTTAAATTTAATTTTTCATTTACATACTTAAAACAAAAATGTTCCCTTCGTACATAAACTTGTTTTTATTTTAAAATAGTAATGTTGCCAGTTCATTTGTAATCAGTTTTAGCAATAATTTCACAGGAAATGTATAAATAATTTTTATCAACTCAGGAAACCGACAATATACATTTTTTTAACATAATTAAACCGTTCATATTGTTGTTACAGGTCATGAATAAATGCAATGAATTTCAACAATGCTTGTCATATTATAGTTCTCATCGGACTTCACTTATATATAATTCGCAAAAATTACCTTCAACAAACCTCTTCACCTCAAATACAAAATTGCTAATTTTAGTGAGAACATACTTAATGTGGGTGGGAAATTATGCAAACTAACCACACCTGAGTTTTCTGAAGTCTGGTTTACTACTACTGAATGAGCTTTTATTTTTACACGATTAGTCATTATTGCATAAGTCAAGTTTTGTTTGAAACATTATTAGGTCGCTTCAATAAAGACTTTATATAGGCATACACTTTTTTTTTAAAAACAAGCTTTTATTACATAAGTAAATAAAAATTTTTTTACAAAAAAACAAAACCCGACTCCAGAGGTTCTAAAAAAATCTGCTATGAAAGAATGCACTAAAAAGTAAAAAATAATTGCGTTATTTATTTACTTCAATTTACTTATAAATATCCATTTTTTTCAAATCAAATAATTTTCTTTGTAGTTGGTGCTAGCCGCATCTACTGTCTTGTTATCGATTATGAAATGCTTTGTAGTTAAAGTGACATTAAATGTTTGTTAACCTTGGCTGGCACCAACTCCAAAAATAAATAATTTGATTTGAAAAAAATGGATATTTATAAGTAAATTGTAGTAAATAAATAACGCAATTATTTTTTACTTTTTAGTGCATTGTTTCATAGCAGATTTTTTTAGATCCTCTTTTCGAGTTGGGTTTTGTGTTTTGTGCATTTTTTCATAGCAGATTTTCAGATTTTTTTACATGAGTTTTGTTTTTTTTTTTTGTAAAATTTTTTTTTTTTTCAAGTCGGTTTTTAAAAATAGTTATTTTTCCATTATGAATAAGTATACCTTTTCAAACAAACAAAAAATTTGGCAGAAATCGGTGATCAGACATAAAATGAGGTCACATATAATTTTCCTCGGTTTCTATGGGATCCCCATCAGAATGCGATTTGGTGACAATGGGACCAATCTGAAATCAAACCCTTTAAAACCAAAAACAAAAATTCCAAATCGGTTAATAAATGACGGAGTTCTGAGGTAAAAAACATTTTTTTTTAAATTCACACGAATTTATAACCCTCTCCTTTTTTGAAGTCGGGTTAAAAATTATAAAATAAAGGAGAACATTTAAAAACTTATTCGTACCTAGCTAGCTTTTATAAGTCACATATTTGTGGCTATGGGAAAAAATGTTATTTTCTAATTTTCAGTTCATTAATAAAAGAATATTTTTAAAAAAAAGTTGTATGCCCATTATTTTCTACTTTTTAGTCTATTATATTAAATTTTTTTTTTTTTAATTTATGTTTTTATTTTAAGACTAAAGGTCAATTTTATTTTCCACCGCTTCCACTGTATCTCAATATTGATAAACACTGTACATGAAAAATAGTTTCAAAATATTACTCAATTTGATTCATATAATGAAAGTAAATGTCTATTTGTTTGTTTGTGCATGAACGATTTTTCTGCGGTTTTCATGACATGGTAGATAGTTTTGCCGGGCTATACATAGGTGAACTATTCATGCATCAATTATCTATTGCATGCGCCACACGACTTTCGATTTAAATCTTACAAGTTTTTTCGTAGCTATTGTAAATTCATATCGTATCACAAATTTTCAAGATAAGCGATATGGTGATAGGAATCTGTATGGGCCTAGTAGACATTATTTTCTACTTTTTAGTCCGTTTTAAAAAAGAAACTATTCAATAAAATCGTATATATGAAAGATGTGGGAATTTTTATACATTGCAATAAAAATAAATAAAAAAGCATTTGAATAATATTTATTACATCTAATTAAATTAATTAATTAATAAAATGTTACTCGAGCTTTTAAAAAATATGGTATTTGTCGCAGTACATTATTATATTAACTAACAGTAATATTGATAATTAAAAAGAGCAATTAATAATATAAAAAAACTTAATTATATACAGGCAATAAACAGCAACAAACGTTACATTCCAACAACAATAAACGCCTTCAAATTCATGAAATTTTATCTTATAGAAATTTTTAATCTTTTAATAAATGATTCCGTGTATTTCACCTTGAGTAGTTTTTAATACGAAATACAGGTGTTTAGTGGAAAAACCAATAATTGCCAATCTTGCACAATTTGTTATATGGCATTTGACATTTACTATGTATAATTACACTCAATTTGTAAATATAAATCCCAAGAAACCAAAATTATATCCATTTTGCGTTAAATATTTCCCGTTAAATATTTGTGTTAATTTTTGTTTTAAAAATTTTAAACTTTTCTTTTTAAACTCTTAAGTAAAATGAGCTATGTTCATTCTTGACCGTTTTAGTTTGCTTTAAGTCTAGATATTTTTTAGCTAAAAAAAAGATCCAAAATACAAATACTTTAAGAGCAGATATATCGAATTATTAAAAAGAAAAGTTACCTTTAATAGTAGGCTTCAAAAAGTGAAACTTGGCATAATATTATTTACAATCTAGTTCTTTTTTTAACCCGACTTCAAAAAGGAGGATGAAGCCAAACTACCACAAAATTTGGAGTTTTTCATATCAATAGATAGAAGAAAATCGAAAAAAAATTTCTTAGTACACCGTAGACCATAAATCGTTTATTACGAAAACGATTCGCCCGATTTGGTTGAATATTTGTGGGTGGTAGATAGAGGAAAATTTATCATTGTCAAAACCTAATCAGATGGGGACGCCAAGAAAATTTGACAATGTAAAACTCTTGTTCAGTATACATAATTATTAAATTAAACAAATATTTTTGATCGGCAACACAAGTTCTTTCCTCAAAAAAATACAACGATCATTAATCAATGCATAATAATATATTGTATTGAGTTCCACTGAATTCAATCCCAGCCACTAAATGTGTCATTAATTAATTTGATTTTCTTGTAGATAAGAGAACACTACACCCATTTATTAATTCTGAAAGTAATCACCGTAGGCGCTGTAGTCTTTATATTCGAATATTTTATTATATATCTTAAAAATTTTACAAGAAAACATATTTTGAAAAAAAAATTCACACAACAGAATTTAAATTTGTCTAGAATGAGAATAAGTAAATGGAAAAAATGTTATCCGCATCCGGTGTAATATGTTGATTACAACAATTGTACACCATTAAATTCAAAATCAACAACAACAAAAACGTATCATTAAAAAAGTGCAAAGAAGATAAATTACATTTTATTCACGCCAATTTAATGTAATAGAGTAGTATTTTATATTCATTTCGACCACTTGAAAAAAAATCAAATGAAAACTCGAGTATATGCGAAGTGAGTTAGTGTCGTGTTTCTATTTATAGAACAATTCGTCAACAATTTAAATTCGCTTTTCATTAAATATTTATAGATGATTATTATTACTTTTCAAGGTTTTCACACAACTAATTATGACCTTTTTTTTCGAGAATTACAAAAATTTGCACTTTTATACTTACAAAATACTTTCTATTTTTCAAATGATACCAAGAAAATTCACATAAATAATTTTTTTCATAGAAAATTTTTTCATAAAAAATGAAAACACTTTCACATAATATGATAAAAACAAACAAAAAATAATTTTTCCAAATAGTAAAATCAGTAATAATAATAAAAAAAGGAAAAAACCAAAACAAGCGAATATATAATAAATAAACAGCACAAAAACACTGAACACTGTTAGAACACAGATTTACTGTGTTCCTCACTTGTACACTGTTTGGTGGCAACTAAACATTCACGAGCCGGCTCTTGTATTCTGCTGTCATGTGTTAGTTAGTGGTAGTACCCAGAACATTGAAAACGAATACAAACATATTAAGGATTCTTAATATTATATTTTATTCGACTTATATTCAAATTTCATGGTTGGTCTAATTCATTTCATTTATGATTGTTCATTTTTGGTTGTCAATTTAATTATGTATTTTAATAAATTCTACATAATTTTCTAGTCCTTCTAAAACAAGAAACTTTTCATTCTACAAATTTCAAACTACATACAAATAAGTTTTCATCGATTTCCATGACCTTCTATTTCCTGAATATACACAACTAGTTTTATTTATGTATGACTGAATAGATGGATTCCACAAATTAACGCTACTCCATGTAATCAACCTTTCATTTCATTTTGCAATAACGGTTCGATTCATTTTGAACAAACTTTTGATAGCTTGAACTGTAACAAATTTGGTGGAAAGAAAATAGAGATTCATTTCACATTTGAATAGTAAGGGTATTTATAACTACCGTGGACTCGTAGAATGTTTTTAGATTTGTTTTTCATTTAGATGATAAGCTAATACATTTCCCCGTAATTTTTAAAAACTCGGCCTTGCGCACTTCCGTGCTCTAGATAGTTCCATGTTTCCCAGCGTTGATTTATTGCGTTTGCTATTTTTTTTTTACAACCACCATTTTTTATTTGACAATAAATTATACTTTTATTAGAATAATATCAGCTATCAACTCTCCCCCCCCCCCCCTCTCACCACCAAGGTTGATTGATGAATTAAAAAATCACCTGTATCAAATAGTATATCCATACTACTATATAAATGTGAAAGTAACTCTGTTTGTTTGCTACCTCTTCACGACTAAACGGCTAAACGGATCGTAATGAAATTTGGCAAGGAGATAGATTTTATCCTGGGGAAGGACATAAGCTATCTTTTGTCCAAAAAAAATCTTGACGGGGACATTAAAAAAAATACATACAATCAAACATAAAATCTCCTCATTTTTTTGGAGTCGGTTAAATTTTTTGTTGATTTTATCATTTCCACAGAAACTATACTTCTAAATACCCATACAATTATTTTATTAAAATTTTGTTTCAATTTTTAAATGTAAACTTTGATTGTCGTTTCCATAGTAACTATAAACTATAATAGCACACTACAAATCGTTGTATACCGATATACATATACAGTAGAGTCTCATTAATTCGGCACTATACAAAACTATAGGGTGCCGGATTATTGGACATGCCCAACTATTGAAGTGCCGGATTAGTAAGACTCAATATATATGTACCCATTGAAAAAGTGAATAAAATTTTAGCACTATGGGTCTGATACCTTGAAAACCGTTAATACTATCATATTTTAACCAACGCCATCGTTTTCGCTAGGCCCAAATGAAATGAAAAAAGTGAAGAAAATTTTTTTTTTCCCATTTTAATATTAATCATTTTCTAGGCTAATTTTGACCCAAAAAGTACAAAAATCAGGTTCATTTTAACGTCCAACCAACACATTTCAAAATTTTGCCTTCTCAATTCATACAGTTTGGAATTTTAGCACTATGGGTTTGATACCTCGAAAACCGTTAATCCTATCATATTTTAACCAACGCCATCGTTTTCGCTAGGTCCAAATTAGCTTAAAACGAAGTTTTTATAAAAATTGGGGACATAAAATTTTCCTCCAATTTTAGCGATTTTTTTAAGGGGTATCCCTTGGAAAAAATATGACAAAAGTGAAGAAAATTTTTTTTTCCCATTTTAATATTAATCATTTTCTAGGCTAATTTTGACACAAAAAGTACGAAAATCAGGTTCATTTTAACGTCCACCAACACATTTCAAAATTTTGCCTTCTCAATTCATACAGTTTGGAATTTTAGCACTATGGGTCTGATACCTTGAAAACCGTTAATCGTATCTTATCAGCTAGTATTTAATAAAAGTTTCTCAAATTCTATAGAGGAATATCAATATTCATAGGTTTTTATCGATATACATTCTGTGTAATTATATAATTAGGACACAAACAATAATATCACCAAGTAGTACAGCAGACGGATAATGATAGCATCCACAGATGATAGCATCCTATATGATGAAAAACAGTTTAAACAAAACATTTATATTTTAAAACATTAGATAAAATCTATTGAATATTCAAAAGAATGTTGGATATTTGCCAATTCTGATTAGATTTACACCACTATACTATATCATACTATTGTTTGATTATAAATAAATTATAAAATTCGAAATTCATATTTTCCATTAATTTTATCCTTTTGTCGTAGCAATGACATTCGCCATTTTAAATACATTGTGTAATCTTAATATTAAAATCAAATATGGTAAATTATCTCCTTTTAATAGTTTAGATATATATTTATCATATTGCTTTGTCTATTTTACAAATTTTGTAAACCATCTTGTTGAGCTTTTATTTTTAAAAGCTTTCTAATATCGAAATGTATTATTCTATTTAAAAATCAAAGACAAATTTTAAAAGAAAAAAAACAAATTCAAAAGAAGGAATTAAAGGCATAGCTAAATAATTTGGTTATGAACAGTAACATTTTCAGATTGACGAGAATGCTATCGCTAAAGCGAATTTAACTCAAAATGGTACTATGGGCCCCAAAAGAAGAGATCATATTTCAAAATTTATTTGGTCGTATTCATTCGGTTTTTGGCATAATGTTTCGAATAAAAGTTATTCAATTAAGTATATTTATTAAAAGTGTTATTTAAGAGTGAGGATTTAGTGATGTCAACTTAACCATACCATGAAATATTATTTTTATTTCTTTATGAAAGCTGTCCAAAACAGACGGTATGTACATATGTATATATTACTATGGAATATCGTGTATTCAGATATACCGGGTTTTCGATTTACCGGGGCCGGTATAGCCAGAGGTCAGCCCGGTAAATCAAGGTTGTACTGTAGGTACTTGTAACACAAACACTTTGCATAAAAAATCTCCACATGTACTTTTGATCACAAAAATTGATATCATTTTTTTAAATTTTATGATTGATTTGAGCATTGTTGATTCGGTTTTCAAAAAAATGCTTCGGATAAAAGTTGTGCATTATAAATATAGAAGCAACTTTTATTGGAACTTTTATACGAAAACGGAATGAGTAAGACACAAATTAACTATAAAATTTTAAAAAATGACATCAAGTTTTAAGGCCAAGTGTACAAAAAAAGAAGAGTGTATTGGAAGACGCATTATTAAAGTAAGAAAAATTTTTGAGTATTACTTCATCAGTAAGGCTCCATTTTAACTTTTGGAGTACAGAGATCTAAGAATAACGCAACTGGAATCATTCTAAACTGTTCATATTCGAATATAGTAAATACGAATTGTATATCCAGTATATTTTTGGAATTAAACAAATGATGCAGGCTTAAGGACTGCGGTACTAAAAAAACATAAAACCATTTGTTGTTGTTGTGAAGGCGTTACATTTTTAATGATTACGCACATACATAAATTCTTTAAAAAGTATCACTTTCCAAAAAATTGTTTATTTTAAATTTACAAATTATATGATGATTCTTTCACAAATTCTTAACCTTCAATATAATAAAAAGGTCCTCCCATCGCAATATGTATAAAAAAACATATTGATGACCGAAAAAATAATTTATACAAAAAAAAGGTCAAGAAAGTCAAGTGTCAAGAAAGGCAGTTGAGAAGAAACATATTCATTATGAGTATAGAAACCTGTAATACGTCACAGAGTTTAGAGATTCAATAATAAATTTGTTCTAACATTTATTATTGAAAAACTTAAATTTGTGTGATTTTTATTATACTTTTATAAAACAAAAAAATCTGTACTATACAACTTATTAATATTTAAAAAAAAAGTGTGTGTGAACTTATGGACGCACCTAAGACGTTATACTTCTTTTTAAATAATTTATTAAAATAATATTAAATAAGGTCAACACTACTCATAAGACACAAAAGTTTAATAAAATAATATACAATAGAAAAATTGTATATATTCTATCAAAAATCAATGATTCTACATTTTATCATAGTAGAATAGAACCAGCGTCAATTCTTCCGTTAAAATTATTGTCCACAATTGTTATATCAGCGATTCGTTACATGCTGAAAATACACTCTGATCGGATTTTGATAATGCGCCAAAAGAAGTATAACATCAAAAAAAAATTTTTTGTTCTTTAGTTTGCATATATTTGATTGAAAAGACATCAACGCTTATAACGGGATTTCTACCAAGTTCTAGAAATAAGTAGAAATTAAGTAAAAGCGTCGGTATGAGGAAACTATAAAGTTTTAGGTAAGTTAAAATAACCGAGGACATTATAATAGATTCTAGCCCATATATTATAATTAAATTTTTGATCACATGATAAGGTAATTACAATCACATTACAACTTTACCAAAGAGACGTTTGAAATATTATTTAAGTAATTCGTGTTTTAAAATTGCAAATAATACCATGAAATATTATAGTTCTAGGAAATATGGTTATGATAAATTGTAGTAAAATTTATTTTCTACAACTTTACAAATAAATTTTTACATTTTACAAATAAGCCCCGCTTTCTATTTGATGGATTTTACGCAATAACGAACTTGGCCTATCATATACAGAAAGCACGTCGCATATCAAATGTCATTACGATCAGGCGACATCACCTAAGTTGGATCGACGGACATTTAAAGAAATTTTTGTAAAATCATTTCTTCTATACAGCCGCAATAAGCTCAATTTTCTTCTGAAAGAAAATTATTTCTTTATGTATACTAATATAATAAAGCTGAAGAGTTTGTTTGTTTGTTAGAACGCGCTAATCTCTAGAACTGCCAGTCCGATTTGAAAAATTCTTTTTGCGTTAGATAGCCACATTCATGAGAAAGGTTATAGTCTAACTAGCATTACGTTAAAATTCTTAGTTAGCCTTAAATATTGATATTTGTATTGTAAGTCGGAAGAAAAAATATATTCAATAGCTATATGTATACATAGGTCGCTGGTTCAAATCCGGCTGGAGGGAGAATTTTTTTTAAATAATTTATTTTTTATTTTTTTAAATTTGTTTTTATTTAATTTATTTTAATTTGTAAAGCAAATCGGAATAAAAAATATATTGTATAAATATATCATATAGAGTGATTATTATTATTATTATTTTCATCAATAAATATATATTTAGCTTTCATATAAATGCGGACGAAGTCGCGGGGAATAGCTAGTTAGCATGTAAATCTTCATTTATTCAAAATAATTTCAGAGAAAACATTCTTTCATTTCAAGCATGGATAAGATGTTGATGGTTATGATAAGAAATATTTTTAACATCGTTGAAAATAATTGAAACTCATGAATATATAATAATTTTTGCGACGTTTTATCATCGAAATAAACAACCATGTTCATCAAAGTTAAACATATAAAATATGCACAATAAAAAAACAAAAACAATTAAATATTCATAAACTTGAATTATAATTTTTAACGATGAGACATATAAATTAATTTTATGATATACCAAAAAGGTGCAATGTACTAGAATACAACAATTCAAACTTCGTTATAGGAAGTTCAAGAATGATTCTTTCAACAGATAAAATATTAATATTCATAAGATAATTTTTTAACTATTCAATTCCGCTATCATTATCAATTTATAATTAAAATGTTAATTAAAATTCCGGAGGGAATCGATTTTTAAGAATTGTATGTATTCTAATATAAATAATTCACGCATGTGTGGATCCTACGTTTTATCTTTAAACAATACACAACGTTCAAAAATAAATTATAAAGTAGTTTTTGATAAAATGGTTAGAATAAAAGTTGTTCATTATGAAAATACTTACTGCTTTTATTTTAAACAATTTTTCGAAAACCAAATAGATTTGGCAGAAATGAGCTGTCAAATTTTGAAAAAAAAGAATGTCATTTTTATATTATAGTCCATTGTACAAGTCAGAATCTTTTTCAAGTATTTCTATAATTTGTTGTTTACCTATCCTTAAGGATGTTCCAGCATACTGCCACTTTTGACAGATTTGCTCATTTTTTTTCACAGGCTAAAAATAACGTTTTCTAATAAATCTCGAAGTTTCAGAATTTTTGACCGTTTAGAACGCGAGATAATTAAAAGCAAAGAAATCATTGTCTCTCACTCTCTCTCATACGAAGCATGTAAAACTTCATGCCCGCCCAACTATTATCTGTTGTATTAAAAAAAAATACTCGACAGAATTTTAATAAAAAATTAGAATAGTAAAGATAAATATTTATTAAATAAATTTTTTTTTCAAAATAACATTATTTTATATATATGAACAGTGAATTTGTCTATGTGTTGCGTATGTATTTGTTCTATAATAAAATCAAACCGGTTTTTTTGTCCTGATTATATAACATAACGCTGGAACGTCCTTAAACAGGGCACACACATGTTATAGCAAACCAGATATTTGCAAAATAATCTACTTTCGTAACCTTTCCCCTTGAACATCTTAAGACGCGGATAAGTGATTATATGAGACTTTGGGCCAGTATTTAGAATGTCAAACGAAAGGTCTATGCAAATTTTCAGCTTATTATGTTTCATTCCGAGAGGTTCAGCCTACTTTTTGTCTTACTTGATAGGACTGTGTTGAATATTGGCTATAATCAAGTTATACGTCATAAATTCTAACTCCTGTAACAAATTTTTTTTTCCGTTACAAATAAAATATTTTTATGAAAATCCTGAACTGTTGTTTGTTTCATGGGGCATAGAGACTTTTTAATAAAAAGTTTTTAAATTAACAGACATGACTTCACAATTAAATATCCTTAACACATAATACTGATTGATAGTTGTTCATTTCAAATCAAATGCAATGTGTGCATTTGTTTTTAAAATAGCACTATCCGATGGATGCTGCACTTGAAACAAATATAATATTAGTTAAAAACTCATTTCAAGACCACTTGAAATGAACTTAGTGGTCACTTATTGTAATAAATCCATAACTGTGATTTACTTTCATTTCAATTTTTTACCACGTTTAATACATGCACATTTACCACGCTCACTACATGAAATAATTATAAATCAAACTTTAAATATTTATATTATTATTGTTTTTTTTTTTGTAAACTAGCGTCTATATATATACTCGCTCTGCTGGCAAGGAGGGTACCCCTCTTGACCCCCAAGGCGGCCTTTGTCCTTGGCTCCGCGTCACAGAAAATAACATTGGATGAATTGTAAAAAAAGTTTTTGGGGGGGTGTTTTTCCGATTTTCCGGGGGGTTGCAATGAAAAAATTAAAGTTTTCTGATTTTTTCTGTCGGTTTCAAGCAATTACGCGTCGAATGCAAAAAACTGCATCTTTCTAGCATGTCTTATTCTAGAAGTACCTTTTACTTTGTATATCAGTCAGTCAGTCAGCTTCACTTCTAGCTTTATAATATAGTGGATATATATATATACAAAGTCTAAGGTACTTCTAGAATAAGACATGCTAGAAAGATGCGGTTTTTTGCATTCGACGCGTAATTGCTTGAAATATATATATTGATATATATATATATATATATATATATCCATTGTTAGTATGATTGCCGTTCGGCTATATTTTACCAACGGAAGTGACAAGCGTTGACTTAATTTGACATTTAAGTAATATGATTGAACATTGATACAATTCTTTGACATCAAATGGTTGATAAGAAAAATCAAGAATGTCAAAGAATGTTATCAATGTTCAAACATTGATTGCTTAAATGTCAAATTAAGTAAAACGCTAGTCACTTCCGTTGGTATAATATATCCAAAAGGCAACCGTACTCACAATGGATGTAAATAGACGCTAGATTACAAAAAAACAATTAATAAATATATAAATAGTAAGTAAACAAATTAAAAATACATCGACATCAAAGATAGTGAAATATCATATTAGTCTAGAGTGCCAGAGGTCGTGGATTCCCATCCTAGATGTGTATGATTTTTCAACCATATGATGTCAAAGAATATTAATATATTTAGGATCTATTTTTCTCAATTCTTTGGCTGATTTGTTTTTAGGATTATTTGGTGAAAGGTACATTTTGTCAATCAGCAAAGTAGCCGCGCTTGTAAATGTGGCGTTTAATTGGCTAAACTGTCGGCGTATGGACAAGAGCGATGTAACCGGCTATGCTTGAAGGTTTTCTACAGTTTCCTTCACGAACTCAAGATGAGTATCGGCATGGTTCCTATCAAAGTCGGCTGCAGCCGCACATCCTATACCAATTTCTAGTCTACACACAAAAATCCTTGTCCTTCACTCACATCCGCACATCCTTAGGCATCACAATTGACCTTATGGTCGAACAATCGATCTATCTCTACATTTCGTTATCAATTAAGGATATTATTCTTTAAATTTAATACGTTTTCTATGTATACTCTTCGATGGGTACATTAAATACGTACGTAGCAAAGGGAAAATGAAACAGAGGTATATATACATATTTTTCATTTCGATTTATTAGATTTTCATAAGTTTATTTTCCACTTTTACAGCATTAAATAGTACGTGATTTATCTTGATCACTCATAATTTTGCTCGTAACATTTCTACTTTTTTGACCGGAACAATTGTTTCTAAAACTTTTATGCACTTTTGGCTCTCTAAATGATGAGTCTCTTGAAACTAAACAGAGAACAGTTCTTTTCTTGTGGAACATATATTTTTGAACCCTTGCACCTCTTTGAAATAAGATCTAACTCTATGCAAAATTTCAAATTCCTTGATCATAAAGTTTTTGAGATATGAAAGGACATCGCACACAGGACTTCGGAGATACTATAATAAATGATAAATACCATGATTACAATTCCAATGTTCTGTTTATTTTATTTCCTCGAAAACACTGAAACGGATAAAAAAACTAATTTAAAAATTCCCAATTTAATGATCAAAGTTCATACTCTCTTCAAGGTAAAAAGTCAACATTGTGGAATGAAACACGAAAGAACAAATATGTATGTAATTCTTATAACCCCCATGTGACTCGACCTTGAATAGTAGCCATGCATAAAGGTGAACGAACGATCTAGGTGAATTCTAGGGTTTGTTTTTATATACACAAGAAAGAATATATACACACACACATACTTATATGCAACATTATTTAGTAGTTGTAACATGTAATTCTATTGTTATAAATTTATTTGTCCAAAACAAGTGAGAAAAAGATAAAGAAAAAAGCGGTAAACAATATTTCATTCAAAGAAATAATTAAATAGTCTCTGTAATCAAAGACAACATTGTCTGTCTTATATTTGTATACCTAGTGTATATGTAATCAGCATACCGTCTGTTTAGTTTACATCTTCGTATAATAGATCACCCACGAGTATGAGAGAGTACATATGTATACATTAAGCAATGTGTATGAGAAGAAGGTCTTATAGGTTTGTTAAACAAGCATATTTTTTAAAATAGTGAATAATATTCATAACGAGTATGAGAGAGAGAACATTTGTATACATTAAGCAATGTGTATGAGAAGGAGGTCTTATAGGTTTGAGTGGTTGGTGACCACTCGAACAGTTTTGAAAAATATGCTTGTTCATCAAACCTATAAGACCTCCTTCTCATACACATTGCTTATTGTATACATATGTACTCTCTCATACTCGTGGGAGATCTACTATACGAAGATGTAAACTAAACATAGTGTATATTAATATTATTATTAGTATAATATTATGTGTTTCACATAAATGTCATGCGCACTCTGGTACCCCAGGAAGTGTTTGATTTTCCAAAAATAACAATAACAATAATTGTCTCCAAAAATAACAATAATTGTACATATACATTTAAAATTTTTGCTTAGGTGAACTAAATTTGACACAAGAGAATATGCAATTATATTTTTACTTTTTAGTGCATTTTTGGTTTTAGAGTATTTGATTTTTGAAGTCGGGTTTCCATTTTGTCAAAATTTTTTTTTATATGGAAAAGCTTTTAGCTATTTATTTTGAAAACAAAAGCTTAAATTATTTTTTAGGAAAAATAGCTCTTCATATGAGGTTATGAAGGTGACAGATATTTCATATAAATTATGAAATAATGTGATAATAATGTACTTTTTTTTGCTTGTTTTTTTAATAATTTCAAATTTCTCAAAAGGTTAATTTTTTTATTGGAAAAACGAAAAGCTTCTTATCAGTTTTGTATTTTTCGTTATAGATACTTGATATAAATGTTCATTCATGACTATTCCAGGTTTTCCAGACTATATGTATGCATTCGAGGATTTGTTCATTTCATGTATAAATTATGAGACATTAAGTTTTTACTTTTGCATTTTGAATAATATTCTATTGAATTATGGACGAAAATATTAATTTCCAACACTTTCAAGTATTCTAAGTGGACAACACCGTGTACATCTATTAGCGAATTTCCTGAAACGAAATTCTACAGCTATTGGTCTCGTACGTAGTAGATGTCGAAAATTACCGTCTCTAATATATATATATATATATATATATATATATATATATATATATATATATATATATATATATATCGTTCGACTGAAGTAGAAGGGGGAGCACAATGGACCAAAAGGTCGAAGTGCTGTATTTTTTAGACCCCAAGATATATCTATCTATATATCCCTAATATTTCACAATAATCTTTCAAACCGTGACTGAGAACATACGTGCAAAATAATCACCTAAGTATCATAGTCAAATATTGCGTCAACATAAAAACAAAGCATAAAGGTTAATGTTCTTAATATGATATTATTATATAACGTGTTTGTAATCAACTATAACATCTAGAGCACGGTAGTGCGTAAGGCCGAGTTTTAAGGACACATTCGGACTTTTCATATTATATACAGAATGAATGGAAAATAATATGCCACATTTTATAACTACTATGTAAAGAAAATAGTAGATCCAACAACACCAGATAGTTGGTCGATAATACCACCCACAGATAAATGAATAGCCCTTAAGCTAAATACCTAAAAATTGAAATAATCAGACTACTTTAAACGAATTATCAAAATAAATAAATGTTTTTAAATTGTGTATTTATATTTAAATAATTAATAAATAGTTTCAAAATAAATAGTCCAAGCGGAAACCGTAAAAAACAGTACCCATTTAATTAGGAAATGAAACTTCCAGAAAAGATAGTACGTAAACAGACTTCAATCATTTTCCTAAGCAACCATGCGAAAACCTGCTCCGGCAGGAGGCTACCCCACCACGAAATCTTTCATCGCGGGTAACTTTTTCTATTAAAATTACTAGAAAATCACATAAATACTTTTTTCATAAAATTTTATATCCAACAACTTTTGTATGAAACTTCTTTCATATCTACCCCCGTTGATCAAGTTCCTACGATCAGGTTATAGGTAACATCTTTCCATTCCCTAAATAAATAGATGCAGTTCCTACTATAAACATTATTTAACAAACAATGTTTAATAATCGTGACAATTTGGGTTTCTCTCCAAATTAATGGAGGATAAATCAACTAGTTCCGAAGAAATTGTGAAACCTTGCTTACATCTCTGTAAACTGGTATAATTTTCAGGGCTGATACGCTATCTTGGAACAATTGTTACGGAATCCTGAAACCTAATTAAGATTGCATATCATCCGTATGTTAAAAAAATTAAAGCTACATTAAATGTTCAACACAGCACATCAACTTTTCGAATCTAACTTATATAATATTATGTTAATATAGAAAAGGATAATATTGCCACTATCACTTTATTAAACTATTACAATATGCAAAATATAATTAAGCAAATTACCTCTAGACATACCTGTTATGTACACATTCACGCATGATAAATTTTCTGATAATAATTTTCATCAACATGAACCACAAAATATAATTAATAGTACCTACTAGTTTAACAATATTAACACAAAAACTATATTTAATTCAATAAAAACTACTAGTCGTGTCAACCATACCGATCATACATTATAGCATAGACAATCTTTTTGCAGAATTTATTCCATCTCCTAATTTTGTAACACACTATACTTTTCGATTTTTAATTAAGACTTGTTTATTTGCTAATGGAAACGAAAATAATTTAATAAAGCCCTTTCATCATTCCAAATTAACCAAAACATTTATATAACGACAAATATGACATTGATAAGAAGCGAAAGCCATGATTTCTTGATGAGTTCTTTTCACAGGGTTTCTAACACAAGAATGTAGAATCAGAGAACACCTCGGGAAGTTTGAAAAATGCAGTGCCCTTGTACACGATACAATAGGGAATATGCATGAAAATTTTTTTCACTTGAATTGAAGCCATGTTTACTTGACAAATATCAAGGTAAAATTACTTTTTAAATAACTTTAAAAATAAGCGAGATATGAATGATTGAAATTCCCGATTAGACAAAGAGGGTGATAGCCCTCTTGACATGTTATGTGACGTCATATTACACTTTTACCATTTAAAATACGCGTAAAACTCCGTTTTTAGTATTTTTGCAAGAAAGAGACAGATAATAATCTTTAAAAGCTTATAGCTTCCTTGATTTTTGTCGGATTTTAATTTCGTTTTTAAATATTATTACAGTATTAACAATATTTTCATATTCTGAAAATAAATGTGAAAAAAAATGTTCATGTATATTCCCTATTCAATGCTTGAAAATACGCCAAATTGTAGAGGAAGAGCTATCATCTCCAGATTCTTCCTTTTCTAAAGAAAATCATTCGAATGCTCTATGCAAAGTATACTCGGAAGACACCATATGAGGAGCACATTATATCGTCTACATCACAGTCCCCTAATACCACTAACTTAATCACACTCGTAGTTCCTTCTTGAAACAATAATAAATCCGAAATCAGAAATATTCTTACGTGGAATTTCGTCAAGTAACGACCAATTCAATGCGGACTTTAGTTCGGAAGTAAAAAGCACATCTCTAATTATAATTCAATAATTCACGTTATAATATTTAATCTGTAAGTAGTATTTGATTAAGGATATACATTTTATGAGGGTGTGTCGTTGGTTATACATAAATGCAATCAATTGTTACTTTCATCATGGTAGCTGTCATTTTAAATAGACATAAAAACATATCATATATCTAAGGATTGCCTGCCTGTCATAAAATCAATTTTAACATTGTATATATATTCAAAGGACGATCCTGCTGCACAATGTAACAGAATTTAGATACAATGTAAGCGTGCATATTAAATTTCCGATATTAAAAAAATTGTAAAACAGGGATAATATGAAAGTATTTATGTGCGTTGTTGACATTTATATTAGCGAAGAGGCGCAGCCTTATTTGAAATACAACTGCGTCAAATTAGAATAGAAAAGGTCCGAAAATTATAATTTTATTCGCTGTTATAACTGTTGGTAATCACTGTTTCAACGTGGGTCCTCCAATCAAGTTTATTGCCTAGCACCATCTTCAGGGAGTCGATATTTTGCTTAAAGCTGCGTGTTAACATTATAAAAATGTGGATAACCCAATAGATAATTAATTATTAACAGCTAATTTGGAATTTTAATACATTGCAGGACGAAACATTGAAAGTTGGAATGACGATCAATCCGACTAAAACGTGTCTTATGAGATTATGCACAGATAACCAAGCACCCATGGTACCATGGAAGTATAGCATCAGTCCAAGTAGCCGAGCGGTCTAAGGCGTTATGTCTGCGCAGTATGTATACTTGGAAACTGGGAGGTTATAGGTTCGAATCCCAACACCGGCATTTAGAAAGTCAGTTATAAAAAAAGGGCGGTTAATTGATTAAACTGTCGGCGTGTGGACAAGAATGAAGTAACCGGCTATGCTTGAGAAGGTTTTCTGCAGTTTCCTTCACGAACTCCAGATGAATATCGGCATAGTTCCTATCAGAATCAGCTGCAGCAGCATATCCTGCCAATTCCTAGTCTACTCACAAATTCCTTCCACTCCACTCACATCCTTAGGCATCACAATGGACCTAATGGTCGAAGTGTAGCCCGTCCAGGGCAGCCTCTACAATCTATCTATCTATGGGAGTATAGTCAATAAAGATGGCGGTACATAAGAAGGTGTGGAAGCTCGAATAAAGCATCTGGAGCATATGACATGTTGTCAAATATCTGAGGATCGAACAACTTACTCTCTTGCCACAAAATTGCAACCGTTTAACATCAGCGTTAAATCAGTCTTCCTATATGGTTCAGAAACATAGAAGGTGACAAATAAACTCATAGCCAAGTTGCAAATATGTATTAAAAAATGTTTGCGACGAGTTTTCATAATAAAATAGCAAGACTATATCCCAAATTTCGAATAGGGAATATGCATGAAAATTTTTTTTCACATTTATTTTCAGAATATGAAAATACTGTTAATACTGTAATAATATTTAAAAACGAAATTAAAATCCGACAAAAATCAAGGAAGCTATTAGCTTTTAAAGATTATTATCTGTCTCTTTCTTGCAAAAATACTAAAAACGGAGTTTTACGTGTATTTTAAATGGTGAAAGTGTAATATGACGTCACATAACATATCAAGAAGGCTATCACCCTCTTTGTCTAATCGGGAATTTCAATCATTCATATCTCGCTTATTTTTAAAGTTATTTAAAAAGTAATTTTACCTTGATATTTGTCAAGTAAACATGCTTCAATTCAAGTGAAAACAAATTTTCATGCATATTCCCTATTGTATAGAAGAGCCAACCAAGAGGAAATTTGGCACAAAATAGAATTGGTTAGGTCATACCATGAGAAAGTCACCCTATCGACATCACACGAATGGCAATAGAATGTAATATGAGAAACAAACAAATTCTGATATATTATAAAATATTCCGTTTTTTAATTTAAATATTTCTTTCTAAAATAAAATTTTCGTTTATTTTACAATACGATAACAAAAAATTAAAATAAATAATTGCCTACAGAATAATACAAAAGGAAATGGTAAGAATTTTCCAGTAAATTACCCATACCTTTATATATCTTTCTTATCAAAAATGTAAAGAGATTTTTACTATTAAAACATGGTATAGAGGCAGGTATTGTCGATAACCGTAAAGCAAATGATAATAAAAACATTATATTTAAACTTGTCATGCACAGTTGTATTGAAAAATAATTTTTTTTTCGATTCCCTTTTTATTCTGTTTTTCATTGAATTTAAATGACAAAATGTTTATCTAAAAGTCAAATACTCGTAGGGCCTCTAGCGAGTGATGATGATTAACCACACATACGCACAACTCCGTGCAAAGCTTCTTACCGCCGCAGAAGTGATTAATACGACTTCAGACATATTTAGCGAATTTCCTGAAAGGAATTTCATTTCTTCAAATGTCCATCGATCCTACCTAGTAGATGTCAAAAATCACCATCTGTAAAATTTATATATATATCTATGGACATATATATATATATATATATATATATATATATATATATATATATATATATATATATATATAAGTGTCTGTAATCACTCTAGCGGTCACAGTTTTCATTTTATCGGAATGAAATTTGGTATTCGAGGCGCTTTTGTTATTCAAAAGGTCAAGTTCGTTAATGGGTAAAATCGAACAAGGAGAAAGGGGGGTTTAGAGGGAGGGGGAAACACAAAATTTGACATATTTCTCTTAATATTCGAAAAATCGAAAAAATTTTCAGAAATAAAGTTATAGGTATTAAGTTTTACTGTAATTTTGTTTCATATCATTTTTTCTGTTACCCTAATATTTACAGAAATATTGACGGTTTAAGATTGAAAATTAAATTCCTCACTATCTCTGTACACATTAAGAGTTTGAGCAAAAATGATAAGGTGATGAATTGTAGCAAACATGATTTTCTCCAACTTTATTCCTTACGCATTTTTTGATTTTTCTAATATTAAGAGAGATATTTTATATTTTGTGTTTTCTTCTTTCTTTATGCCCCCATTTCCCCTTGACGTATGTCATTTATTAATAAAAGTGGCCTTGCAAATACTAAAATCATATACGACATTTCATTTTGATCAGACTAAAATTGTGACCGCTAGAAAGTGATTTATGTATTTTAAAGAAATTCGCTAAGTTGAAGCAGCTCCTGCGTAATGAATTTTTTTAAATGCAATCACATGGAAATTATATAACTTAGAAACAAAGCAGTAGAGGCATCTTTTGTAGCACAACGATGAGTTCACGCAGAACAAGTTTAGTATGAGCGTTTTGTTATAATTTCAATGCAAGAACTCTTAACGGTGATATTAACTTCAGCAAATAATTAAAAGCTCCATTACAAGATAAATTTTTTCTATAGAACATTAATGATAATGAGAATATTTCACAAAATATACTATTTAGGTGTGTTATTACCATATGGGTTTAATTTCCCGTCAAATTTTTCCCCAATTCCTAGAACAATTATTTGTATTTTATACGTATTTCGACTACAACTGGTCAGAAAAGGATACCGCCAATAAATGGGTTGGGCTCTTCACACACTTAATCCCTTAATAGGGAATATGAATGAAAATTTTTTTTACATTTATTTTCAGAATATGAAAATACTGTTAATACTGTAATAATATTTAAAAACGAAAATAAAATCCGACAAATATCAAGGAAGCTATTAGCTTTTAAAGATTATTATCTGTCTCTTTCTTGCAAAAATACTAAAAACGGAGTTTTACGTGTATTTTAAATAGTGAAAGTGTAATATGACGTCACATAACATATCAAGAGGGCTATCACCCTCTTTGTCTAATCGGGAATTTCAATCATTCATATCTCGCTTATTTTTAAAGTTATTTAAAAAGTAATTTTACCTTGATATTTGTCAAGTAAACATGCTTCAATTCAAGTGAAAAAAAATTTTCATGCATATTCCCTATTGATCAGTCAACTCAAATAATCCTTCAGGTACTACCTCAGTCACATCATATAAAAGATAAAACTTTTTTAATACAATTGAGACACGCACCAAATTAGCAACGAGCAACATATCTCTGACTCCATATCCCAAAGATAGTTACGATTAGCTAATTCATACTGATGGTGACTACCTTGTAGTCGAAATACGTATTTATAAAATACAAATAATTGTTCTAGGAATTGGGGCAAAATTTGAAATATAATTTAAAAAAAACCTCTCTTTAATTATTTTAATAATCTATGATATAAAGATCCCTTTATTAATTTCATAAGAAATGACTTAATTAACAAATTGTATTTTATAAATTAGAAGTAATTTCTCTTAAAAACATAATAAATTAATCAAATGAACATATGTACATCGTACATTATAACGCGAGCATTCTTCTTAACTAGTTCACGAGACTAAAGGCGGTTCTACACGATGCTACGAACGCTCGCTCCAACCGTGGGTCGAATGTTTGAGTCATGTAAGTTCGACAGTTAGTGCAGCGAATGTTCCTGCTACACAGACAGCACACATGTAAATAAAGTCAGTCAGTCATCTCATAGCAGCTATACTATATGCGTATGGTTGTTTGTTTGTCATTTAAGAGTGGGGATTCTGTGATGCACAATGCACATACTAAACTACTAAAGTGTACTCTCATCACATGTGTACTGACTTTAGTTTCGACTTTGTAACGGCTGTCCGTCTGTCTGTTTGCAAACACCAGTGTTCTATAGCTAGAATACAAGGTCAAGTTCGTGAATGGGCAAAATCGGACCATGTTTGGGCAAAATAGTCATTACTGTCTACCTTTAAAACCGTAAGAGATAGGACAAAAATTGTTCGTTTTTTAAAAATAAACAACTTTTGTTTGAAAATTTTTTGTCTTAAATTCAGTATATGTCGGGTATTTAAGCAAAAGTTAGTTGTTAATAATTATATTAATAAGAAATTCCGATTTTGCCTATGTCGAACTTAAAAAAATATGCAATTCATTGTGCATAATAACTAAACATTTCTAATACAAGAAATTGTCCAATGTAAAATACCTATAAAAGAGGAGTATTAAATATTTTCACACTGCAGTTAGTTGTAAGGAAACGACCCTCATATACACTCTATAATATGTAATATATAATACAATTCTAACAATAAACGACTTTAATAAAAACACAATGCTAGAATGAAATGAATATAATAATAACATCGTTAAATAATTATTAAAAGATACATGTGCACTTTCTATAACACATTTGTAAATATATTGAAATTATAATATGGCTAGCCAGATAATAGTTCATTTGTTACTGACATCTAACGTTCTCTGCTACCCGATTCTCTCCAAAAACTGTATGCCCATTTGAAGAACCCAAGTTTACCGTTAAATTAACGAAATTTGATAAACCGAAGTTTTTCAAAATGAATATGTCTGTACACATTCTACAGTCCATTTTTTTAGTCTGGCCGGAATGAAATTTGCATGCGACGTGTCTTCTGTATTTGAAAAGCCAAGTTTAAAAATATACAAAATCGGTTAAAGAGAAACGAGGGTCTACAGGGAGGGGTGTCTAAAGGGAGGTTTAAACAAAGCATCGAATTTCCCTTTTGATAATACTAAAATCAAAAATTTATAATCAGAAAGTTATAGAAAATAAATTTTACTATAATTTATTATTTGACCACATTTTCTGTACTTAACTCGCGTTTTCTACGTAGCTCCTACGTGACGAATTTTTGTTTCATTTTCATGTGTATAATTTGTTAAACAATTTGGATGAATAATACTTTTTTAATTATACTTCTTTTGGCGCGTTCTTAGAATCTGATCAGAGTGTATTTTCAGCATGTAACGAATCGCTGATCGAAACACTCGATTGATGTGGCACTCGCTCGATCTATGTTACACAGTTTTCTACCCTGCTCTATTGCACAGTGCCTAAATTCATATACCGTCTGTTTAGTTTACATCTTCGTATAGTAGATCTCCCACGAGTATGAGAGAGTACATATGTATACATTAAGCAATGTGTATGAGAAGGAGGTCTTATAGGTTTTATAAACAAGCATATTTTTCAAAATAGTGAATAATATTCATAACGAGTATGAGAGAGTACATATGTATACATTTAGCAATGCGTATGAGTAGGAGGTTTTATAGGTTTGAGTGGTTGGTGACCACTCGAACAGTTATGAAAAATATGTTTGTTTATCAAACCTATAAGACCTCCTTCTCATACACATTGCTTAATGTATATATATGTACTCTCTCATACTCGTGGGAGATCTACTATACGAAGATGTAAACTAAACATAGTGTATACACAAATTAGATGCTTAGCGAAACAGACAACAAGTAAGTCTGTCGCTTAAGTGACCCCCCTCTCTTCAGTGGACAATACATTTAAATTTAATTATAAAGTTGAAATTAGGTATAGAAATATCTTCATCATGATTACTCCATGTTTCTGATAAAAGCAGCATATTAGAATTACGGGCCACATTATATCAACTATATAGAGGTCATCTCAAGCGCCCCTTTCACCTGAGCCTATCATTCCCATAGCAAGCTGCTCCGTAATTTACCGAATCAAAGGGTGGCTAAAACAAGCTCACCTCGATTACTGGGACTTTGCGCAGGCAATGCGACTGCCTAAGTTGTGCATAAACACAGCTAGGCCATTCGACTGTGCTCGATTGAAACTCAATAGAATGCAGTTAAGAAGGGTGGTGGGGCTTTTGACAGGACACTGTCGATTGAACTACCACCTTCATAACTTGGGAATCTCTGATGATCCCACTTGCAGGGCCTGTATGGAGGACGATGAAACCTCCATACATGTTATTGCACCTGCAGAAGCCTGCAGGGTGTCAGATATAGAATGTTTGGGTCCGAAACTTTGGATCCATCAATCCTGGAAGCAATCCTGGCGGAGAAGTTGTGGGCCTTCTGTGTGGCGTCTGGCCTCAACAGAATCCTGTAGCTTCATCTGCTTAAAATGGCACCTCTTGCCCGGAGGCGTCTCGCCTTTGGGTGACAGGTTGTTCTCAGGGAGGGCACAGAGGACCCCTTGGTCTAGGTGCAATGCACCCGTATGCGGTACCCCTCTTTCTGATTATTATTATTATTATATCATTTTTATGGGCTCGTAAACTTTGTAAATTAAATGTATATATTGATAAACCTAGCCTGGTCTTGATAAATTTCACTAACTCTGATTCTAATGTAAATAATTGATTTGTAAAGTATGTGATTGTTATATTAAATAATTATTATTTAAATAAATAATAAATATATATAAAAGATATAATTGATCTTTATTAAAATTGACTTATTAATTTGATTTATGAAATGTTATTATTTTAATATGTAAATTACCATGGTTGTTAACATTCAAAGCAACCGTGATCATAGAGGGAAGTTATAGTTGTTATGCAACAGATAAAAATGATGAACAAAATTATAATAATAATTTAATGATGAAGAGACACCGCTACATACTTCCCCCCATCAACTAATAAAGAAAAACGACTAGAAAAAGGTTATGGTCAAATAATAAATTATAGTAAAATTTATTTTCTATAACTTTCTGATTATAAATTTTTTATTTTAGTATTATCAAAAGAGAAATTCCTTGCTTTGTTTATCCCTCCCTTTAGACACCCCTCCTTCTAGACCCCCGTTTCTCTTTAACCGATTTTGTATTTTTATAAACTTGGCCTTTTAAATACAGACGACACGTCGAATGCAAATTTCATTCCGGCCAGACTAAAAAAATGTACTGTAGTACTGGTTCTGTTCTACCATAATAACTTTCCAAAAAAATTATAAACTTGATACTTGAAAACTAGTTAAATCTCAAAAATCAATTTTTAAACACTTTTTACCAAACACATAACGGTTGGTTTGTGATCGATTTTGAACATAGAAAAAATTAACCCCTATATTGCGTACCATAGTACTGTGGTCTGTATATAGAGGTAAATAATATAATAGAATAATAATAAATAATGACCTTTGACTGTATAGACTATAGTGTGTAATAAAATATATTACTATGATTTAAACCCGCATATGACCTCCTTATTTATTTGATTGTTCGTTCGATAAATAAATAAAATATTTTGTCTATAATACTTATAAAGAACAAGAAACAATCTTATTTTTATGTCATCAATAATACATTTAAAATCATATTTTTATATTATTCCTAACATTTCTAAAAAGTTGATTATCGACGATCGTATTTTTTTAGTACCAAAGAGTATGTAGCGGTATCGCTTCATTAAATTATTATTATAATTTTGTTCATCATTTTTATCTGTTGCATAACAACTATAACTTCCCTCTATTATCACGGTTGCTTTGAATGTTAACAACCATGGTAACTTACATATTAAATTAATAACATTTCATAAATCAAATCAATAAAGATCAATTAAATCTTTTTCATGTATTTAATATTTATTTAAATAATAATAATTTAATATAACTATTATCTACCTTTACAAGTACAATACTAAATAAATCCTGATACTAAAAGCAGGTACATTACGAATTTAAATCCACAATTTGGGCCAACAGTATTCCTAAATGTTTAACGCCGTAGCTTGGGCTACAAAAGTAGCGCTTATTTTTCAAAATGAACTTCTCGACGTATTTCCAAGATGATGAATCTAAAATCAAACACCTCCACTAAAATGAATGTTCTTGGAGTATGTAAAAACTGTACCAGCCTGAGTGATCGAGTTGTTAAAGGCGCTCTCTGTTCGGAACTCGGAGGTTGCTGGTTCAATTCCCAACGGTGATAGTTTGTCAATTAAATTATTTTTTTTTAATTAATGTGGCGGGGAATTGATTAAACTGTCGGCGTATGGACAAGAACGAAAGTAACCGGCTATAATTGTGAAGATTTTTTGCAGTTTCCTTCCACAATCTCTAGATGAATAGCTGCATAGTTCCTATCAAAGTCGGCTACAGTCACACAACCTACCAATTCCTAGTCTACGTAGAAATTCCTTGGGCTTTAGGGGTCGGTAAAAAGGCCTAGAAAGACATACTTGCCAGGCTTGGAATTCCCCTCCGCTACTACTACTACATATAAAAACTGTGGCTTTAATACAGAAAGTATCGATCAAAATATTATTAAAGCTAACTTATTATTATTGTTGCAATAGAATAAATTAAGAACAAAAACGATAAATAGAATTTTAATTTTTTTCAATTGGCCTCATCCGAAAACCTTAGGTTATCCCTTAGATACTGGATTAAACTATCTAATACAAGTGGAAATTTGATTTATTTACATTAACGTAACAAAGAAACTTTTACCACTTTTAAATTAAAAATTAATATTTATGATAAAAAATCAATGCTATAATAAAGAATTTTATATTAAAGTAGAGTAAAAAATTGGCATTTTATTCAGCTTACAAATCGGTATAATAGTAAGGTGTGTATTTATTTATATACAGCATAAAAAATAACATATAAAAAATTAGATCAAATATTTAAAATTGTAATTGTAGAATTGTATGTACAAGTGATCACAAAAATAGCGAATTATTATAATTGATTTGTGCCTTATTTATTCAGTTTTCGAAAAAATACTTCAAATAAAAGCTGTTCATTATAAATATATAAACAACTGTCATTCGAAACATTTTCCCAAAAAAAAACGAATGATTCAAGGCACAAATCAACCATAAAATTTTGAAAAAAGATCGCTACTTTTGTGGCCCGTAGTTCAATGCAGTGAAATGCATTTAAGATTAACAAGAAATGCATATGAATTTGTAATGCTTTAAGGTTATTCGACCTCTAACGCAAAGTACTTAATTTTTTATATTATAGAATCATATCAAATACGATTAATTTAACACAGTAAAATTTGTGACTCACTTCCAGTAGCATATAGAACTTTACAATCAAGTTAGTCAAAAAGAAACTAAAAACTATCAGGACTAAAAATTAAAATTTACATAGAAGTAACGAATTTTTTAAGACCCATATAAGTGAGTGGGTTCTAATTTGGAACAGATCGTTTTTATCGAAGTATAAATTTTCATGAATACATATACATTTTTGAATTAGGAAATCTATACGTCTCTCATGCGTGTGTTACCAGCTGAGGGTTAAAGAGAAAATTAAGACATCAGGCCGAGAAGAATGATTAACATTTAATTTTTTTTA
This sequence comes from Nineta flava, assembly GCA_963920215.1. Taxonomy (NCBI): domain Eukaryota; kingdom Metazoa; phylum Arthropoda; class Insecta; order Neuroptera; family Chrysopidae; genus Nineta; species Nineta flava. Next base: position 79,918,855 of record OY986041.1, on the reverse strand, counting down.
TACCAAAAATTCAACTATACAATTCGGATAATTTAATGTATATTATTGCTTCAAGCTTTTTAGCGAATTTTCGAAGTAGCTATTGAGGTTGTACCGATAAAAATATTTCGCAAAAATGACCATCGATCCTACCTAGTAGATGTCCAATATTACCATCATTAAAATTTATTTATCTAAAGTCTGTAGTTACTCTAGCGGGCACATGTGATGTGCTTTTAGTCACATGTGTGCTTGAAAGGCCAAGATCGTTAATAGGCAAAAAGGAACAGAAAAAAGGGCGTTTAGAGGGAGAGGGAAACACAAATTTTGCTGAATAATATTGGGAAAATCTCTTAATATTGGGAAAATCGAAAAATGTATAAAAAGTTATAGAAATTAATTTTACTATTTCATGAATTGTAGTAAAGTTGATTTCCTACAACTTTACTAAAGATTATTAAAATAATCAAAGAGAACTCTAGGTTTTTTTTGAAATTATATTTCAAATTTTGCCCCTATTCCTAGAACATTTGTTTGTATTTTATAAATACGTATTTCGACTACAATGTAGTCATCATCAGTATGAATTAGCTAATCGTAACTATCTCTGGGATATGGATTCAGAGATATGTTGCTTGTTGCTAATTTGGTGCCTGTGTCACCATTTCGATTTTTCTATTGTATATTTTGTGTTTTCAACTTTTTTTAAGGCCCCTTTCTCCTTGAACGATTTTACTCATTAACGAACTTGGCCTTTCAAATACCAACAGCATATCAGATACGAAATTTAATTTGGATCGGACTAAAATCGGACCGCCAGAGAGTATATAAATACAATGAACATATATTTATGTATATATGTATTTTTGACACATCTATTTCCAAAAAACAGGTGATATATTTATTCTGAGGAAATTAAGGTGACGCAATAACGAATTTTTTCTTTTTCCAGCCTTTTTTAACAATTTCCTGATTATTCCAATAATTGTTTATTCATTGAAACAATCACAATTTCCAAAATTTTTCCATGGTCAAAAATAAATTTTTTACACCACGACACCTATTTATAATAACTAATGACGAGTAAAAAAAAAGTTGAATTTCAGATCCATGATACTGCCTTGGATAAACCATTTGACGAAATGTACACTGTAATGCATGATACTAATTAAATTAGTATTCAAATCGTAAGAACAAAATATTTACGAACTGTTGAGAGAGCAATACAACAAGTGGTAGTACAGGGTACCACAAAAATCGTTTGTGTCCGATGGGATGCATTGTTTTCATATCATTTTCATCTGAAATTTCATTAGAGATGGATAGCCGGTGTACTCGTCATCTCAAAAACTACAAAAAATATCTCTGTTTTTCCTTTAAAAATTAAATTCCTTGAATGAAATGTAGTGGATTTGAAAAATTTTTTTATCAAAATCGGATAAAATATACCTGAGATTGAACAAAAACCAATTTTTGGATTTTGATGACGTCACCAGATTCATAAAATCATTTTGTTGATTATCACAGCTAACTTTTGTTAGATTTTAATGAATTTTTTTTTGAAACCCACTATTTTTGGGGTGTAGGATTTTGAGATACAAAATCCATGCATAGATGAATTAACGAATAGAGATATCGGGGTTTTTCTATCAAAACTGAATTTCTAAACTAAAATTTAGTCGATTTGAAAAAAAAATTCAAATCAAAATCGGATAAAATCTGCTCATGATATACCAAATGTTTTTATTAGCAAGTTTATCAAAATTTCAAAAAAGGCTTTTCGCTATGTTGCGTAACGTCGTTAACCAGTGGAATGCCAGTCAACGCTAACACAAGCGTCAACGAAAAACATAGAAAACGCACGAAAAATAATAAGCTCTAAATTTTGTTTCGTGTCTAGTTGAAATATTTCAACTAACATAATTTATCACTGCGCTAAAAGAGGAAATCAATTTAACATTTCAGCTAGTTTTTGTTCTGTTATAATTATTATAACTCGCGCTTTGGAACTTCTATATAAACAACATCGACAGGCATGACTCATGACGTCGCATCCTATTTCATTGCGTATGTTAAAAATTTCCGGACAATAGTGTCGCTACTTTGCTAAACTAAACGCTTAACTATTACTTTGATTTATGTAGATTAGTAGAGCCCTCTGTAAACAATAGTAATAAGCTGATATAGAAATCTGCAATACCGGCTATATTTGAAACTTAATTCAAACTGAAATTTGTATTTTTTCAAAATATAAATATAATAAAATCATACAAAATCTAAACTTACTTGTATTTCTAACAGTAATTCAGTTTTTCTACGCCGAATATCAATTAACATTTTTTGTTGTTCAGGAGTCAAATCTGCAAAATGTGTAAAGTATTATAAAATGCCAAATTCATGAAACATTTTTAGTTTTTGTGTAAAAAGTAGAAATAACTTTAAGATATCAAAACAAAATTTTTAATAATTGTAATATTTCTAATAACTGTTGATAATAATTGTGTATTGACAATTTATCAAACAAATTGCAATTGAAAGCCAAAAAATATGAACGACTAATTATTACAACTTTCCACACATGTACGAATAAAACTAGCATATATTTTCATTTATCTTTCAAAAACTATTATTGCAATTGAATATATAAACACAAATTTCCTTCCGGAGGTAAATATTTCATTAAATACCTACTGAGATGAGATTCAGTTTTCGTAAATCATGTTATTAGATACTGAGTGTATTGGTTAACGAATAATGTCGAGATATTAGTGTCTACAAAAGTGTTTATTAAATTTAAAATTGATATACTCTTCGGTGTCAAGGAAAAACTTTAAACAATAGAAAAATGACAGTAAAGGCATTTGACGCCATACGTGACACAATTAAATACAGGTAAACAAATTATAAAAATATAATTTAGTTATTAAATACCTGCTGGATTAAACGTATCCACGGAATGCGATGATGATCCCATAGTTGCACTCTCATAATCTGATAACATGGTTTTCATAAAAAAGATTATACAAAAAATTAAAAACTACTAATGCTCTAGACGTATTTGCCTGGCTGTCATAACAGCCATTTTGACAACACTCAATGCGCATGTGTTTAATTAAAAAACTTTAAATTATGAGGTCATTTAATTTTTGTCATAAAACCCTATATAAACTTTTGTAAAATTGTTTCCCTCGTTAATTAGCTTTTAATGAAGAATTGAATGACGTATTTTATTAATTGCTTACAGTGGCTGACCTTCCATCAATCTTAAGAAGAATCAATTTGTCTAGTTATCGAGTATGTTTTCTCTATGTATTTGTGTAGTGTAACGATAGATTGATTCATATTTAAAATATAAATGTTGCAAATAATTTCACAAGGGTTTATTATAATATTGACGCCGTCTAAATACATAATTCTCGCTGAAAAAATTTTCAACGATTTAAGAAATACAGATTTTAGCTGTTTATGCCGCGTTGCCAGACGTCACAAAATTATAGTACACATAATATAATTTCATCCTTCGGAACTATGTTCTATTAGTACTTACTAGGAATGTTGCGGTGCGGATGCGGCTACAAACATTCTAAGTCTAACATCTGCGGATTAAATGTCATTAAGTTTAAATCAAAGTTCTTTTTCATTTATTTATGTACCTAAATTACATATCTCTTTAAAAAACTTGAAATATCTCTTTAAAAAAACTAAAATATACGCAACATCCCTAATGCTTACATACAAAAATAGGTATCGGCAGCTAACCTTAAATATCTCAGCAAAAACAAAAATGTTCGCCTTCAAAAGTATTGATCTTTATGTAAGGGCCAAGTTTTTTAAAAAACGTAAGAAAATGATTGGTATAAATTTATTGCGTAAGTTTCTCAGGTGCAGGGTTCATATTTCACTTGGCAAGTATTTTTCTTTGCATTTTAACTTGCTAAGTAAAATATGAAATATCTTGAACCTGAGAAACTTACACAATAAATATATACCAATCATTTTCTCACTTTTGTTAAAAAACTTGGCCATTACATAAATTTCTCTACTTTTGAAGGCGAACTTTTTTGTTTTTGCTGGGATCAGGGCCGTGCCTGACGGGCGTTCATTGCGTGCACCGCACGCAGGCGGCCGAAATTAAGAGGCGGCCAAATCGTTACAAGTTGTTTACTGGGCAAAAATACAATCGGTTTGTTTTCATTAAGATACGAAGTAAAAACAGTTTCTCTAATCTAATCTATCTAAAAAGAGTTTCTCAGAAATAAGAAATGTATAAAAACTGATTAGGTCGTTGTAGTATTTATATACCTAGTCATGCAGCGAATCCGAATTTTTTCGAACATTGCACGAGCGACGAGCCGAAATAGTTTTTTCAATTGACCGGCGTCGCGTAAGCGGTCTTATTCGTCTTATTAGTCGTATTAGTCTATAGACTAGCGAGGATAAATCGTTATTTGTGTCCTGTGTGTGATCCGATATTATTAAAGTCTTTAATTTAACGAATAAAAATAAATTGCTTAATTCCTGAAAACTTACTATTTTCAATATCAATAAATAATACGTAAGATTTGATTTTTTAAAATCAAATAATTTTAAATTGTCACTGAGCGACACCTAGGATTTTAAATTATCGTATTCCTATGTTCTTTATGTTTGATAATTTTGTCTGTGATTATAATACCAATACCATAATTACTTTTTTTCATGTTATTATTAAAGTAAGTAAATTAATTCTATTTTGTATACCTCCCAAGTTGCAAGTCAGCCCAGATCTGCCATTGGCCACTGAGCTTTGTTACCCTAATATGTTAGTATAGATTTAAGGGTTATTCCTTGTTCTTTATGTTTGATAATTTTGTCTGTGATTATAAAACCAATACCATAATTTTTTTCATGTTATTATTTTTGTTTAAATTTTAAATAAAAAAATGTTTATTTTGTGCATTTTTTTTTCTTAAATTTCATCCAAACATATAAATCTCATAAAACCGGTTTTTAGCCGGTTTTTCTTTTCAGAAACCGGTTTTGGGAACAAAACCAATATTTTTTTTCGTTCTCGATTTCGGTTAACCAAAAACTGATTTTTTTCCCGGTTTGATGCCCTGTGTAAAATAATAAACATTAAAAATTAAAGTAGTTTTTTTTAATGTTATCCTGGGGGCGGCCATACAGACTGGCACGCAGGCGGCCATATACCCAGGCACGGCCCTGGCTGGGATATCATTACTTTTTGCAAAGTTATTTTATGCTCACTGTATGATGCGTCGTTATTTCTCTTCGTTTTTAAAATATCGTGTCCACGAACGGACGAACATCCGGATATGAATTAATTAGATCATTTTATGAACATATACCTAATACCAAAGAATACTGCTAATACCTATACCAAAAATTTTTCTGCGATCAATATTTTCAACCGTTAAAGTGTAGTTACTCACAATCATATATCAGATATACATATCTAACCCATCAATATCAACATTGCAATTAAACCTGCGATACAGTACACATTGTATTTAACACTGTACAATTCTAGAAAAAACCAAACAAGACATTTACGTATACGGTTATATCTTTGTTTCTTTTTATATACTCAGTTATAGAAACAGATTAACTTTATAAGTATGTTCTGAAATGCAAAGAATATTCGATGCGATTCTCTCACTTTCTTAGAATGCATGCATCATATATATAAAGCAGGACAACAACAGCTCACCAGTTTAGTAACAATTTAACATTCATTGAAATCAAAAACTTAATACAAATCAAAAGTATAATCTAAAAGTTATTAATTGTTATCCAAAAAGTAGTGAAAAAAGTTTATAAAAATATACATTTCAAGTATTTTCTTTATCACACGCACCCTTTCGCTACAAAACTTAATTTAGAGCACGGTTGTGCGACAGGCCGAGTTTAAGGGGTGTTTGCCTGTGTACGTTACCGTCATATTACTTATCGAAATATTAGACGATATTTGATCCCCAAAATAACTTTTGAACGAAAAGAGCTACAGTGGTATTTTTTCAAATATATACTATTTAGGGAATTATAAGAGACTGTTTTTTCAATCATAGTTAAGGAATAATTTTTTATCAAAATTAGCTCAGCTAGCACAGCTAAATTTTTTATCAAAATTTAAATTCTTGACTATGAACAAAATTCCATGATGTTTCCATTTTTTCCTGACCAAAACAAAATTTCATGTCTATTCCAGATTTTTCAGATCTGTGGCCAAACTGTAATACAACAGTTTATTCATTCATCAAATTTAGAATCAGATTATTTACTTAAACAATTTTACACAAGACTAGCTACGCTTTCTTCATTCCTGGTATAACGAGCGATTGACTGAATTCGATTGCATCGAAATAAAGAACGCGTTTGTCACACTGCGCCGTGATAAAGCACTCTAGTTTATAAAAGGCAGAAATTAAGAGACAACAGACAAATGCTGAAGTTTGGTGTACCCCCCATAACAAACTGTACGACTGTATTATCGACTCGTCAAGTGAAGTTAATTTTCTAATTTTTTCAGTCGATTGGTAGCGAATCCATTTGGTTTTCGATAAAATGTTTCGAAGAAAAGATTTTCTTTATAAGAATACTGGCAACTTTTGTTCGAAAAATTATTCGAAGATGAAACGAATTCGGCACAAATAAACTACAAAATGTTGAAAATAGAAACCCACTTTTTGAGTCGATAATAAATACCATCTTGAGTCAATCATCCACGTCTCTTTTAAGATCACTTCCCAAAGATTTTTCAGAACCTTCATTGCGATTGAGTTATCGTGCTTCCTGACTAACCGTTACAATTTTCAACTAAAATTTATATGACAAATCATATGATCATAGTACAATAATATATTTTTAGGACATTTAGGAATAATAATATTATGGGTGCGTTTAGCCGATAAAATTTCGATATATTACATATCACACCGTTTTTTGTTTGTTTGCAAAATCAGTCAGCTTTTGTAAACGCTTTTATCCCCCAAACGCATCCAATGATTTCCTTTTTAAACAAATGAAAATTCTTTTATTAAATAAATTTTTAACAATTATATTTTACAAGGCAATTAATTTAAAAAATAACAAAACATTGTAATGGTAACATAAATTTGTAAATGTATTTCGTAAAAAAATAATAACTTGGAATAATATTTAATTTCTTATACTAATACTATAAATTATCACCGTAACAATTTTCCACAATAAATGAGGAAATTATTTACTATATCTACTAATGTAATCACTATAGTGAGCTTATAATAATATAGTTTCCCACTATGATAAGTACATACATAAGATATTAGAAAAAATGTCAAGATTAAGTTTAATTTTCAATTAAATCACATTTTTACCCGACACACGGTAATTTATGAGCAATAATATGGTGATATGAAGCCTACAGACATATCCATTCTAATAGTAAATTTTACGTATATTAGAGTATGCTCATAGTATAGCAAACACTAGAATTATCATCGTCGTTTTGGTGTATTATTATAATATATTAAAGTTTGTAATGGAGTCACAAAAAAACTGTAACACCTCAAAATTTCTTGATTCGATTTCATTTTTTAAAATCAACGTTAATATTAAACACTTGTATAAAGTTATTCGTAGCATTTTTGAACAATGAGTAGCAGAGAGAGGTAAGTGACTCCACCGACTTTATAGATAAAACTAGACAAGTGAAATCTGTATTACTTGATCAAATGATGTAATTAAAAAAAAAAAATATAGACGAATTGAGAACCATCCTCCTTTTTGAAGTCGGATTAAAAAGAAGGGTCATCCATTCTATCGAATGCTGTTTTTGTTGCCGTTTCTTTGATTTGCAGTAATATAATTATTTCTGTGTTATAATGTAATAAAGCCGATCAATCGATATTAAAAATATTGTTTTATTAACTTAACATTTTAAGAATTGTGTACTTGAGCATTTTGTGTTATTTTAAAATAAAAATCAATTGTGATGTGATATGTGAAAAGGGACTAAATGCATACAATTACAAAGGCAAGTATAAACAATATTGGTTTTCAGCAAAAAGAAAAAATAAGCGTTTTATGGTATGTTTCTTCGGACACTTTAAAGAATATGTGGTTTCCTATTCTATTTTTTCTTTTGATTATAAATATACAAACGTCAGACAAGAAGAGCACTAATATATGTATCATATCTTTAAAAAGCCAACGAAAACTCATGACTTACAAGTTAAAAGTTTTTAAAGATCAGAGACAGAGTATGCAAAAGTGGATTATTATAAATTGTATAATGTTGTACCACACATAGTAAATTTGTTTACTTCAATGCATTTGACAAGGTAAGATATCTTTTACCTTGCGATATAAATCGGCACTAAAGCAGTCTTCAGTGTGAAAATATCAATATCGCCAATTGTGAATCTGAACGGTATTTTTCGCTTTCCTGAAAATAGAGTTCTGCTACGATAAAGTCCATTTTTGCATATCACATTACAATTATTGAAATTAACTAAATCTGAGAACAAAAATAGCTAGAAAATATTTTAATGAACACATAAACCGCACAAAGAAGTTTTGTTTGCAAATTTGGTCATAGATTTAGTTTTAAATTGATCCTACTTATTAATTTAATACCAATTTAATCCCCATTAGATTGAAACCTCAACAATATTGGCGAAACCAGCCCGTTTTACCTGGTTTTACTATGAATTTAAACAAGTGAAAGTAACAACTGAGTTAATTGCTGAAATAGCCGGTATATGAGTTTATGAAAAGTTTCAAACAAATGTTGTTTATTTTTAAAACATTTTGTCTTTAAATTTTTTTCTCTCTTACGGTTTCATTGATGAATATTTTACGCCTAGGTATATTTTACCCCCTGGCAGGAGGAGTGGTTGCTCGGTCCGTATTTGGCCACTCACGAACTTGATCCTAGTTTTTTGCTCTATTTAAGTTATCGTGTCTATACACAGACAGACGGACGGATTTGCGGAAATGGACTAATTCGATCATTTTATGAACACCAATACTAAGCATCTTTCCTGCGATAAATATTTTCAGCCGTTACAAAGTCGGGTTTGAACTTAATATACTATTGTGTATATTATATATACCGGGTATAAAAATACATTTCACTCTCTATTTTTACAGTTGTCGACGATTAGAGGCACTCATCTGGGCTGTTGTCATTAGATTTGGCTTTTTATTTAAATTTTTTTAGTAAATTGTATAATAAATACGCAATTCTTATAAAAAATGGAAGAAATTTGTATTATTACAATTTACAATGGGTGGGTGATGCCTATTTTTAAAAATACTGTGAACATGAAATATTGAAACACTTCCTAGAAATATTTCATAAAAATTTATTATTGAAGAAAATAAAAAATATGTGAAAAAAGCATATTTTTGAATTGAAAATTCTAAAGTTTTGTAAACTATAAATTGAGACATGGTTCTACAAATACTCGAAACAAAATTTATAATTTTTATTTAAGACACGAAATAATTATCTGAAATAGAATTGTTGTGAGAAGTATTTGTTTACGACAGCGATATTTTAATTTTGTCAACTAAGTACTTATAATAATTATTTAAACCTGATCAGTAAAATTTGTAATAAGAGGCATGTTTGGCCACCTTTTCAATTACTTATTAGAATTCTATCTGACATCAGTTATTTTCATTTATAAAAATTTAAAATACAATGACTGGTCGGGCATAGCGGCTTACTAAAAGATATTTTGCATGACTTTACAAATATTCAAATATTGAAAAAATTTGTTAATGAAAAAGACAGATCAGATCAAACGAATCTGGATACATGATATATCTCATATTCAATTCTGTTTCGAGTACACTGTAGTATCCTTACATTCTCATTACAAAAGTTTGCTGCTTATTTGAATAAGTACCTATATATGAACAAAAGTTTACCCTTACTCATATATTATTTTTATCGCTATTTTTTTTTCAATAAAATGATTGAGTCTAGAAAATCCGATATAAATAGCTTTGTTTTTCTATTTAAATTAAAGTATAGTCTAAATTCCTATCAGGGGCAAAAGAAGGTCCTAAATACGTATAATCAATTTTTTAATTTGGCATCTATTTTGTTTTTAATACTGAAGTGAACTTAGTCTTGTAATTATTATTTATAGAATTTTTGAAAATTCACAAGGCAATCAACGTGTTTGGAATACATTGTATTTGTTTTCATTCTTTTTAAATAACTCTGAAATGTTTCAATTTTATAAACACGGTGTTAGAAAGAAAAAAAGTAATCCAAGTCTTTATAGTTTTTGAAAACATGCGAAAAAACACATAAACGTAATATTACATACACCTACAAGTAATATTATTAATGGGTAAAGAATCTATTGATAAATTTCTCTCAACAAAAAATTTTATTTTTGTATAGTTTTGCGACTTTCTCAATACGGCGCCTCAAGTGACCGCTTGTAACATTTACACCTTTATTAGCCCCTGATAACGATTCAACTCATATTTCAAATGAAAGAGATGAGTACATTTTAATTTAATATTACATTATTCAAAGCAAATTGAAAACTCATAACCAGAAACTTAAAAAGTTTAAAAAATAAAACGGTGGGTATTTTACTGAGTTTGGTATCGGTTGTGCATAAATTGACAATATTATACCGATTATATGGATATTATTTATAAACATTAAACTTTGGCTTAAATAATGGAATGCAAATGGCACAATATATTATAATTGAAAATTTATCGCTTATGATTTAAATAAATAAATTAATTAAATTCTACAAGTGGTCAGGTACCAGTTTTTTATATACAAGTCATATTTTGAAACTACCAGAATTACAAGACAAAGTATTATTATTAATACTTTTTATGATATAAAATTTAGTGATTGTTGCGCTATTGTGACAAAACATTGAACGAAATAACAATTTTTCGTTTTACTATAACAAAAAATACTGTGATTCAGTTCATAATTACCATTTTAAAATATTTACATAACATATTGTTTGTAGCTGGATAGCCTGTAAAGCACTGGGATGAAAAAATACAAACTTATTTGCCTTCAAAACATAAAAGAATGACAAAAATTGTAGAGTTAATTTTTGTTTTTATTAAAATTTTCTCGCACTCATAACACAATATACATATTGACCACCACAACGTCCAGCAAACCAGAAGCAGACTATCCACCAGCAAAACAGGTATCGTATGATTTTACAATATTATACGTAACCACGGATTTTTATAAATACGTAAAAATAAACTTAGTACTTAATTGGATTATTATATAATAAAGAAATAATATTTTTAGATAGGAATATCCTTCATTCTCTTGAGTACAATTTTTCATCAATATGTATACAATCAGGAATAACGTAGTTTTCATATATCCAATGTCCTTTTTTTAAAGTACTTGCACTACCCTAGCTTTTTAAGAGAATCGCTATTTTGCTTAAGCATTATTCTTATTGATACAAGGGAACAAAAAAAAAGCTATTCTATTTTTATAGATATAACAAAACATCTTATATAGGAAAGCTATCTAATTCAATTTTTTCCCATCAATAGTTAGCTTTTATCACTTAAGCTTATTATGCTTATTTCTCTTATACAGTGCATATACAGACTTTTGTTCCGAAACTTTTGATTATCTACAACTATTACATTATAATAAAATAGCTTGTAAATAACATCTATCAAAATAAAGCTAGTCTAGTTATTGTGTTTACTATTGATTATTGCGTTTACTATAATAAAATATAGAAAAAGGATAGATAGAAACCAAGTAAGACATTCGTTTGAAAGATTATTTCAAAAATTAAAAGTAACTTCCCGATTGTTCATAAACCTTTGGACAAAATTTTTCTGCAATTAAACCATATGGTTGCTTTGAACCAATTTTAATCTTTTTATCATGACTAAATTTATTCCAAACATGGATCACTTTTGATTTCAACAAGAGTTTCATAATTTCGTCCGAGGAAGTTTCATTAAAAAATGATTTCCAATTTGCCCAATGTATTATATAAAACGCACTTTCTGGGAATACTTCAAAACCATTACAATTTTCACGTGTCATTTTAATTGTTACATCTACTTTACAATGTTTTGTCAATACACGTGTAATAACACCTGGACCATTTGCACCCCAATCGTTTGGTTTATAACTTGAACGTAATTCTAGTAAACATTGTTCAGCTAAACTATGACCCATACCATGTTTATCAAAATTTAATATGCCAGCTGCAATTTGTGTATCATCTTCTGCACCAGCATAATTTTGCAAAATTTGTTCTAATGGAGTAATAACGACAACATCCAAATCTAGATATGTCCCACCGTATTTCCATAACGTTAAGTATCTTAAAAAGTCACTGGCATGTGATTGTGCGTAAATTGAATAATGTAAAACTTTACTTTTATACAATTTTTCTAACAGAGTATTTTTCGTATAATTTGGTAAACTAATATGACGAAAATAAATATTTGGATAAGATAATAATGTTTGTATTATCCGATCATTTATTGAATCGCCACTAACGTTTAATGTAGTTGCTGCCACCATAAGTACATAAATATCAGAATTCGGATTCATTTTTGCTGCTGATTCAACAGCACATGCTTGTCGAGCATTCAATACAATTTTACCCGATAAACGACTTTTACATGATGTTTCTATAAAAAATATTGGTGGTCGTCCATTTGGTAATATATCATACATTTCTGGTAAAATATCTGGTGGTACAGGTTCATTCAATTCCTCATCAAAACACCAAATGTCTGGTGATGGACTTGTCGAAAATAGTAATTTTTTATCTATAAACCATATTGAAAAAAATGTAAGACAAAATATACAAACTAATATTCGTAGTATTCTTTTCCCGTTGAAGTTCATTTTCATTGTGTTTAAATAATATAAATCTTTGGTTCTAGTTTTTATCACATTTTTGTTTCTTTGCAAACTTTTTATTATATTCGTGAATCATTCCATTTCCTGCAATGAAAAACATTATTTTAATTTTTGATAATAATTGTTTCAAATTTTAGTCAATAATAAATTTGTTAAGAAATTACACTGCAAATTTTAACACAAGATTCCTTAAAATTATATTCACCTGTTTAAAAACATATTTCCCATTAATGTAAAAATGTATAATAATCGCGCTTTTATACCTAATCTTAAAATTTGTCTTGTACTAAGCGCAATAAAAGATTGGAGTACAATACAATAATTTCTAGTTTATCAAATCCATGAAATGTAAAAATTGAATTAACTGTAGGCTATTCTTCCGAAAACTCCTCTTTCCTATTGATATGTAATTTTATCCAAAGCTTTTAAAACTTAAAGTGAAACAACTGAAAAAAATTTTTCGATTCAAAATGAAAAGAATCAATATTTTCTGAGATGCAACTGTGTTTGCGAAACTATAGTCAAAATAAAAAATATTGTTACGAAAATTTCAAATATTCTTTATAATTCTTTTATAGCGGACCTTATAATTTAAAAAAATAAATAGCAGCTCATTTTCGCGCTACAAAAATATAATATTGTTATTAATCTCTACTTATAAAAATCTACAGACTGACTGACAGACAACGCACAGCCTAAACCGGTAGATCCAGAAGCATGAAATTTTGCACAGAAGAGTGAGCACTAAGAAAGGAAAATTTTTGAAAATTCATAAAAGTTTGTATGGGAAGTGCGTCATTTTTGAAGTTAGAAACGTGGAAGTTTGTGTTTAGGCTTCTGTCTATAATTAAATGTCAGTTGTACCAGCATTTTAGTTGAATTATAATGATATTTGGTATATCGTGTGCTTTTGTTATTTGAAAGATCAAGTAGACATGTGATTCTTATAATCTTATTGAATAGACATAATCAATCTTTATAAGATACTATTTTTTATAAAAAATCAGAAAAGGAACTTTCCATTCTTAATCTCGACATGAGATCACTTGAAGTACAATATTTATATATATATATATATATATATATAACTTTGTCCTTTTAAAATTTTTTTTTGTGGGATATCTATCTATCCGACATTTGATCTAACATAGTACATATATAACATATAAAGGTTAAGTTTTCACATATTCGTCCCAAAAAAAAGTGATATGTAAATGGGGATCAAATTTGAAAGGCTCCAAATGGTTTAAACAATATTATCTAGGGATGGATAACCCTTCTTCGTTACAATGAACAGAACCTAACCGAGAACCAAGCCATTGCAAGTTTTTCCTCTGTAGCTATTTAATTTTTAACTTGGCAAGCTTAAATATAACATACTAAAAAAAAAGGGGGGAATTTGTCAAGTAAAATATTAAATAAATACTAAAGAGTATCTTGCTATTTCTTGGGTCCCAGTTAGGTTGTGGCGGCTGTCCAGGATTTGACACTTGGAAAAACATTTTTTTTAAACCATTAATTACATTTTTAGAATTAAATCTAAATGCATGGATAAGCCATCCTAAAACTAACTTACAAAGGGTAATTATATACAGTTAAGATTGACAACATACGTGGGTTGAAACGGCCCAGTTCGCTGTTCTTCGGAATGCGATTTTTACGGGAAGATTTAAAAAAGGATTTGGCGTTTGTTTGGATGCAGTCTAGGATAGTGGGGTGCCAATTTTCTTGCTGAAGAATCTCGGAGGAAAATATTATGGTTTTTTTTCAATATCATTCGAAGATATAGATTTTGAAATCACATTTTTGCAATATGCGTGGCTGCAACGTTTACCTAAATAAGGACTGCGTACGTAAGTACGGGGCTGATGTAAGGTTTGTAAAATCGATGCTTGAGGCATTCGTCTAACTTACTCTGGGTATTGGGTAAGTATGAAAAGTGCGTTTTCGAGGGTAAGGCTTCGTAACTGCCTCTTTGTAACGTTCTGTGTCCAATTCAACTGCCTTTGCAGGGTTACGCTCAGATCTTCAATACTTCGAAATAATTAGTACAGATAATCAGGTCTAGAGACAACTCGAAACAATTTTCGGTTACCAGAATTTACAGTGAATTACCGCCAAAAACGACGATTCGGCAACTTGGTCTTTCGAAAATCCTTTATATAATTTAAAAAAATCGATGTTTTTTTACTTTGAAGAAGGTGGATTTAGTATTTTCGGTTAAGTGAATAGAAAGTTAAAAATTTAAGGGTGCAAGTAAGTATGTTGCAATTTGAAGAGTTTATGGATAGTACATTGTGCCAGACTTTGTCAAAAGCTTTTTCGATATGGCAATTTTTATTTTTATCTGGTAATTACTAAAATTGTAAAACTTATTTTACTTAATAATCATAATTGAAATTAATAATTAAATGTAATTCATCTTAACGTTCTCTTTTATGAAACAGTATATTCCAATTAACATAAAGAGTTGATTAAACGTAAAAAATAGAACTATTTAATGTTCGAGCACTGTTCAAATGTTTGTGTTTGTCTCAGCTTTATATGAAAAGCATTTTTTACCAAGTGAAAAAATTCGTCACGAAATAGGTATGTAGACTAACAATAACTAAATTTTTCCAAGGGAAGCAGAGGAAGCTTAAAGAGTAATCACGTTACTCTTTAAGTATAACATGGCGTCCCAAAAACATTTCTAACTTCGCGATCAGGAAGGATCGGACACTTCTACGACTCCCCCCAAACTGAGCGTCTCAGTAGATTTGAGTTTAGTTAACATGTGCTCATCAGGAATTAATGTTGTCTCGTCCGGTGCGGTACCCGGAGGTTACGAATGAGTTATACCTATTCAAAGTTCGGGTCGAGTTTATGATCAACGCTTAGTAGTTTAAAGAAGTCAGTCCGCCGCGTCTGTCTACTTTAAAGTCCTAATATAAAAAATGTTGAACGGATTTTATTCCAGGTTTCACCAATAGATAGATTCTTCCTCCTAGCGGGAGGACACATAGTCCGATTTTGTCCATTCCCGAGCTTGAAGTTACTTTTTAGCTCTCAAACACACACTCAAAATTTAAGCAATTTATACTAGTGGACGGAGGAATATGTGGAAACGAAATAAGATTATTTTATGGTCACCTATACCAAAATTTTTTATGCGATCAATATTTTCGACCGTTTTAAATTTGGGACTAAACTTATAATACTCATATATATATATATATATATATATATATATATGTTTAGTTTTATATATATTATATATATATATATACCATTAAGTTCGTTAATGGGCAAAATCGGACAAGGGGAAAGGGGGTTTAGAAGAAGAGTGAAACACAAAATTTGGCATATCTTCCTTAATATTGGAAAAATCGAAAAATACATAAGTATACTTGTAGAAAACTAATAATTTTCTTCTTATCATTTTTTCTGTTTCACTAGTATTAGTTATAGACGCTTTATTTAAAGTTTTTTTCTTTTTTGTTTTTATTTTCATACTTCTTTTTTTCCAAAATAGAACTATCAAACAGACAACAATAGTATAAAGTTAAATAAGTACACTAATAGTAAGT
Organism: Nineta flava; assembly: GCA_963920215.1. Lineage (NCBI taxonomy): Eukaryota > Metazoa > Arthropoda > Insecta > Neuroptera > Chrysopidae > Nineta > Nineta flava. The sequence goes on along the minus strand of OY986041.1, from coordinate 79,902,406 downwards.
TAAAATGCTGAATATCTCTCTCTGTACGCATTAGAGTTTGAGAAAAATGGTTAGGTAATGAATATTAGCAAAGAAGATTTTCTACAACTTTACTCCCCATACATTTTTAGGTTGTTCTAATAATTTTATATTTTGTTTCCTTCTTTCTCTATGCCCCTTTACCCTTGATCTGCGTTATTTATTAATAAAATTAACCTTACAAAATACCAAAAACATATCAGATACGATATTTCATTTCTATGATTGATTGTAGTATTCTAAGGAAATTCGGTAAGTTGACGCAACTCCGGCGTAATGAGCTTTTTGAAATTCAGAGACCTAATCATTGTGTCTATGTGGTATCCTTTGATTAATTATTGATGGATTACAAATAAAAATAAATATTTCAAAAATTGTATTCCAATTAAAACTAAGTTTCCGAAACAACAAATTCTTTTAATTGGTTTTAGAGTTAAAAAATTTTTATAATTTACAATAAATTGGTAATTCAATAAATTAATAGGTAATTCCAAAGAATTTAATTATCAAATTATTTATTCACCCAATCATTTATAAACAAACTTTTTTTTATATTTCGAGCGAAAAGAAAACAAATAAATAAAATTTATTAGTAATTCGATATTTGTGGTGGTTTATACTAAATAAAATATTAACTTTCTTGTTAAACAAAAGTACAAGAAAAAAGCCAATATAAACATAACAATTGTATGCCACAAACTAGAATTTGGAATATCGCCAATAGCATTTTCAAATTTTGAAGGGTGTGACATAATAAAAATAAAGCTCATGCAATAATTGTACATATTGTAAATTAAATCTTTCCATGAATCAGTTTGAAATATGTAATTTTGAAAAGTAATTATTTCAAGGTTACTATAGTGTTAAACTACAATTTACAATTTATTGTAGTTAAAAATAAACTAACAATTATAGCAGAAATCGTACCTTACTGAAATAATAATAATACACGAGGCACCATCTAGAGCACGGTTTTATCATATTTTTTAAATCACCCTTATGGCCTAAATGTTGTCGAATATTATTATCAACTTAAATAAAGTATAAACAAATCACTCACAATAGGAGAAAAATAAACAAGTTTTGGAACCATATACAATGCACATACACTATTGAAAAATAATGGCCATTATAAAACATGGATTATAATCATACTTTCAGTTACAAAACATGCTTTTTCTGTTAACAATTTCAATATTATAATTTATTTCGTCCCTGTTTGTTGAACAAAAACTTCACTATGTCCATCGACATTATCTTCCAATGCCCCATTCGATACTGTGTTCAGTCGTTCAATTTGCCTGTGTTGTTTAACATTCATTTCACAATATCAAATTTACCATGCTCATAAAGCCTGTGTTACATGCAATTATTAACCATTCTAATTTTGTATAATAAATTCTAGGACCAAACAACCAAATTATTATTAATAAATGATATTAAATAATATTACATGTAAGTGATTTGTTTTTATAATTTATATGCTTATATGCACCGTTTAATCAGCTTCTGCGATACCTCAAAATAGAGATTCGCAGCTGCAATCTATTTACTCAGTTTGTCTCTTGACTCGCACATTGCGTGACATCTTCTAAAAGCGAAAACGGTCGTATTGGCGATAAGACCTAACCTAGTTTTTGGAGACATGTATTGTTTAATTTAAATCCTGCTGATATCGCATCAAGATGATCTCTTTCGTCAGCATTCATTAACCATCTCTTATACGGCTTATAGTGGAATGTATATATATATATATATATATATATATATATATATATATATATATATATATATATATATATAATATTCTCTACATATAAAACAAAGTCGGGGTTGGGTTAGTTACACCATTTATAACTCGAGAACGGCTGGACCGATTTCTATGATCTTTGATTTGTTCTCCGCCCGGAATAGCAGAATAACTATTAAAACATCGGAAAAATTCACGGAAAAAAAAATTTATGAAGAAAATTCATTTTCTCATACACTTTGTATGGGACGCCTTTTTGATGATATCTCGAGAACGGATTGACTTATTTCGATGAATTTTTATTTTGTTCGCCTCGGCCTCGAAAAGTTTCCTCGCGCATTGGAAAAGTAAGAAAATCACAAAAAATTTAAATCCTTATACAACGCCATCTCTGATACATGACAGAAACAAAATCCAATGAACATGGCTTCGAAATCTAAACCAACCAAAGCTATGTAACACAACGCGTTTGGTGGTGAGAAAACTCATTGACAATGTGATTCACGCGACAATACTCACATGAAGGTTCAAAGGTGATAAAGTTCTCATTCCAAGAAATCCGATCATACCAACCGATATGCCATTCGAGTTTAAACGAATTCAATTTCCAATTCGTCTTGCATTCGCCATGACGATCAACAAATCACAAGGCCGTGATCAATTGTACGTAGCATGTTCACGTGTCGACAAACCATCCGCTTTGTTCGTTGTCGCACCTGACAGCAAAACGAAAAATGTCGTATATCACAGGGTGCTTCAATGAAGGGAATCGATCCGAGTGCTTGAGTGCAACCCATCCAGCAAATAGTTTAACAGAAAGTAGTACAACAATGCTACGTGAATCATTTCGATTCGCTTCAATAAAGCAAATGCCTCGCTGCCACGTGAATTACATTCATTTCAATGTAATTAAAATATATTTCATTTTTATTTTTGTACATTTAATAAACTTAATTCATTTTATCTTAATAAAAAACTGAATTTAATTCAGCTAAGTTAACACAACATTTATAGATTCTGAGGCGGTACGAAGTTCGCCAGGTCTGCTAGTTAGTATATATGTACAAAAATAAAAATGAAATGCATTTTAATTATATTGAAATGAATGTAATTCACGTGGCAGCGACGCATTTGCTTTATTGAAGCGAATCGGAATGATTCGCGTAGGATTTTTGTACTACTATAGTGATTTCATAAAAAGAAACGTTTGTATAACATTGGAAAAGTTCACGTGGAGTTTGCTAGTATGAACACAGCTAGTATACTTCATAAATATCCATTGTATCCATTGTAACGGAACAAACTACAATCAAAAACGGTATTGATGGCATTAATATACAATAGGCAACTGACAATAGTAAAGTAAATAAAAGTTTGTCTCGATAAACTGCCGAATATATGATTTTTAAATAAGTTTTGGACATCTTTATCATTATGTTTACCAAATTTAGTATTATTTAGGAATATTTTGATGTTTAAGTTTCATTTGTTTTGTTCCGAATGTACATGCGATAAGTGTCACTAAAATTGATTAAAATCTTTAGGATATTATGAGTAACCCAAATATTAATATTTGTTGCCTGTTAATACGTAAATAAACTTTAGAAACATTATTAATTTTGTGCAATTTTCTAGCAGCAATAGTAACGGCGACCGTAACCTCAACTCTAACGGGTGAGTGATATAAAAATCTTTAAATACAAACGATACTTACATATCTTATAGACCAAAATATATGTTGTTTGACATGATTATTCGTATATCCAGATTCCAGATTTAGCAGAAATGGATAATAAATTAAAAATATGTAATGTCTAATTATTCTTTTTTACATGTCCAACTTATTCAGCTGTTGGAAGCAGTTTGATGTAAACCCCTATATTTCCACTAATTACAAGTATTAAAAGTAAAGACATGACACGATAACTTAAGAATGAACATAAGTAATTGAAAAAAATTTCGAAAGAGAAATTTTCAGCAGTGTAATACACAATCCTGTAACATAGGCTTTAGCTACACTACGGTACTATATACTATATATTAAATGCACGAATATACATACCCTCCTATGTATGTACACTAAAACATAGTAGTCAAGTGCGCATGAATCTTGTTTATTGTACAATGTGTTTTTATTGATATTTAGACATGCTTTCTTTGCCCTTTTTTTTTAATTATTAGTAACTGCTATTCTGTATTTATTGTCATGAATAGTTACGCTGATGAACATTGTTGTAAAAAATCCACTAGATAGAAAATGTATCAAGAAGAATAACCTTGAAAGTTTGAAATACAAGCAGACGTGTGCAAAATTATACGCATGTGATGATCACTTTTTCGCTATAAAAATAATCCTTATATTTAATTGAGCGCGAATGCATCTGTATAGTTTTTACTCACTATTACAAAAAAGCAGTACTATTCTATATTCGGAGATATGTTTTGGATTAGTTTTGGTAATAAATAAATCGAATTAAATTGAGATCTGACTTTAAAAAGGAAATTTTTTCATAAAATTAGTTCAGGAGCATGGTCTTAAATTTTTTGTACTTAAGGAAACACCTTGTTTGGTTGAAAAAAAACTTCGCATAACACTATCTGAGTTCTCACAATAGAAAGAGCTGATTATATGTTCTCAAGTTGTTTATTTACTACCAGAGCTAGTTAAAAAAATCGTTTCTAGCGTTCCGATCGTATTTTTTAATGCGAATATAATTAGTTTAAACAAGTGAAAATAACAAGTAACTGAGTTAATTGCTTAAATACCCCGTATATACCGAATTTATGAAAAAAAGTTTCAAGCAAAAGTTGTTTATTTTTAAAAAACGAACAATTTTGTCTTTAAATTTTTGTTCTATCTATTACGGTTTTAAAGATAAACAGTTTGGCTCATTTTGCCCAAACATTGTCCGATTTTACCCATTCACAAACTTGATTTTACTTTTTTGCTTTAGAATATACATATGAAATTTCATCTCGCCATCTTTTTTTCGTTTTTTGAGTTATCGTATTCACAGACGGACAGCCGTTACAAAGTCGGAACTAAACTTAATATACCCAGGTATCTATTTACCGGGTTTAAAAATGATTAATTCCATTTGATATAGTATGTATGTATATAGAGGTATGCTATAAGGCAGAAGTTCCCAAACTTTTACTTTGATGGAGCACTTTGAGAATGCTGGAATATTCACGAACCACCTTGTTTACTTTGAAGGGTAGTTAATCAAACATAATCAAAAAAAAAAATTGAGAAAAAACTTGTATTATTTCATAACTTACAACAATATAAGAAAACAAATGACGAAAAATCAATTGTTTATTCTTAGTTTTTCTCCAATTGAATGAGCATCGCCATTAAGCACAATGTGGTAACTTACGTGATAAGATGCTTCGGTTGCATTTTCATTTTCTATTTGAGCAAAATTAATTATTTCAAGTTTAGACTTTTGTATTGGCTCACATTGGCTTACAAAAAAGTGAATATCTTTTCGTTTGCGATCAGCATCCAAGGGCCAACGAAGTTTGGCTGGAGTCAAAGAACTGCTTGCGAGTTTTATCTGACATAAAACACACTATTTGTATGTGGTATTTATTCGATTGAAGAAATCAGTTTGTATATCATTTTATTCTTCAATAGTTGACGTATCAGTTAATTACCACGGTCTCCTTTTCTCAGAGTTCTTCTCGTTAACCAAAAATTTTAAATTCGCCCCCTTTACAGTAAAGTTTTTTGTATTATAAATACGTATAGCGTGAAATTGTCACCAAATTAGCGACGAGTAACATATCCTGAAACAATATAAGAGTAGTTTTAATAAGAGTAAAGTTAAGAGGAATAAATGTGAATGAAGGAAATTTTAACAAGAATAATTTCAATATAATTTAAAATTTATTATATTTTAAATCTAGTATATTTTAATTTAGTTTATTTTCTATTTATTTTTGTCTATTGATCTCGACTTTCTATCTATTTCTAATTGTCAAAGAGTAAATTACGACTAGCTAATTTATACTGATGAAGACTAAATTGTTGTCGAAATACGTATTTATAATACAAAAAACTGATCTAGGTAAAGGGGGCGAATTTGAAATTTTATTTCAAAAACCTAGAGTTCTCAATAATTATCATTCGATAATATAATGTGCAAAAATCCATTGATAATTTTTAACAATATATAAATTCTGTATAAAAGAAAAAAACTTTTAGGTTTACAAAAATGCTTTGTTTTTAACATTTCTTCGTGGAACACCTAGCAACTGCCTGCGGAGTATTAGTTCTCCGTGAAACACTATAAGGGATATAGGACAACTATCTAGCGTGATAATGTGGTATTAACAGGGGAGATGTAATACTCCTAATTATATTGTCATAATTAGTTGTACGCACCTGCTATATCCCCAAAGCAATTAGCGTATATTAGATAAATAGAAAAATGTAAGATTAGTTGTATTTCAATAATGTTCGATTATTATCATATAATTCAATCCTGTGTTGTATCCAACATTTCAGTCAAGTTAACCAATACCCCCGTGTACTAATTTGGATGGAAATACATAAATAATATTTTCATAGCGATTGAAATTACTGCTTGGAAACAATGAATAGCACTTTTATTGTCTTGATTATGAAATCAACATTACAAATTAACTTTTGACACCATCTTAGATATATTTAATAAAACGAACAACGATCTTTTTTAGTTTAAATAATTTTAACGGATATTGTTAATTTAACATCGTCAAATTCTATTCAATTACAGTTTTTTTACAAAATAAACGACTCTTAAATTTTGTAATTTGTTATGACTTCTGAGTGATAAATAATAGCCGTAAGTTTATTTATTTATTTGTAGCAAAAAATTGTTACGCGGAGCTGCATTATTATATATATATATATATATATATATATATATATATATATATATATATATCGGGTTAGTTACACCATTTATAACTCGAGAACGGCTGGACCGATTTTTATGATCTTTGATTTGTCTCCGCCCGGAATAGCAGAATAACTATTAAAACATCGAAAAAATTCACGGAAAAAAAAATTTATGAAGAAAATTCATTTTCTCATACACTTTGTATGGAACGCCTTTTTGATGATATCTCGAGAACGGATTGACTTATTTCGATGAATTTTTATTTTGTTCTCCTCCTAGCAAAAAATTGTTACGCGGAGCTGCATTATTATATATATATATATATATATATATATATATACATATATATATATATATATGTATACATATATATAAATATATATATATATATAAATACATATATATATATATATATATATATATATATATATATATATATATATATATATATATATTTATTTATTTATTTACTTCTATTTATTTTAAATACGATACGATTAACAGTTTTCAAGGTATCAGACTCATAGTGCTAAAATTCCAAACTGTATCAATTGAGAAGACAAAATTTTGAAATGTGTTGGTTGGGCGTTAAAATGAACCTTATTTTCGTACCGTTTGGTCAAAATTAAACTATAAAATGATTATTATTAAAATGGAGAATAAAACTTGTCTTCACTTTTTTCCAAGGGGTACCGCATAAAAAAATCGCTAAAATGGGAGGAAAATTGTATGCCCCCGATTTTGATAAAAACTTCGTTTAAAGCTAATTTGGCCCTAGTGAAAATGATGGCGTTGGTTAAAATACGACACGATTAACGGTTTTCAAGGTATCAGACCCATAGTGCTAAAATTCCAAACTGCATGAATTGAGAAGACAAAATTTTGAAATGTGCTGGTCGGACGTTAAAATGAACCTCATTTTCGTACTGTTTGGGCCTAAATTAGCCTAGAAAATGATTATTATTAAAATGGAGAATAAAACTTGTCTTCACTTTTAACCGCCCCTTTTTTGTTCTTAATAATTGACAAACTGCCGATGTCTGGATTCGAACCCGTAACCTTCCTGTTCCTAGTAGACATAACGCCTTAGACCTCTCGGCTACTTACACGGTTATAAGGCGACATAATAATTGTTTGAAGAGTCCACAATTCACACCCGTGCAAAGATTTATACGACGAAGAAAACGAAAAATTAAGCTCTTTAAATAATTTCTTCGTCACCTCCAAGAGTATTTGATGCGTCTTTGATACGTTCTCATAGCTGAGCCTCATTTTCTATCGGTGCCTGGTGTTAACTCTACCTGCCCATTTGTTTGGATATTCTTGAATTAGGAAACATTTTATAAGTGATTTCTGTCTTATTGATTCAGTTTTCGAAAAAAATACTGAGGATACAAGTTGTGACTTATAAATATAGTAACAACTATTATTCGAAAATTTTTTAAACCGAACGAATAAGGCACAAATCAACTATAAAATTTAAAGAAATAACATCAACTTTTGTGGCCAAGTGTACATACATAATAATAAATCTTTCTTTCTTGACAATACATTGTACAGAACACGTCATACACTGCACAGCCATAAAAGTGGCGCACTTCGAAAAATTTATTTAAATTATTTTCTTGTATGTTTTGTTGGTCTGAGCGTAAAATTGCATAAAAAACCTTATACTTTACGAAAAATATTAATTAAAAAAAAGGACAAATTTGCATAAATTTTTAAAAAGCATTTTATTTCGAGGTTTTTAGATGGAAATAAAATTTTATACAGTGGATATTACCTCCTCTTGCTCTAATAACAGCCTAGGCGTACTTTTAATTAAGTTCCTTAAAACACCTTGTGTGATTACCTCCCACTTCTGGACTACGACTATTATGCGCTCCTGTGAGCTACCAGGAGGGTTAATTGATCAACTTACACGTCGGACAAATTCATTTCAGATATGTTCTATTGAATTTCATTCTGGGATAAATTGTGGCCATATAAAAATCCGAATTTTGATCGTTTTACTTTAATGTACACCCTTCGGAATCGTTTTCTACTGCTTCTCAGACCCAAAGCCTCCGTATGGATCCTAATGTTGCAACTAGTGCAGAAACTGTTAGAAAAAAGTTGTTGAACTGAACTTACGACCCAGAAAGCCAGCCGTTGCCCCAGGGCTTACAAATCGTCTGCAGTGCGTAAAGTTTCTGCCATAAAATAGACATTACTGTGCCAAGTAATGAATATGTATCATACAAGGCTTGAATGAAACAGACGCCCATAGTCAGTTTTGCAAGTAACATGATTTTTTGCTAATATTATACCGCTATAGTTTAAAATGCTGCAAAAATGTATAATGATTATTTTAATATCATTATAGTACGTAAATTTCGTTAGGTTTTAATTTCATAATGACAGTAATCCCGATATAACGATCCAAAAAATGCAATTTGTTTACCCACCAGGTTATTTGTCGTACTATCTTAAACATATAGCCCGATCATTTCGTAGTTTTTCCTGGAAAGTTTTCCAGGACTTTTGAGAATTGGTATTTTATAGACTTTAGCGTGTTTTTTTCCAAATTTTCACTTTGCCACCTCGTACTTTTGACACTGAGTGTACGGTGTCTAATGTCGTAGTCTAAACGAACCTTAAAATTGGAAAAGAGCACGTCGAAATCTATAAAAATACCAATTTTTGAAACTCTTGGAAAATCTTCCAGATAACCCCTTTTTGAGCAGCAAATGATTATACGAACATGAATATCGAGAGAATGTGGTTTGGATAAATTATTATATATAACTACCTCCCTCTGCATGTGACTATACAACTCTTTAAAATGTTTTAATGCACTTATCAATTTATTATTATTATTGACTGATTATTTTCATGGAACATGCATAATTTAATATTTGATAATATTAATATTTGTAACTCAATATGTTATTTTTAACCCGACTTCAAAAAGGAGGATGGTTCTCAATTCGTCTGTATTTTTTATTTTATTTTTTTAATGTGTGTCACCTCAGAACTCTGTCATTTATGAACCGATTTTGAATTTTTTTTTTGTTTTAAAGGGTTTGGTTTCCCATTGGCACCAAATCGCATTCTGATGAGGGGACCCCGGGAAATCGAGGAAAATCCTCATTTTGTATGTGATAACCGATTTCTGCGAATTTGAAAGGGTATACTCATTCATAATGGGAAAATAAGAAAATTTTTTTAAAAACTGACTTCAAAAAATTTTTTTACAAAAAAAAACCGACCCCAAAAAAAAAAAAATTTTTACAAAAAAAAAATAAAATGCATGTAAAAAAAAACTGAAAATCTGTTATGAAAAAATGCACTAAAAATTAAAAAAAAAAACGGATAAAAAAAAGTTATAAAAAAAATTACTAAAAGTTAGTAGGTCGTTTAAGTGCAGAATAGACACAGAACTTGGTTGCAGCAACATTGAACTCCGCCTATAAAATATTTTCACCACAGACGCTGCAACCAAAGTTTGGGATCATAAAATTTAATTTTTACTATTTTATGACTCTAGTCATATAAATTCTATCATTTCTCATCATGTCTCTATCTATCTCATTTAATTTGTATAGTTTATTTATATCTCTAGTAATAACTACACAAATAATTTTATACAATATAATATATACAGTGTGTCTACTTAAGTTGGCTCCATATGGAAAACTTTTTTATTATAATGTTTACGAAAAAAAGTTATTCTTTATAAAAATCTCTGCATTCGAAAATATTAATATTCAGCTATTCACTTTTGACATAAAATGTATAGGGTGTCTAAAAATTGAAAAAGTTCGATAGGAATGTGTTGACCACTTCAATTTTAAATTAAATTTTGTTTATTTTTGTTCAAAATGTAGACCATATAGAACAGATTATACGGGAAACGGTTCAAGAAATCACTCCCGAGATATGTAGGAGTGGATTTAAAGAATTTTGTAAAAGGACAATTACATGTATGGAACGCGAAGGTGGATACGTTGAGGCAAAAACGAACTGAAGGTAACTGTTGTTACTTACGTCAACAATAATAATTGTATTTGTAATGTAATGTATGAAAAATAAATGTTCTGTATTCATTATTTTGTTACATATCATTCAAAATGTTTCAAATCAGCAAATAAACATTTGAAGTACGATGACTGGTTAATTAGAATAACAGATAACGTGTTTTATAAGTAGGACTTGCAAAATTTAATTTAAAATTGAAGTGGAAAAAAAATTCCTATCGAACTTTTTCAATTTCTGCACACTCTGTACATTCGATGTCAAAAATAAATAGCGGCATGTTAATATTTTCGAAAGCAGAAATTTTTATAAAGGATAACTTTTTTTCGTAAACCTTTTCCATATGGAGCCAACTTAAGTAGACACACTGTATATATTATATATAATGTAAATTGTAACCAATATAGGTATTTTGTATATGAACATTTAACTCCTCCTACTAAATATCAAATAATTTTTAATGTTGCAGCAACCGATCAAGGTCATGTTTTTGGTTGCTGCAACCAGTCCACACACACAGCAACATGCTAGTTAGTCTTCAATGTTGCTGTTCAATGTTGCACGTTTGTGGAGCCCATTAGTTTAGTAGGTCTACCCATATTTAGACAAATAAAATATGTTATAGAACTTCAATGTCACTAAAAAGCGAGAAATAAAACTTATTTTGACAAAATGGAAACCCGACATAAAAAATCAAAAATGCACTAAAAAGTAAAAAAATAATTGCATAGTTCACCTAAGCAAAAATTATTGATATTTAAAAAATTTTGCTTAGGTGAACTAAAATTGGCACAAGAATATGCAATTATTTTTTTCCTTTTTAGTGCATTTTTGTTATAGAATATTTGATTTTTGAAGTCGGGTTTCCATTTTCTCAAAATAGGTTTTATATTTTTGGAATATTAAGTACATACTTATTAAGTCAATATCGAACATATTAATGTGAATAGTATTATTGATATATTAATAATAGGATATTAGGGTTATATATTAGTTAGTCGGGGTGTCAATCAGACAATCAATATTATTTCAGTTATAAAGATTATAATCATTAAATAAATATTCATGTAAATAATGAATTATATTTTTTTCTGTCTGTGCTATCTGCCACATGAATCATGTGTCTTGTTTCTGACTATTTAGATATTTTAAATCCATGAGTTCCTAAAAATGTTTTTGTCACAAATTGATAACATGTATTATGTTTAGCGTCAAGAATGAATTTCTCTGATTTAGTTAAATTATGAAAGTAATTTAAGATTTTCGTAAATTAATATTGTGGTGAGATTTCTTCAACAGATGAATAGGCTTAGGTATTTGGATTCCTGTTGACAAAGGGGGCGTTCAAGTATTACCTACGTAAGCAAAATTTCAATGATTTCAACCCCCTCCCCCTGTATAAGCAAATATAAGAAAATTGCTAACATCCCCCTCCTTCAAATGATAAGACGTAAGAATTTTTTCAAAAGTTTTATTAAATATTAAAGATAAAATTTAAAAGACTCAATTATTTTTAAAATTAAAGTATTAGTGTGTTAATAGAATTAGAAAATTAAATATCAATTATTATCCACGGGCTCCGTATCCGTATTCGTAAAAATAAAACAGTCGATAGGGACAATGTAATAACAGAGAACAATGAACTTTATATTTATTTTTTCAAGCCATCCTAGTACGCCGACAATTCCTCGAATTGAACATCGGTATATTTAAAAAAAACTCTATACTTAGTATTGTAGAGTCAATTCTCGGAAAACTCATTTATTTATTTTTAGTAAGAAATATGAAAATAAATTCGGTATACCATAATAAAATAATAAAAATAGTATTATTAATTTAGAATTTTAGATTATAAATATTGTTTTAAAATTTTTTTATTGTTTTATAATTTTTTTATCTTACGTAAGATTTATTTCATCCCCCCTCTCCTTTTGTCAGCAAAAGTAAGAAATAATTGGACCCCCGCCCCCTGAACCTGCTAACGTAATACTTGAACGCCCCCAAATGTCAGTCTATTGACGTACATGTACCACGGTATTTGCTTTGTAAAATATTGAATGAAAAGTTAAAATTTTCTTTTAAATATTGTATTTAACATCAAAAAATTTATTGGTTATAAAACATGCAAAAGGGTAAAATCGTAGAAATCCTATATATATCTGATTATTTCTATTTATGAAGCGTTTTGTCACCGGTTTCGATTTTTGCATGCAGTGTGATAAAAATTAAACGTGAAAAAGTTCGACGAAAAACGAGGAAATGATTGCAACACGTCTTTGTGTCGGAAGATACATGAGGTATAAATTTCACCACATCGATAATTTCATATTCAAATATATTATATTTTATGAACAAATTTTATAGCTTTGTGTAACATTTGAGACGAATTGATGGTCACCTAATTCAAATATCTTTTATCTAATTAGCAACTTATCTACTCATATGTTAAACAATACTTGAGTATTATTTTAAATTTTAAATTTATATACTTAAATCATGCATAAATTTTAAATTTTTAAACAAATAGAGATAAGTGAATGTTGTTAATTGCTCATTGTCAAAATGTTTGTAATTCTCATGTCATCAATCCATAAGATTTTATCCTAGTAGTTAAATGAAATTCAAAAACAGAAATGTTAGAAAAAGTCTTCTTCTGTAAATTCTTACTTCTTGTAAAACGCTTAGTCAAATGGGGCATTTACATTTGAAAGAAAATTTGTCTATCTGTCTATAATCTATTGTCTATCTGTCTATAATCTATTGTCTATCTGGCATCATACATAAACGAAATATGAGGTCAGTAGTTCATTAATTGCTGTGAAGCAGAGATTAATTATTCGCCAAAATAGACCTTTTTACCTCAGTTGTCCGATTTTGTCAAAAAAAAATGGGTTCCCAATTGACAAACGCAAGTCGATCTTCAAATAACACTGAAAAAAATAATTTTTATTCGGGTCATTTCAAAAACGCTTCCTTGAAGAAATATTTAGGTCCATTGTTTAAAAATAGACATCCTGTATAGATATACATAATAACAAAATGTTGGATGATCCATACATAATCAATATTAATTAAATTGCTATTTAATTTATTATGCAATCTTATGTTTTTTTTAATAATTATTTTGCAAAAATTGATTCTTGTTAAAAAAAAACTTTTTGTTTTTAACATTTCTACGTGGAGCACTTATCAACTTCCCACGGAGCACTTCTCACCTAGTATGGGAAACCCTGCTTTGAAGAATCGACAGCAGGATATTCGACCGTGTCATTAAGACATGATAATTGATACAAATAATGTATCGGAATATTTATTTTACAATCAACGACACTTAAGTTTTGTGAAATGGTTTTCTTGAATACCAATGTAAAATTACCATATCTTACTGCACTTGCGATTGCGGCAGCTGATAAAACATGAAATAATAAACTAAAACCTTGTAAAAATGTGTTATATCACAATCGTACGTGCTACAAAATGAAGATTTATAATGATAAATAAACAACTATCTGGTTTACGCCCTCTAGTGAGAGAACACTTTTAAGAAAAAGTTTTCCAACAAATGATACGTATTTTTTTCCGTAGAATACGAATATGCATTAAAAAAATATAGGTTTCGATTTAAAATTTCAAAGTTAAACCCTGCTTCGCCCTTATGGGTCCATCGGACACGAAATCTGATTAGCGTATTCGATTCTTCGGGAAAAATTACTAAGGGTTACCGTTTGAAAATTACGTTGACACAGTCTAATTTTTAGTTAGAACTACCTTATACGATTTATTATGCCGTGTCCATACTTTTTGAACACCGTGTATATACATAATAACAAAATAACATGAGTGTCATAAAAAATTGCATGGATACCATCTGAAAAACAACGATCAAGTGAAAAATTATGCATGCCCAATAAATGTTCCATGAAAAAAATTATTAATTTTCAGTATAGCGCATGATCTTGATTTATAGCTTTCGTCAACATGCAATCCGCAATACACTAGACTAAAAAACAATTAAATTGAGCTGTAATTTTTCAATTGAAAATTTTTCAATTTTTGAAATGGTGCTTCAAAAAGCTTTTAATTGATATCCCCACACAATAATATTTTATTCTTGAAATCAGATTTTTAATTTCCCGTTTTAACCCGCAAAACTATGAGCCCTTCAATCTACCTTATTATCTTTATTCGTGATTTTATTCAAATTTTGCTCAGCGACACTTTTGGAGATACGCTGGAGGATAGCAATTTCGAAGCGTTTTTTAGAAAAATATTAACCAAAATAAAAAAACACATAAAAAAATTATAAATTTATGAAATGATGGTTCAAAAAGCTATTGTTAACATCTCACACAATAATCATGAACAAAATTATTTTATTTCCTATTTACAACCTGGAAAATTTAATTAAAAGTTCGAATTTTAATTCTCATGTCTGTAACGTTGAAACTTTTACTACATGAAACAGTGTAAAGTTCAAAATAACTTTCTTGAGACACTATATATATTCACATAAATTTGTGAATTTTAATTCTTATTAGTGTTCTGAAAGAAATAGGAATAAATTAATCTATCTATATCCTCAGAGTATCAAAGGTCATTTAACTTTTTAACCCGACTTCAAAAAGAAGGATGGTTCTCAATTCGTCTGTATTTTTTTTTTTAATGTGTGTCACCTCAGAACTCCGTCATTTATGAACCGATTTTGAATTTTTTTGTTTTGTTTTAAAGGGTTTGGTTTCCTATTGATCCTATTGGCACCAAATCGCATTCTGATGAGGGCATTCCCGGGAAATCGAGGAAAATTCTCGTTTTATATGTGATAACCGATTTCTGCGAAATTTTTTTTTTTTTTGACTTCAAAAAAATTTTTTACAAATAAAAACCGACCCCACAAAAAAATTTTTTACAAATATAAAACAAAATGCATGTAAAAAAAACTGCAAATCTGTTATGAAAAAATGCACTAAAAATTAAAAAACAAAAAAAAACGGATAAAAAAAATGTGTTATAAAGAAATGCACTAAAAGTTAGTAGGTCGTTTAGTTGGTCTACCCATTTTTGACAAATAAAATAAGTTATAGAACTTCAAAGTCAGTAAAAAGCGAGAAAAAAAACCTATTTTGACAAAATGGAAATCCGACTTCAAAAATCAAATATTCTATAACAAAAAATGCACTAAAAAGTAAAAAAATAATTGCATATTCTTGTGCCAATTTTAGTTCACCTAAGCAAAAATTTTTAAATATATATGTACAATTATTGTTATTTTTGGAGGCGGTGTCCAAAATTTATGTGAATTTCTCTATGCTGACATCGACTCCAAAAATAACAATAATTGTACATATATATTTAAAAATTTTTGCTTCGGTCAACTAAAATTGGCACAAGAATATGCAATTATTTTTTTACTTTTTAGTGCATTTTTTGTTATAGAATATTTGATTTTTGAAGTCGGGTTTCCATTTTGTCAAAATAGGTTTTATAGTGAAGTATTTTCGTTAGAGACACTATATTTTGATATTTTTGTTTTTTGTCTGGTGGTTGATGTGATTTTATGAGTAATTTAACCTAACACCGATATGAAATGAATCCGGATAACATTTCCGATAAGCTATCAAAAAGTATATCATAAAGACATTATAGTCCAGTTGCTTAAAATTTTAACTTCCTAAAAATTACAAGCAAGCTAAGGAATATGAAAAATACTAAAGAAATTCTAAAGATGTAATTTACTGTACGAAAATTATTTTATAAAGAAGTTTAGGTACTCTTATTTTATCAAATAAATGTTTATGTATTTTGCAGAAACAAGATTTCCGAGTAAAAGTTTTACTGAATTTGTGCGATTACCGTTATTAAAAACATTAATCTTTTTGAAAAAAAATTATGTAACGTTTATATGTTACCAGCCCAGAATAGAATAATAACTAGATCGAATCTATTCTATATATGTCGTTTTCTGTTAGAGATGTATGACTTGAAATTGGGACAAAACCATTCATCTTTTGAAAAAAAAAGTTTAAAACAAAAGTTGTTTTTAATGAAGGAACATTTTTTGCCGTAAGTTTTTCTTCTATCTCCTACGGTTTCAAAGATAGATTATATAATATACATGCTGTTTCGCCGAAGATGCAATACAGCTCCTTGGAGTTCTTAGCAACATGAATTCCTTGGAGTCTCAGGTATACGAATGAGTCGAAATATTTCGCTCCTTATATTTTTCTTCTTCAACCCTCTTCAAGAGCTGGTCTATACAGTCCAGAGATTTTATAATTTTTTTTTCATTAGTTATTCGTCAACAAATAAAATTAAATAATTAATTATTTCTAGATCAGTTATTTGCACTGTATAAATACGTATTTCGACTACAGAATAGTCATCATCAGTATGAATTAGTTAAGTATTTATGTAATACAAATAATTGATCTAGGAATTCGCGAAATTAAATTTCAAAAACTTAGAGTTTTCTTTGATTATCTTTGATATTCTCGATATAAAAACTCGATAACTTTCAAGTCGAAAATGTTTCTGATAACTGTATGCTATTAAACGTGAACTAATTAGCTAATAACTATATAGTTATTAGTGAACTGTACTATTAACCAAATTAGCAACGAATAACATATCCTGAGACAATATAAGAGTAATTTTAATAAGAGTGAACTTATTAAACCGGCCAAGTAGCCGGACTTGTTAAGGCGCTCTACTTGGAACCGGGAAGTTATGAGTTCGAATCCCAACATCGGCAGTCAATCGAAAAACAAAATTAATGGGGCGGTTAATTGACTAAACTGTCGGCGTATGGACAAGAACGAAGTAGCCGGTTATGCTTGCGAAGGTTTTCTGCAGTTTCCCTTCACAAACTCCAGGTGAATATCGGCATAGTTCCTAGTCGGCTGCAGCCGCACAACCTGCCAATTCCGAATCTACATATGAATTCCTTATCCTCCACTCACATCATAAAAAAATGTACAGTTTAAAAAATTAATAAAGGTTGAAAAAAAATGATGTGGGTGGCCTCTGTTATAGACCGTGGTATCTCAGAAACGGAGGTAAACCACCATTATTATTTTATTTTATTTATTTAATAAGAGAGAACTTGAATGAAAGAAATTTTAACAAGAGTTAATTTCAATAAAATTTTTTTATATTTGAATTTCTTTTTAAAAATTTTTTATTTATTTTTATTTTTGTTTATTGAGTTCGATTTTCTATCTATTTCTAATTGTCAAAGAGTAAATTACGACTAGCTAATTTATAATGATGATGACTACTTTGTAGTCAAAATACGTATTTATAATACAAAAACTGATCTAGGTATTGGGGCGAGTTTGAAATTTTATGTGAACTAATTAGCTAATCACTACATAGTCATTAGTGAATGAGGATCGAATAGAAAAATAATACATTTATAATACGTATTTATAATACAAAAACTGATCTAGGTATTGGGGCGAGTTTGAAATTTTATGTGAACTAATTAGCTAATCATTATATAGTTATTAGTGAATGAGGATCGAATACAAAAATAATACATTCAATCAAACGTATTTCATTCAAAAAATAAATAAAATCTTAAAATCTCAATACAATTAATTTGATGTCAAAGTTCATTTAATATAATCGTGTACTTAACTTATAAAAATATATATTTTGTGATAATTCACAATTTAAAACATTTTTTTTGATAAATACATTACATTCATGTTATAGTCAATAGTTAGTTTGAGATCAATCATATCTATTTATAATTTTTTGTTAAGAAACTAATCAAAAATTTGTTGTTATAATACATAAAATCATTTCATTGTTTAGCCAAAGTTTTAATTGTTTTTATAAGTGATTTGTGTTATTAATTTAAATATTTTTTGGTGGAATAATCAATAAGTGACATTTATTGTTAATAATAATGGGTACCCTTGAATTTTTATGGACACTTTTATTATTTTTTATTACATTAACAGTTTTACCATTTATTGGTATATATTTTGTATGTAAGTTAAATATTTTAAATTGTTAGCATGACTAAAAGCATATATGTCTAGTATATAATATATATCAGAAAGTTGAAGTATACACATAACCTAAACGTCCTCTGTCAGTGGTTGTTGTAATAAATTTTTGGGGCTACTTGATTATTAAACACATAATCCCTGTAGCATTCAAAAGGAGTTTAAATTACGTATACTTTTTAAGAGCAAAAACAAAGCTGTTTCATTTGAGTGATTGTTTTTATTTATTAACGTATGAATGTATTATATGACTTAAACGAAATCTTCAGATATAGACAATGCCTTCAATGTTGTGGTTGAATCAAACAACGAAAGGGTTGGAAAAATAACATTTCCCTTTTATGATGGCAGAAGTTCTTCCATTACTTCTTCTTAATACCAAAAAAGCTCGGTTATAAATATTTGGACTATTAACTTATGTTTACAAATAACTCGATTGTATTAAAAGAACCTAACTTTGTATTTTCTCATACAGAAAATCTTATATGAGTGCGACACATCTATTATTTATAGACAACAGATTTGAATATATAAGCATTGAAATTAGATACTAAAAAACATTAAAATTGGATACTGTTGGATTTCACCGACATTGGAACTTAGCATTCTTTTTATGCGAGTGTTGTCTTACAGCTACATCAGCTGAATTATCGTTTTTTACTTGAATTCATTTATAGATAAAAATCTATTATGTTATTTCCATGTTAGATACCATCAAACTGTCTATCTATTTTTCCGCCGTAAAATATTTGGTTGTTTTTTCTTAATACTTTATTTGATTGAGCAAAAGCTATGTACTTCACATCTACGCATGAGAAAGGTATGTGCTTCATCTCGCTGGAGGAAGTAGTCCCCTTTACGTATGGCCTTCCTATTAATTTTTTAATATCTGTATTCATAATAAGCATTTTCTTTCTGTAGACCTTTTTTCAGTTGCTAGTAGTTCTCCAACTGAAACTCTAGTACATGAAGCAAAAAAACAGACAAGAAGCATTTGAGAGTGTAAAAAATTTCATTCGTCTTTTAGATGCGCAGTCCCAAGTTTGGTTTAATTCCAAAGTTTGTCTCTGCTTTCGGGTTTATGTGCTCGTCGAAAGTTTATGTGGTTTTCAACTCTATTACAACAAGACTCAGTGGTATAGCGTGGGTTTCAGCCGCCCGCGGCGGAAGAAAATTTTGCCGCCCTGTTATTTAGGTATTTCAATTTAAAAGACTATATTATACAGTAATTCTAAATAACTTTTCGGCAAGAACAGTTATCATTATTGTGTATTATATATATATATATATATATATATATATATATATATATATATATATATATATATATATATATATATATGAAAAACATATATATATATATATATATATATATATATGTTTTTCAATATAATAATCAGATTTATTACAAAAATTCTTACACATATGCCACTTATTGATATAACAGGTATAGAACACTTATGATTGTACCTTGACGATCAACAAGATTAAGTTATTAGCGAATTGAATATAAAACGCAAATCGACTTCCAATTAGAACTACAACGATACTGTTAATATTTATATTTTTATTGAAATATAATATATTTGTTAGAATTTAAACTTCTCTCTTTAACTAAAACTTTATTCGTCTACTTTTTTTAAGAACAAAGTCTTATTTTATTGCACTATCAAAATATGAAATGGTTCAAATATTTACAAGATATTATTATTATTTATTGTGAAATTTTGCCGCCCCCACTACGCTACGCTACTGCAACAAGTTACTTTTACTCCATAATTGTTATTTTTGTGAACTTATTACGCCTGAATACAAAACACAAGTCCATAATCAAATATGATTATTAAGAATTGAATTTGAATCAATGAAATGTTCACTATTTAGATTAATCAACTTATGTTATAAATTAAAACAAGAAAAAGAGGGTTTTTCTTAGTATAAAATTTATTTCAACATAAGAAAATGAAAGAAATAATTTGAATGATTTACTGAACAAATAAAATTTTCGGTTTATGTCAATATTAATTCCTATCGTCACATTCTTTTAGAGTGATGCATTACACAACGTAAGAGAACGTCTATTTCTATTTGACGATGATTTTTAGTAAATTGTTTATATAATCGTTAAAAAAATCATTGATCATATATTGATTGCTTGATCAAATAATCATATCATTGATTGATTATCATATTCATTGCATAAGTAAATAATTTAACAAATTTGATGTGAAACACTCATACAACCTCTATATACAATTAATTATAATAAAAATACATAAACAGCTTATACATGATGTTACCGAAAAAAATGAGTCAAACTTTGTGGAGCGCTCACACACGAAAAGAAGTAAAAAGTACAAAAGAACGACCAAAAATGTTTCGTTTTTAAGATATGGGACTTTAAGAATGGGGGTGTGTGTATTTTTTTTTGCAAATCAATGGTACTTTAACTTCTCGTTTAGAGAGTAAACATCGAAATAAGAATAATAGTTCATGCGAATAAAAGTTCAAAAATGTAATATTTTCGAAGGTTTGGGCTTATAAAAGAGATGAATAAAAGGACTCGTTTTTATACTCTGTATAAGTACTACATTACAAAACTGAATTTTTGGCAATGGTGTTATAAAGTCACATAATTAATGTTCACAAACTGGCCTAATCAATCTATTCGTACTAAAAACGAAAAGAAATAACAATCTGAAATTTTGTGTGCGTGCTCAAAGAAGACTTATTAAACCATTACCATGCAAATCCCAGACTAATTTTAAGATAACTAATCCATAATCCATAACTAATTGTAAGATAATCGAATATATAAAAATGAAAATTTGTTGGTCGTCCGTTCGAACGCATAGTAACTGATAAAAAAATGTAATTAAAGGGGGGGGGGGAGCATTTCGCATATTTGTGAATAGGAGGGTGCGAAAAAATTGTGTCTCTATCTGAGTGGGGTATAGTGGAGAAAAGCTTTTTTCAATAAAGAAGAACTGTGTACCTTAATACTACCTAAATTTCCCAACACTTAAAGCAGAATTGAAATGTACTCTTTATAATAGTTTTTGACCCCCGTGTAACACCGGGTTTTTCAGCTAGGTTTTGGAAAAAAGTCTCCAAATTTTAATCGATATTTTGTCAACTTTTTTATTTGAGATTCATATAATAAGAATATGTATTTGAGGTTTAAATTATTATTGCAAGTTGGGTTGCCACCTCTCCAGATTTCGTCGGAAGACTCCCAAAATTGTACAGTTTCTCCCGACTCCCGATTTCAACAGGTAAATCTTCCAACTTCCCGAGTTCAGTGGGAACAAATTTTTCTAACCAAAATTAATAAATTTTGCAAAAATAATTCTAAATATGAATCTAAACACAAAAATTAAAATAAATACATAAATAAATAATAAATTTTGGGAAGAGTTGAATTTTGTGGAGACCTATGGGTCCGGGCCCATAGGGCCCAGTGCCTAAATCCGGCGCTGAATAGATGTTGGTCTCCCGACATTTCATAATTTTGAGGTGGAAACCCTAGTTGCAAGTCGTTCAGTGCATTTTTAAAGGTTCGATATTAAATATCTTCCGAGAAAAATTTCCTTAAAATTAGATATGTGCGAAATTTTTCACATAACACCGAAGTACCGGTATAAATCTAAAACATGACTTCTTTATAAATTATTACATTCTTCATTGCAGCCACATACATGGAGGTAAATTTGATAAATATTATTATTAATTGAATATAAATACATCATTTTTAACATGAGTGTATTTAGTGACTATATTGCAAGCTATAAGAAATGATGATGTTTAAAAATAATTAATCAATGAAGTTGCTATTTTATTAGTTGTTTTTATTATATTTATGTTCAATGAGGCATCGAAATCATTTTTTTCATTCATTTCGATAGCTGATTCATGTTAATGTACAATCAGGTTAATGTATACAATCGTTAATTTCAATATTTGCTCAAAAAAGAAAATCGTGCATAATTTCTGTTTCCAAAAGTTTTTACTCCTGACCCAGGATCGGATTAACCATTAGGCTAAAAGCCTAGTCTTGTTCTGGGGCAAGATCATAGACTCCCACTTTTTACCTCTATTAATAATAATAATAATCTTCATTGTCCATAAATTATTTTTACATAAAATAGACATTGTCAGAGTCATTAACATTGGGTCATGACATCTGGTGGTTATAATTCTAACTATGATAAGGTTGCATTGTATGTAGTAGTAGAAGGGGAGCTAAAACCAGGAAAAACTTGGAAAACCAAGTAGGCCTTTCTAGGCCTTTTTTACCTAGCCCTAAGAAACCCATTTCCTCATCCTATTCTACCCTGTACCACATCTGGTTCGTTCCTCTAGCCCTATGCTCGTTGTCGAACCTACTCGTTTTCTTTGCGAATGACAAACAGAGCTCCGCTCTAGTTGTTTTACCTCAAATTCCCTCATGTCGGTATAGCCGAAGGATAGAGACCTATCTGGCTTGGAAAGGATATTTTGTCAGAAGGTGGAAGGTCGTATCATCCACCCCAGTCCGGGCAGATCGCACTGTTCTCTAACCTCATGAGAAATAGATGCCCGTTGAGCCTGCAATTACCGGTAAGCAGTGCAACTAGAAGGTTCATCTCTTTCCGGTTTTTGCTAATAGGCCAGGTTAACCTCGTGGCATTGTACCCAGCTATAATAATTTGGCTTGTCTACAGCCTGCTATATCTTACCATTTCCTGTCCATAGACTTACACAACCATTCATTTAGGGCAGAGGTAGGCTGTCTCCTAGTTATTCCTAAATATGGTTCCGGTGTCTGATATGGAATTTCAGGTTCAACATTTGAACCTGTAGACCGAAACAAAGTACATAATGTAGAGGTCATGTTATATTTATTGCTTTACTTATAAATATAGTTAATACTAAAACTTTGTTGTAAAAAAAATTAAAGAAATTTACCTACAAAGTAAGGAAAAACATTTAGTTACTATTAAGTTAGTAACAGTAAATTCCATACAAATTAGAATTGAATGCATCGCCTCGGTAGCGCAGTAGGTAGCGCGTAAGTCTCATAATCTTAAGGTCGTGAGTTCGATCCTCACCCGGGGCATTATTTTTGTCTAAAAATACTGAAAACATTGTTTTTTTTTTAGTTATACAAGGATTTCGTGCTTTATGGATGTACGTTTTGATGAATTCATACAAAAATAATGATGATTTAGAATTTATACAAACAGTCAATATTCGTACATCAATGGATTCTCATCGAAATATTGGTATTTTTACATTTCTCGTTAGTATCCATGGTGAATGCCGGCCCAACTTGGTGAAAAGAACTTTATCCGAACTCGTAGGTAATGATTTGCATGATATAAACTCAATAATTTCCACATTGTAGTACTTGTTTATCAAACCTATCAGACCTCCTTCTCATACACATTGCTTAATGTATACATATGTACTCTCTCATAGTCGTGGGAGATCTACTATACGAAGATGTAAACTAAACATAGTGTATAAAATATAGTATTATAGTAAATCCTCACCAACGCTTCCACTTTTAAACTATCAAAATATACCAAGAGCCCATGTTAAGATTGTCTCCCTAATCGAAGATCATCAATAAAATTAGGAAAATGATTAGTATACATAATCTTGTGCAAATTACTATAATTACGCTAATTACAGTCGAAAAATTAAAACTTTCACTCTTTCATAAAGGATGTTCGATGAGGGAAGTAAGGTTCCGATTAACCATTCTTTCAAACCGATCGTCGAGCTGTAGGATAGGGTAAGACCGGCCTATATATTATTAAGCTACATATATTTCCCTGTCATTCTAAGTTAATATCATTCGGATGTATTATTTATGTTTAGTTCCATTTTTTCGACTGTAATTAGCTTAATTACAGACATTTGCACTGGATTCGTAAAGCGATTATGTATACTTATTATATTCCTACTCTTATTGATGATGTTCGATTAGGGAGACATGGGTTCTTGGACTAATCACTTAATTGTGTGGGTGTTTGTAAATTTGTATTTAAAAAAACTTTCACTTGTTACCATTACATATCGATTGAACTAAATATGACAAGAATTAATTTTTCGGTTTTCGTCCATTATTCGGTACAGAATGTGAACTATATTATAAACATTACACTTGTTTGTTTCTATAGATGAACGTGATAAATTTGGTAAATTAATGTATCCTCGTTTACAACAATGTTTAGTTTCAATATGGGGTGTCTATGCATGGAAAAAATTACCAAATTATCGTATTGAGAATAATTTTCAGATTGGTAAAAATCGATTTCGTGGACGCCCATTAACTGAATACAATTTACAGGTAAAACTAGCTCACCTTCTCATATCTAGGATCTCCCTGTTTTAGGACTTATGTACTCCGTATATAGGTTCTAAAACATGTATCTGTATTAATAATTTTTCCTTACAATATTCAATAATTCAAAACTTACTAGAAACAATGTTTATTAATAAAGAAATCTATTACTACTAATGAAGCTAATTGATCTAATACCATGTACTATAAACCACACAAGTAGATCATTCATCACAAGTCATTTTTTAAAATTTTACAATTGATTTGTGCTTTATTAATAAGGTACAAAACAAATATAAAATTTAAAAAATTAACATCAACTTTTGCCGGCAAGTTTACACTCATATAACATATCCTATTTGAATGACGATTATAGGAAATGTAACCACAACTAAATTTTATGAATATGGGCGCAATACAATTCTCATTCGTTTACTAATGTAAGTTTGAATTTAAAATCACTCCTATCCTGGCGGCCATATGCATGACCGATTTACGTATATGAGAGTACATACATGGAAATCATGTTTTACAACTTTTTATAAATGTGTGTGTAAAAAGTAAAATAAACAGTCCACGTATTGATAATGAACTCAGTATATATCGTGCACCTAAACAATTAACTCAAGTAGTATAATTTTCACTAGTTTAATAAAATTTTGTTACATACAATTTTGTTTCGTGTATTGAGGTATAATACGTTTTGTAAATTGAATTAAAAATTAAGGCACTAGGTACTGTACGATGAGGGTTTGTAATCGTATTGTAAATCTTGTAAATTTGTAAATTTACAAGATTTACAATACGACTTTGGAATCACAGATAGTGAACTTCCAGTGTCAACTAAATATCGAGTACCTTCATATAAGAGATCGTACATGAAGATTAAGTTGTACGATGATGATGTTGTGTTATTCAATTGGGTTTTATTATTGACAAAGTTACAGACCAACTCAACAGGAGCTCTTAGAATTTTTTTGAAGTTATAGTTGAAATGCAACAGATAAAAAATGAAGAACAAAATTATAATAATAATTTAATGATGAAGCGACACCGCTACAGTACTAACTACTGATTTTTTTTATAGATATTTCTTTTTTTGTAGGAATATATTAGTGAAACTGTATCAAAATACTTACCAAACGAATACTCACCCTGGCAAATTGTTTTAATACCGAATGTGGCTGGTAAAGATATGTATTATATTCTACTGCGAATACATCATTTACTATTAACCGAAGAGAAAAAATTGAGAATTTCTGACTTATTAATGGTTAAACAAACACAATTAGAAGAATATTATCCACAGTTAGATGAAAAAGAAAGGTAAATCTTTAATCATTTATTTATCGTAATACATCGTAGTTTTTGAAAGATATGGGGTATTACACTTCATGAATTTTTTATCGGGGATCGTGTACAATATTGAAATATGGCCTCGACTTCCCCCTCCCCACCCAAATGCCCATTTTATTTATAAAAAAAAAAACACTGATTACGATAAATCGTTATCACCAACGTAATACTTTTAAAACCGCATGTTTTGAATAAAAATACTTCGTTATTAAAATTCTAACTTTTATTTTAAACATTTTTTGAAAACCAAATGATTTCGGCACAGTTATCAACTGTAAATTTATCAAGCATACAAACAAAAAGTCCTTCTCATAGTCTGTATACTTTCGTTTCCAATACCGTTTTTTGTAGTTTTTGAATTAGTTGATTTTTTACTACAAAATGTTTAATAATACAATGAGAGAGGTAAGGGTGAGAGGTAAGGGTGTCTTTTCTGCCAATATCGACTGACGGTTTGTATGGAATGAAAAATAATTCGATTGCTACAAAGCTGAACAGACCATAACAGATATTTTTGACAGGCCAAAACAGGTCATACTTTAACGATTAACTCAGTTATTTGCTAAAATAATAACATTAAAATAATAAATATGCCACTTATAATTTGATCGCGTAATATTAATATAATAAACACATTATTTATACAAATTTGGATTCGTACAACGTGCAAAGACAGTTTTATCTGTTTCAGGTAAGGTAAGAAAATGAGGACTCTTTGTAAATACATTCCACGGAACTTGAAATAATAACAACCACATAATTGTAGAGCGTTAAAAAATTGATTACGAATAATTTAAGTAAATGTTATTTGAAATATGGTAATAATTTTCATACTTTCATTCAAGGTAACCCATATTAATATAATAATAGGTATTTAAAATACCAAGTTTAATTATTAATCATATCTACCATAAAAATGCAACAAAGCATTTATAAAAACTTAAAAATAACAATTAACTGAGTTAATTGCTTAAATACCCTATATATACTGACGTTATGAAAAACAAGTTTCATTTAAAATTTGTTTATTTAAAAAAAAGATTATCTCTTACCCTTTCAAAGATGAGCAGTTTTGCCCATATTCCCCAACATGGTCCGATTTTGCCTATTCACGAACTTGAACTTAATGTTTAGCTCTAGAGTCTAGAACACACATACAAAATTTCAGTTCGTTATCTGTTTTCGTTATTGAGTTATCGTGTTGGTAGATAGACTACCGTCTGTCGGAACTGAACTTAATATACCCTTATATATATTTATATATATAAGAAAAGAACATTTTCAAAAAGAACATTTTTTGTCTTTAAATTTTTGTTCTATCTCTTACGGTTTCAAAGATGGATAGTTTTGCCCATTTTACCCGAACAAGGTCTGATTTTGGCCATTCATAAACTTGACCTTACTTTTTGGATCTAGAACACATATACAAAACATCAGCTCGTTATCTCTTTTCATTTTTGAGTTATCGTGTTGATAGATGGGCGGACGGATATGCAATCATAATTTTCCACCGTTACAAAGTTAAAATTAAACTTAAAATTCCCTTTAAAATACACCGGGCATAAAAACAGGAAATAAATTGGGTAAATTAAAAAAATATACAGTGATAAATATATAAGATAACATGTTATTAAAATATATGGTTTAAATTTAAAAAAAGTTATACGATCTTGCCAGGATTCGAACCTGGAATCTTCTGATCCGTAGTCAGACGCGTTATCCGTTGCGCCACAAGACCTTGATATAAATGTGTAGTTATTAATATATATTATTTCAATGAAGTACGTTAGTTTTATTTTTATACTGCTTATTATGAAGATAAATGTTATTTTGAACTATATTTTGATCCATATTTTTTAACCCGACTTCAAAAAGGAGGATGGTTCTCAATTTTTTTTTTTTTAGCAAATTTTGAACAATTTTTTACATTTATAATTTTTATTTTTGAATAGTAACCTTTACGACGTTGTTTTAAATGTTGTTTTATTTTGACTCTCCTTCATGCTTTATTGTAAACTACAGACTTTTTCGGTTTTATTAATTTGTTCAAAAATACTTGACAAGTTGATTTTTTTGTGAGAATCAGTAACTTCTTGGATACATCTGTTATGTCAAATAAACTAATCCTTGAACTAAATTTAGAGCTGTTTTAAGCTGCAGCCGTGATTGCACATATTTACCTTCGCTCTTTTTAAGTCCATTATTCGATACAGTTATCACGAATTTCTATTAGAAAACTTAAAAATAAGGGTACACGCGGACAGGCAGTTTTCGAAGAAAAGTTAATGATATTTTTATAAAGAACAACTTTACGATTTAAAGTTTAGCTCGGTCTCTTATCATTTTCGAAATAAAATTTAGTGTTAAAGGGTGATGCATATAGGCAGGCCCTCACTAATTTGAATTTTCCTTCTACACCAACAATGCGTTTATACATTCAGTTCATTTATTCAAAATTAATTTTTTCAAGTGTATACAAGGACAGTAATATAAATTTTATCTATACTAGTATATAAAGAGATAAAATTTGTTTGTTTGTGAGTATGTAAGTTTGTTACGAATAATCTCTGGAACTACTGAACCGAGTCTAAAAATACTTTCTTTGATAGAAAGCTGCACGGTTCCTGATTGACATAGGCTGTAAAATACCTTTTAAACGATGCGAGGTAGAGAAAATCTTTAAATATAAAAAATGTTTATCTAATAAAAGCAAACTTTCTGTTTAAAATTTTTTTCACAAGGCGTCGCAACGCTTGGCGGATACAGCTAGTCTATGAATATAATTGTATTACAAAGTAAAAAAAATAAAGAATACAAATTTGTAATTCATTTTCTATTCATTGTAATGAAGGTCAACGTGCGATTTAATCATCAAATTTCACATATAAGGTTTTTTTGGCAATCAATCTGTTAGGGTCTCATCCGATCAAAATTCATTTTCCTATATTTGTTAAAAATTTTTTAAAGTCTATTTATTGATTAATATTTTTAGTTTGTTCAGTTGATTTAAAATTTAGATAATAGTTTATCTTTTTACTAAAAGTTGGCAGAGATAGACAACTCAGTCAACCAGGCACATACTTATTACATTTTAACAATAAACTACATTTAGTAATAAATCGTTGTGTAATCGTTTTCAGAGAAGGGAGTCGGAATACCCTTCATTGGCTCAGAGTCTATCTTGGGAATTCCAAGGACTGCATGTAAACAAGTGATAAACGAGTGGTCAAATGCTAAACACCGTGATCACTGGGAAAAAGTACCGCGGCAAGAGCTCGGAAAGGTACTGCTTCAGAGTACAACAAAGAGGCTATCTCTCGATGCACTGAGGCTGAACAGGATGCAACTGCGGAGGGTTACCGGATTCATTATCGGGCATTATCCCTTGCGGAAGCATCTGCACACCACGGGACTCCATAACGGGTCCATTAAGTGTAGATTGTGTGGCGAGGAGCAAGAAACATTCAGCCACATTATCTTTGACTGCGAACCTCTAGGTTACAGCAGATACAGGATATTCGGTGCATCTCACCCCGAATATATGAACCTTCAGGAAGACTTGATAAGCAAGCTCCTGGCTCTTGCCAACATACTGGAGAAGCGAGTCTCGTCGGACTGAAGTAGAAGGGGGAGCACAATGGACCATAAGGTCGAAGTGCAATACTTTCTAGACTCCAACACAAATCAATCAATCAATCAAACATTTCAGAGTTTTTCTATAAGTTTGTAAAAAGTTATAATTTGTTTCAGATATGTATTGGAACCTAAAAGTCCATTATTGGATATATATACACCACCAAAAGCCATACCTACATTATATATAAAATTAACAGACACATGCTCAAATTACTGGAATGAATATATATCCGTTTATGATCCATTAGAGAATATTGAATTATTAAAAACAACACCAACCCTTTATCAATTCTGTTCAATATGTATTATAACATTTGTCACAATAATACGTGAATATTTTAAAGATTACAGTTCAATCAATAATAATTTACAGTCACGTGTTAAATATTTATGGACATTAATTAAACGTGAAACACAACGACGACAAATATCTATAAAACTATTGATGAACTCGTTTTTGTATACTGTCAATCCAAAAACGTTATTCATCAGTTATATTGCGTTTATTTGGCGTTTTTTTGTTATGGTCACATTAAAAATGCCAATATTAATATATTATGAAATTGCTGCACTTTTCGAATGTATTGCTTTCAAATATTGTGTACATACAAATACAATTATTGCAATGCTATTTAATTATATACCATTACTGTTTAATGCATTCAAAGAAATCATTTACACTGTATCAGTAATAATATGTGCACCAAAAATAATTATAAATGAAATATTCTTCAAAAAATTTTATGCACCACCACAAACAATTAAATCATGTGGTCGTAAAGTAATTGCATGGACGGAAAAATTAGATCGACAAATTATACGTACAATTGCGAAAACAATGAATGTTACTGATACTGAAGTGATATTGAGTGTGATTGGTGCTGCCACCACACAATTCTTTAGTGAACACTTAACTAAAGTACCAGAGAGTATACCGATTACAGCACGTAATATAAATAATACATATTTATATGCAAATAATTTTAATTCCAAACCAAATCGTAAGAATGTGGGTGGTGTTGTTTGTCTGAATTTGCCATTAATTGGTAATAAATGCAAATTAGATAAATTACAATGGAATGATTATGTTAATTTAATTCATACGGATTTAATAAATGCACGTTCAACACAACATAGTTTATTTGCTCTATCAAAGTTACAAACCAATTATGGTATATTTACAAAATGTTTCCCATCAATTGTTATCAAATTTGTGTTAAATTATTTATCAAGCATATACACAATTGCTGTTACTGAAATGACATCGGATATTATTGAAAAACGATATAAAACTACAACATGGGGATCAGAAATTGATAATATTATTTATTGGAGGCCGCCACAATCGAATATAAGTATGTATTTAAAAAGATGCCTACGTCTTGGACGCTTCCACAATAATAAGCAACAATTATTGACTCCCGATAATTTAACTCCCCCCCCCCCCCAACTTCATTTTCCAGAACTTTTCTTTATGCAAATCGTTTGAGAATCGTTAGAGAGAGAAAAATTATTTGAGAGTCAATATTTTTCACATAAAAACGATTTAAATTTTTAATGTGATGTTAGCCTTCATTTGCCTCTCACTTCGTTTCTCAAAACTTTCGTTTATGCAAATGGTTAGACAGAGTTTGAAAGAGAACAATAATTATTTGAGCGACAAGTCCAGCGCTTAAGGAAGTTGCGAGCGTGTAAGCGTCCAAGAATGCATCAATATATTGGTATATTTTGCTTCGAAAAAATTGAATCTATCTGAATCAAAAAAAGTTTCTATTTTCGTACCTCAAACTGATTTCTCAAGTAATTTTATGAAGATTAGCTCCTTTAATGTTTTCAAATATAGGTTCATTTACTATATTACGAATATATATATATATATATAAACGTTATATTATCGAATGATAATTAGTGAGAACTCTAGGTTTTTGAAATAAAATTTCAAATTCGTCCCCTTTACCTAGATCAGTTTTTTGTATTATAAATACGTATTTCGACTACAATGTAGTCATCATCAGTATAAATTAGCTAGTCGTACTTTACTCTTTGACAATTAGAGATAGTTATAAAGTCGAGATCAACAGACAAAAAATAAATAGAAAATTAACTAGATTAAAATATATACTAGATTTAAAATATAATAAATTTTAAATTATATTGAAATTGCTCTTGTTAAAATTTCTTCATTCACATTTGTTCCTGTTAATTTTACTCTTATTAAAATTACTCTTATATTGTCGCAGGATATGTTACTTGTTACTAATTTGGTGACGGTATCACAAACTATTTTGGTTTTACGCTACTTATATATGTTCGGCCGACTTTAGACGCTATTCTAAGACCGCACCTGATTGGTGCTGAGTTATGCCTTGCGCAGTGAACACGTTCTTTGTATTTCGACATCTTTAGAGAGAGATGGATATATTGGCACTTGATTTTACCATAAGATTTTGATTAAATCTGAATTTGGTACCGGTCCATTGTCTAGATTCATAATATTTCTTTTGAATTTCTGAATGTATATGCTTTCGTATGCATCCAGCTCTGAGGGATTTTGAACAGCCTTAACAAGTTTTAAATTAGATTTGTCGATTTTATGGTCATTCTCTATAATGTGTGCAGCTACACAGGATTTTTCTAATCTGCCGTATTTCGTATGAGCCATATGTTCTTTGAATCGGGTTCCTATTTGTCTACGGCTTTGGCCAATGTATGTTTGTGAACACGAAGGACACTCTATGCTATAGATTCCCGATTTTTGTTCGTCTATTATTTTTTCTTTTGGGTTTCCGAGGATCTGTTTAAGTTTACAGTTGCTCACGAGAGCTATTTTTATATTATGATCTTCCATTTCTTTTTTAATTTTGTTCGTACACGGCGGGAAGTACGTTAGCTTGCACCATTTATTTTGTTCGTTGTCGGCCCGTTCTGGTGTTAGTGTCGTAGTGTCTCTTTTAAGAATTTTAAATTTAATTTTACGGATCATGAAATTTATTAATTGTGGAGTGTAGCCGTTAAATATTGCGATTTGTTTAATATGTTTGGCTTCTTTAAAATAATTTTTTCTCGACATTGGCACTTTTAGTAGTCTATTTATTAGAAAGTTGAATATGGCTAGTTTATGTTGAGGTGGACTGTTCGAGTCAGAAGTGATGTACCTTTCTGTGTGGGTCGGTTTCCTGTATATGTCAAAATCTAATTTATCTGTGCCCTTGTTCCTGCTGATTTTTAAATCTAAGAAGGGGATCGAGCCTTCCTTTTCGACTTCTGTTGTGAACTCTATAGATGGGTACATTTTGTTGAGCTTTTCCAGAAAAGTTTTTGGGTTTTCTTTGGCCGTATCAAAAATCGTAAAAATGTCATCAACATACCGGTACCAGACCGTCGGAAAGTATTCGAAGCTGTTCTTGGCTTTTTCTTCTAAGTCGTTCATAAAGAGATTGCTTAGAAAAGGTGATAGTGGATTACCCATGCTCGTCCCGAATGTTTGCCTGTAGAATATTTCTTCAAATGTAAAGACATTTTGTTTCATGCAAAGGCGTGTTAGTTTTAGTAATTCTGATATTTATTCTTTGGGTATATCTTGAGTATTTAGCCATTTTTCCAATATCTTTATGGTTTCTGGGATTGGTACACTGGGGTATAAAGCTTTGACGTCGAATGACATTAGTAGTGCTTTTGGATGTACCGGTTGGTCTTTGATTTTATCGATTAGTTCGATGCTGTTTTTAATTGCGAGTGAATTTGTTTGGTTAAAGGCCTGGAATTTTGCAACTAACCATTTTGCTATTTTATATGTCGGAGAGTTGATTCCTGAGACTATCGGTCTCATTGATCCGTCGTTTTTATGGATTTTTGGAAGGCAATATAATCTGGGTGTTACCGGGTTTGAACATTGGAGTTGGTATTTTGTTTGTTTATTTATGGTTTTTGGACATTCGTCTAAAGTGTCTTTACTTCTTTTATGAATGCCGATAAGGGGTTGGTCCTTTGAGTTCACTACCTTGCTCTAGATAAATTCAAATTGAATATCATAGCGTTTAAAGTGTTAGGCTTAGCTTGTAAAAAAAGTGTAACGCTTTTTTAAAACACTGATTTCACTGCCCATCAAATTGTCGTACCGGGGGCTATAAATTGAAATCGATTCTTAAGGAGTAAACTCCAAAAAATAAATGAATTCTCTGTACTTTCTTTCCAGTCCGTACTCTTTGTATGCCCAATTATAAAGCAAATACAGCAGAAATACTACACTTGTTTCGTCCAAATTTTACACAAAGAGTTCAAATGACGATGTATATACAGCGACTAATTAATACTAATAATTTCGCACATATTATCATACTCTATTCTATTTTATTGGGGATTTGTATAAACCAGCATTGGAGACACTATAAATTTGTGTATCTTTAGTATCTCTGGGCGAAAATCATTTCAGATAGGTTTAATTTATTTAAATTCGTGTCAAAATTTAAAACTGTCTCATAATTTATAACATTTTGATATTTACAGGCTTATCGTTATGCGTCAGTTACTATGCAGACAGTGTTACTTTAGCTGTAATGTCCGACTTTTTACTGTCACCATCTCATATAACATTAAGAAAAGAATTAAGTCATTCATTTAATCAATTAACTGAGGAGTTAAACATATCTTAATTCAAGTTGAAATATATGTATACTTTAATTAATAAATGGTTGGAGTTAAAAAAAGATCTTATTTCCAATGGACTTCAAATTTTGTATGTGTATTTTTACAACAGTGAAAAAAGCCCGCTCTGTTTCTATGCTAAAATGGGGAACATGCAATTATTCTCATTTTCGAAAATTTCTAACTTGTGATATCTGACTTTTTGATACCCAAAAATAATTTATTTATTTGTAAATTAAAATTAATAAAATGTCAAACAGGGAGGAACAAATTGAACTTAAACAACAATTATATACATAATTCATAATTAAGGAAGAAATATGATATGAAAATGGGAAACGCCATGTTCATGTGATGTTTGTGTTAAAAAATTAACCCTGAAAAGAAATTTGGTTAATCATAAATTATTTCATCCCGGCAAAAAACCGGCGATGCTTGTGATAAAACATTTACTAGGAAAAGCGGTTTAATTATACATAAATGAATTCACGCACAGAAAAGCCTTATTCATAATTTATTCAGCAAAGTTATTTAGTATCCCATAAACAAATCCACTCACGAGAAAAAGCATTCACATGACGTATCGTTTGTGATAAAATATTTGCTCAGCAAAGCAGTTTAATTATACATAGTTCATTCAGGGGAAAACACATTTTCATGCGATTTTTGTAATAAAAGATTTATACGTAGTACTTTAGTGATATGAGTGAATTACCAACTGGGTAATTAATAATTATTTCTTCTAAAATTTTCAAAATTTATTTATAAATATTACAAACATTTCATTAATTTCACTTACATGTGTATTTTCAATATTTAGATGGTAAAATCCAGTAACTGGATTAGTTTTGGTTTTGATTTTATAAAAGTACTTAAGAATATATTAATCGAAATCTCAAAAATGCTTACATTTTTTAAATAAAAAAAAACTAATCTTGAGGAAAGACTAACGTAATATGTTTAAAGAACAAGAAGAATATTATCAAACAATATAAAAATTTGAAATACAAAGAATAATTTTTTTGTTCGACAGAGCTACATTTCTAGTATAAAAAGACATTTTATCATATATTTAATTGAAAACGATTAAATTTAATCGAAATAATAACAAAAATAAGATTTTAGATGATTATGAGGTTTTTGAAATAATTTCCACCGCAGCATATCTTTAACCCTTTATCCTCTAAACATATGTATAAAAATTTTTTGGGAAAAATGAGAAGAAAAATGAATGCATAGAAGTAGCTGCTTTGGTCACAAGTATAATTAAAAATTTAAAAAACCTCTAACGCAATAATATGAAACATAATAAGCACTGCCCATTACCTCCACCAAATT
This sequence comes from Nineta flava, assembly GCA_963920215.1. Classification (NCBI taxonomy): domain Eukaryota; kingdom Metazoa; phylum Arthropoda; class Insecta; order Neuroptera; family Chrysopidae; genus Nineta; species Nineta flava. The sequence continues at coordinate 79,866,415 of OY986041.1, read as the reverse complement.
ATATGTAAAATTATAATGTTAATAATAAGCCTCTACATGATCTTGGAAAATAGTTGAAAATATTCAAACGACAGAACCGATTTTTATTAAACATAGTTAAGAACCACAATAGCACGGAAAACAGCTATCGAATAAAAACCGTATTCAAATCGATCCAAAGACAGACAACGTTTCAGAGCTACAATGCCACATACAGACACACAGACGCTTCATTATAAAACCCCTCTTTCTGCGCCGGGGGTTAATAGAATAAAGGGTGAATTGCAGTACTAATATGTCTTCATTATATTATTTTTATAAACTATTCTATATACGTCCTTGTAATGATACTTACATAAAAAAGCTTAGAATGAAACTAATTCATAGGACTGATTATTGACGCATGTAATGTGCAACCATGTTACACATCGCAGTATGTAATTCTCATACGTCATCCATATAGTGAATATAAAACATACATTTAAGTTCACTTGAGTTCCATCTGTCGTGAAAGTAACATATGATTTTGTTTGTTTACATTTATGTTTTACCCTAAACTAATATAAATTATTATTGCAATATGCATATTTTTACTTGAAAATCAATTACAGAATATTTAAATTTACATAAAAAATAATAAATATTAACAAAATAATACTAATTTTTACATAAACGGTGAATAAACGGATGGAGCTATACATTTGCCGGTATTAAATTATTGATTTTCGTTGTTTTTTACAACGATATAGCTACTTATTTTGTAGATTTGTGAATGGTGAGTAATGATTAAAATTTGTTTTTGTTGGAAATATATGATGATAATAAAATATTTTGTTAATTTTTATAAAATATATATTATTTTAGAGAAATGTTTTAATTAATTTTTTTTATAATTATTTTATAGATATGCACAAGAATATAAATAAGTATTGTACACACAACAAAATAATTTATTTGTAATTATTTGTGTTTTTAGAATGTGTTTGTTCTGTATGCTGAATTTTACAAAATAATAAAATAATTATCTTAAAAATAAATTGAAATATTTATTTATGTATAAATTTTTTCTTTTTGCTTTGACTATATTTATGTGACTGATTGCAAATTCACTGATTATTTTTTCAACTATGAGGCAACTACCATGGTCATAACATTTGCCCTCATAGACCCATAATTATTAACTGAAATAGTATGAACCCTTACTTTAAAATTAATATTTTTATAAGACACCTAATTCGGGTATTATACTAAATAAAAAGATGAATAGAATCAAATACTTGCAATAAAATATGAACTATTGAAATTATCCCGAAAACATTCTTTTAGGTTAAAACAGAACAGGATTTATAGGAACTAAAAACTTCAAAACCCAAAATATGACATAAAAGCATATACTTGGCCACTAAAGTTGATGTCATTTTTTAAATTTTATAGTTGATTTGAGCGTAATTCATTCGGTTTTCGATAAAAAATTCGAATAATTCGTTACTAATGAACAACTTTTATTCGAAGCCTTTTTTCGAAAACCGTATAGTGCACAAATCAATTATAATCAATTATAGACTTTAAAAAAATGACATGAACTTGTATGGTCCATAGTACTAAAAAGTAATATTTAGCCATAATATATATATATATATATATATATATATATATATATACATACCTTATTTGTAACCAATATCACTTACATATATATATATATATATATATATATATATATATATATATATATATATATATATATATATATATACATACCTTATTTGTAACCAATATCACTTACATATATATATATATATATATATAAAAGAATGGATGTCAGATATTGAATTGAAAAAGGACTCATTTGATTACATTAAATCGGGCGTAAGTAGAGTTTACTTGAGGCGTGGTAGAGATTCAATTTTGCCGGTGTATGTGAAAGCGCACTAATTACATATTTAACAATTCGTACATGGAAACGCAATCAAAATGTTTCTAATTTGAGAAAACTAATGAAAAGGCGTCATCAAGTGGTTTTTGTAGTAAGCATTGGGAAACCCTCTTTTAGGGTCGATTATTTGCGAATAAGTAAAATTTTAAACCGAGAAAATCGAAAGTTTGTCTAAATTTTTCATCAATATACACAAATTTACCTTCCTTTTTTACCCGACTACGAAGGGCTATGTATTTAGCAGTCTATATCTAGGTATTAGATGAGGTAGATTGTAACGGCTGCCCTGGACGGGCTACACTTCGACCATAATGTCCATTGTGAAGCCTTAGGATGTGAGGATATGAGTGGAGTGGAAGGAATTTGTGAGTAGACTAGGCATTGGTAGGATATGCGGCTGCAGCCGACTTTATAGGAACTATGCCGATATTCATCTGGAGTTCGTGAAGGAAACTGCAGAAAACCTTCTCAAGCATAGCTGGTTACTTCGTTCTTGTCCATACGCCGATAGTTTAGTCAATCAACCGCCCCTTTATTTTTATAATTGACAAACTGCCGATGTCGGGATTGGAACCCATTACCTCCCAGTTTCCAAGTATTGCATACTGCGCAGACATGACGCCTTAGACTGCTCGGCTACTTGGCTGGTTATCTAGGTATTAGGATGACATTTGTTTCCGTGTATCTTCTAAGCTACTTATTATATTTTGACAAATAAGGTGTCGTTAGATTTGCCTCAAAGTTCCGCGTGTCATAGGCTATGTGACATCATATTAAATCCAACATGGCGGATATGAGTTGCACAATATACTAACAAAAAAAGAATTCACAAATGTATCGAGTTTGTATTAAATAAATGGTTTTAATTTACAGATTCTTAATATTATACTAAAATGTTTCCAATAAATAAGTTTGAAAAACTAAAACCCGAGTACGAAAAAAGCACGAAATATGTTTGAAGAGCCTTTTGAAATATTTCTAGTAGTCGAAGGCCGGGAATTTTTACAGTTTTGTTTTGTGCATCGCTGTGGGGACTGCGACTACGAGAAATATTTACAAGACTCTACAAACTTGTTTCGTGCTTTTTTCGTAGTGGGGTTTAGTTTTTTAAACTTATTTATCAAAATAAATGACTTATTTATTAAAATAAACTTATACAGTTAAATAAATGATTCTACTGTAGGTATTTTATTAAATATGTGAATAATTCAATTTATAGTTTTGCTAATTGTATGCAAACCATCATATTTTTTTGTAATTTTCAAAATATCAATACTTTTGTTTTGTCTTCCGTATGTAGGTTTTATGTTATAAGTAATGTAAATTTGAAATATTTGTGTTGATTTTTGCAATGGCGTATATTTGGGAATTTGGGATGGATAGAGACATTTCTCTCTCTTTCTATTCCTTTTTAAAATTCCCTAATAATCATTTGTAAATAATACATAATCCATTTCTGATTTGTATGTATAGGTACCTACTGCAGAAAATTGATTTATCACTACCGAAAGGAAAAATAATCTCTGCATTCTAGACGTCTAAAAAAAACAAAAATCTAATGGTAAGCATAACCTGAATCAGTACGATACGATGTCGTAAATGATTTATTGTTTTGTAACTTAAAAATTGAAAAAGTTAACATTTTATCAATCAATTTTTATCATTCTTAAATTCCTCGAATTCATAACCATAATATCTAAAAGTGATGTACACATAACTTGATAAAAGAATAACGTGCTCCCCTCCTGAGAAAATTTCTAAATACGCCATTGTATATTTGTAGTAAAAATTTGATTAATCTTTTAAAAGTCTCATTATCACCGATGAAGTTCATATCAATATTATGATAACTTCTATAGTCACAGTCAGTAAACTTAAAAATCGACTGAATGACCCGTGTTTTTTTATAGAATGATCCCATTATCAAAATTATTTTTTCATTGTGTTCGGTTTGGCTTACATATAACAGAACTCACCCATTGCGGATGCTAGAAAGTTATTTTAATTGTTTATGAACAATAAACAATTTTATAAAACAAATAGAATACCTTGAGTTTTATATATTAAATTTTATAAAATAAACCCTATTTTGACAAAATGGAAACCCGACTTCAAAGATCAAATATTCTATAACAAAAAATGCACTAAAACGTAAAAAAATAATTGCATATTCTTGTGCCAATTTTAGTTCACCTCAGCAAAAATTTTTAAATATATAATGTACAATTATTGTTATTTTTGGAGTCGGTGTCAGCATAGAGAAATTCACATAACTTTTGAACACCGCCTCCAAAAATAACAATAATTGTGCATATATATTTAAAAAACTTTGCTTAGGTGAACTAAAATTGGCACAAGAATATGCAATTATTTTTTTACTTTTTAGTGCATTTTTTGTTATAGAATATTTGATTTTTGTAGTCGGGGTTCCATTTTGTCAAAATAGGGTTTATTTCTCGCTTTTTAGTGACCTTGAAGTTCTATAACTGATTTTATTTGTCTCAATATGGGTAGACCTACTAAACGACCTACTAATTTTTAGTGCATTTTTTTATAACACATTTTTTTTATCCGTTTTTTTTTTTTTTAATTTTTAGTGCATTTTTTTATAACAGATTTTCAGTTTTTTTTTACATGCATTTTGTTTTTTTTTTGTAAAAATTTTTTTTTTGGGTTCGGTTCTTTTTTGTAAAAAATTTTTTTGAAGTCGGTTTTTAAAAAAATTTCTTATTTTCCCATTATGAATGAGTATATCCATTCAAAAAAAAAAAAAAAATTCGCAAAAATCGGTTATCACATATAAAATGAGGATTTTCCTCGATTTCCCGGGGATACCCTCATCAGAAAGCGATTTGGTGCCAATGGGATCAATGGGAAACCAAACCCTTTACAACAAAAAAAAATTCAAAATCGGTTCTTAAATGACGGAGTTCTGAGGTGACACACATAAAAAAAAAAAAAAGAAATCAGACGAATTGAGAACCATCCTCCTTTTTGAAGTCGAGTTAAAAATTCATTACATTTGAGATATTTAAAAAGAGTTAACTATAAATTAGTAAGCTATAAAACAAAATCAACTAAATTTTAATTGATTTCATTATTTATCAGTATTAATTACACATAAGCTAATACCTATTAAACGAGGTAATTTCTAGTGCCATAGGCCCTCGGTCTACTATTGTATGGAAAAAGCATACGACCTTCACAATATTTATTTATGATAATTGCAAGTATTTTTCAATTTTTACATTATCATCAAAAATAAAAGTCAGTCAATACATATTTTTAGTTATTTACATAATATTGATCAAACAATAACGTGTAGTCGACCACAATAATGGCGTTCTTTTTTCAATATTTCGTTCTTTTCATAGTTCTGTTTCCAAAAAATGATTAGAAATGTTAAATATTTGTTCAAAAACCCAATGGATTCGATCCAAAATCGACTGCAGAAATTTAAAAAAAGAACACCACCTTAGCATTTGATGTAGACATGGCCAGAAAAGTAGCGATTTTTCAAAATTTTAGAGTGTACCTATAGTTCGTTCAAAGAGAATATTACCCGTTACGTACACGTATTCACGTAAAATACACGGCTACGTCCAAGACACAGCTACACCCCGTTTTTTTGGCATGGTTTCTACAATACTTATAACTGAGTACTACTGTTTGTAGAACTTCCTTATCTTTATATCATTATATTATATCATTTCAGTATATTGATACAAAAAAATTCGTTACGCAGGAGCTGCGTCAACTTAGCGAATTTCCTTAGAATACATAAATCATCCTCTAGCCGTCATAATTTTAGTGTGATCAAAATGAAATATAATATCTGATATAACTTTAGTATTTGCAAAAATTAAATTTATTAAAAGCCAAAAAAAACGGTATAATGATTATAGTTTATAGTTACTATGGAAACGACAATCAAAATTTTTTTACAATAAAATATATTTTATGTATTCGTGTCAAACAAACACAAAATATTTAATATCTCTCTTAATATTAGAATAATCGAAAAATATATAAGGAGTAAAGTTGTAGAAAATCAAGTTTGCTACAATTCATTACTTGATCATTTTTCTCAAACTCGAATGTGAACAGAGATATTTAGAATTTTAACTTGCAATCTATAATTGTAAATATTTCTGTAAATATTAGTGTAACAGAAAAATGATAAGAAACAAAATTACAGTAAAACTTAGTACCTACAACTTAACTCCTGATAAATTTTTCGATTTTTCAAATATTAAGGGAGATAGTTAAATTTTGTGTTTTCCCCTCCCTCAAAACCCCCTTTCCCTTCGTCCGATTTTACCCATTAACGAACTTCACCTTTAGAATACCAAAAGCGACTCAAATACCAAATTTCATTCTTATCGAAATAAAACTGTGACCGCTAGAGAGTCCACAGACATGTTGTATATATGATGTATATATGTAGATATATATGTATATATATATATATACATATATACAAATTTTAGCGATAGTGATTTTTAACATCTAATAGGTAGGATCGATGGACATTTGAAGAAATTTTTACGAAATTCCAACATTGGTGCAAAAACAATAGCTGCATTTCCTTTGGACAATGTATCAATCTTTTACGCCTTCAAATAAGAAATTCTATCACCCAAGTAGCATTATACCTAGCATAAACGATCAAAATTTGGCGCCGCTGAATATTTGCCGTCTTATGCAGTTGCCTACCTTACCTACCCGGTAAATCCACCACTGCCAGTATAATTTTTATTATAGTTAATTACGGATAAAAAGTTATATATATAATTACACGACTTCTACATTTGAACTGAATGTAATTAAAAGTTATAATCATACTATTTACAAAATGAAAGTAAAAAATTATTATTTGTTTTATAATTTTCAAGGTAAAAACATTCTAGACAGTTTATTTATTAAATACATAAATAAATAATATTAATGTAAATTAATATGTTGATGAACTTTAACGAAATATTTCCTTTTACTGGTTTTGAATAAATTATTCAAAAACATGTCTAGACTCGGTGGGAGAAAATGTTCAACAATTTGTTTTTATACAAATTATCAAAATCAAATTTTTTCGGTTTTTCGTTCTGCAGCTCAAAACAAACAAATAATGGTCTCCTGATATTTCTCTCTTAAGTTGATGGTTTTTGAGTTAAAAATCATTTAAATTTGAAAAAAACCGATTTTCTCCTTTTAACTACTTGTTTTTTATTTAATTAGTTAAGAAGACGTCTTCTTAACAATTAGTGGTCATACATAAAATACGTACGCATAAAGAGAAACGTGACTTGACGTGACTAATAATTATTATTTGACTAATAATCATAAAATCTTAAAAATAATAATTCATTTAAGGTAGGTTACGTTTTATGACGGGTATTATTAGGTAGGGGTTGACAAATATGTGAGGAAGCGTGGCTAAGCGTGGCCAAAAATTTTGTTATTGACTTCAACATTTACATCTCAACGAAGTCGATATCTTTTTTGGTCCTCGTGATTTCGTGCACGAAAAAATGTCTATGGCCTACGAACGCACACCCCCAGACACAGATATCTTTCTAAAAATGGAGTTAATAGATAGTGTAGATATGGTGAAAATTTTGCAAAAAAGCGGTTCGATCGATTCTTAGGCCAAATTTACTGGGGTAGACCAATAAAGGAGGAGCCAAAGTAAATTATCCCTGAAACCGTCAGGTGAACACGGTTATATTTATTGGATTTTAACATATGTGATGTAAGGACCTACTCGTTTAGATAGGTACATGACTTATATTACTTAAAAAATACAGGTCTTTCTATTATTAGAGTATGTCTTTTTAGAATAATATTTGATAAAACTGGATATTTCTTACTTTTTTTATATTAAAATTGTGTGCATTTCCTGGTTTTATTATCTCTATATACGACCGCAACAACGTCACTTAATATGTAATACGTGTTCGCGGTAAGTTTTAGCAATTTTAATTTTAAATTTATTAACAACAATAATTGAAGGCCTCTTCTGCACACACTAAAGAAAAAATAAACTTTTTAACCCGAACAACTTGTCGTTTTTTTCGAAATTTCGTCCTTGAAATCCTTAATCCAATCCAACCCTATCCAACCCAACCCAACCCAACCCAACCCTACCCATCCCAACCCAACCTAACCCAACCCAATCCAACTCCCCGACATTTGAAAAAAATACAATATTTTTTACTTACAATGAAAAAAAAACATTTTTGAATTTTAAAGCTTCAAGGACGAAAAGGGTTGGGTTTGGTTGGGGTAGTTTAGTAGGGGGTTATTTTATTGGAGGGTATTGGGTTGGGGTAGTTTAGCGGGGGGTTGGTTTACAATTTATATTGTAATTTATTTATATTGTAAAATAAATTTTTGAATTTCAAGGATTTCAAGGACGAAAACGACTTTTTTTCTTCTTGGATTCACTCTCTATGGTCCTAACAAACCATTTTCACCCACTTTCAATCATTTTTACTGGGGGGGGGGGGGGGTCGTAAAACGAATAAGATCCATTTTTTCTTCTAATTAGACGATTTTGTCTAACTTGACGATCGCATTTATCCCTTAATCAAAGTTAAATGTCAAAATTCAATGTGAAAACAATATTTCTTGAACAAACATTACTTTTGAAAGAATTCATTCGAGTATTGGCGTTAATAATTATTTTCAATAATTATAATACCGTTAAGTACTATTAAGGTAGATATGTAGCTAATAAAGACATTTTTTTTACCGACTGAAAATACCTAACCGACTAGTATGAATCTCTATTCATTATATATTGCTTCGTGAGAAGATGCCTGTATCGTAGGCAGTACTCACATTTTCAACAGTGTCTTTTTGAAGTTTTACATCACCTCAATTTTTGAACATTTGAAGTTTTGAACATCACGATATCAATTTCACAAGTTAAATGGCCCCCACAAGAAATGTGCCTATAGGCCCCCCCAGTTGTTGTTAATTCGGCACTTGGTATAAACAAAATAAAATTTTGTATTTATTTATTTTTTTGATAGTACAATCGCCTCTCGACTACATAGAATCATAACGCTTAATAGTTTCGATATATTTACAGGTTGTAGATACTTGTACTTTGCGTGACACATTGTTGACATAAATAAAAAATAAATACAATTTTTTTGTTGTTATAATTATATATCATAATATGACATTCAGTGACCTTCAGTAAGAGTAACAGCCCTAGAAAACGCCAAGGTTGTGTACATAGTCAAATATAACATAATCAATTTTTTTACGTGACTGCTTGCATATTAATAATATGAAGGTTTTTATATAAAAATCAGGTTTTAAAGTTTTCTATAAATCTGGTTCATATTGAATCGAAATATCAACACTGGAGCTCTTTTCGTTCAGAAGATATTTCGGGGTCAGATCTCCTCTGATTTTTCGATAAGTAATAGTACTGTAAGTGAGAAGGCCAAATGCCCCTTAAACTCGGTCTGTCGCACTACCGTGCTCTAGATTTAGGTCAATTTATCTATTTTTGGCCAGCAATTTTATAAGTTTTGTGAAGTTTATGTAAAAATTCTTCCTTGGCCTACAATTTAAAGATCGAAGAAAGTGCTCTAACATTAATATCTCTCAACTCCCGTTCAATAAAATTGAACCGACCTGAACCGAATCAGTATCTCAAGATTTTGATTATTCTTGTAATAAATGTTTTTATCTAGGCTTTTTAAATGTCATTTCCTCGCCTATATCTTTTGAAATATATGCGCTCTGAAAGATATGCGCTCTAAAATTAATTCTTTTTCCATAATTTTAATTCAGCTTAAATATTTAATTTTATGATTATGTTTCACAAAATTTCATAAAATATATTATACAAACGAAAACAATTAAATTAAAATAGTGACTAGACAATAATTAAATTAACATATGTTTATATATTTAGATGTTGAGTAATTATTACAGTAAGACCTCTTTTATCCGAAACGTTGTATTTTGGCTGGACTATTGGATAATTCTTGAGGGTCAATACCACAAGATTATATAACTTTGTATTATATTACCTATACGAATTGTTATATATATATATATATATATATATATATATATATATATATATATATATATATATATATATATATATATATATATATTTATAGCTAAATATTACTTTTTAGTGCTATGGACCATACAAGTCATGTCATTTTTATAAATTATATAATTGATTTGTGCCTTATTGATTCGGTTTTCTAATAAGTATACTAACAACTTTTATTCGAAAATGTTTTTCGGAAACTAAATGAATAAGGCACAAATCAACTATAAATTGTAAAAAATGACATCAACTTTTGTGGTCAAGTGTACAAGAATTTTTATTTTATAATATTAGTTTATTATTATACATTTTTTGACCTTGTATTTTCTGTTTTTATATTACGTTTTATTTTATCGCTTAAATAGGAAGTGATGAATATATTGTTTTTGGAAATTTGTTCATTCTTTAGCATCAATTCTCTTTATATTATGTTTAATAATATTTACAAAAACCTACAATTAAAATTTCTGTATATACAGACTGCAATACCTCGGAACTATACGTTTCGGGGTCCTCTAATGCCTCCGTTTTTTAGTATTGGTCTGTATGTGTGAGCGTGCAGGTATTGTTTTATGTATTTTTTCTCTACTATATTCAATTAAAATTAGGAACATCGAAAATATTTAGACCACGTTCGAAGTAAGAAGAATTCGCGTGTTTCAAAAAACATGTCAACGGTATATGTAAACGCAAAATAGTCAGAACGAATAGTAGTTAAAAAATAATGTGAGTGAGTGTGGATGAAAGTAGGATGTTATTCGCAATGTATTGTAAAAAAAATGGAATAATGGTTAAACCCACTTTTTACGAAATACATCAGATATGCAAATGTAATATAATTTTGTGAGATTTTTGTAAGACACACCCAGGATATATAATTACAATTATAGCTATTTTCTTAAAGATTTTATAACTTATAAAATATAACGACACTATAAAAAAGATATTTTTGTATTATGTATAGGTGTACACTCACGTTCAATAAAATTGAACAGGTCTGAACCGAATCAGTCTCTCTCAATTTTGATTATTCTTGTAGTAAATGTTTTTTACTATACTTCCATTTCTTTTTTTCACACTTAAAATATATACCACTTATCTTTGTTTATAAATGAATGATTATACAGAGAGTTACAAAAGTGAGAAGTTTTATGAAATGTATGAAAATTAACATTTCAGGTCTGTTCAATTTTATTGAACGGGAGTGTACAAGTTCACTGAGAAACATTTATGTTCATTGCCATAAATATTTTTAAGTATTCATTAAACTGTGGCCTTTCTGGGAAAGTTAATTAAATATATTGAGAATACCTAACGAATGAAAATAATACCTAACTGAGTTAACTGCTTAAATACTCAGTATATATTGAGTTCGTTATCAATGCATGAACTGTTTATTTTACTTTTTACATATGTACAAATGTGTACACATACAAAGTAGTGCATAAAAGTCTACAAATTAGTGCTTTTGTAATCAAGAGTAATCCTTTGAGCTGAAACTATAATGACAGTTTCAAACAAAAATTGTTTATTAAATAAATCAAATATTTGAGATACAATGCAATCAATTATCAATACAAAAATTGTTTATATTAAAACAAAACTTTTTTGGTCTTTGAATTTTCCCTCTTTCTCTAAAATGGATATTATCACCCATCCTCTCCCCCTACCCGAGGGAATAATATCCAGATGTACGGTTCAATTTTTCCCATTCACGAACTTCACAAACTTGAAGTTAATTTTTAGCTTTAGACCACCTACACTTAATTTTCATTTCTTACCACTTTTCGATTTTTTTAGTTATCGTGTTTACGGGCGGGCGGATAGACAAACGCATGGATTGGCGGAAATGGACTAATTAGGTCATTTTATGAACATCTATACCAAATATTTTGCAATCAATATTTGGAATATACTATAAATATACCGGGTATAAAAATAATGTAATAAAATTGAAAATTTAAAGGTATTTTAAACCGAATTCTAAAAAAAAATAAGGTTTTCAATTTGTTTGTTTCTAATTGTTTTAAATGTATGGTTTCGATTTTGTATGAGAGTGTTTAATAATCGTACATAAATCTGACCAAGGACTTCGAAGATACACCCAAATAATAACTGTCGGTGGACGCGATGAGAATACTAATAAATATTATTATTATTCTATTAGTATTGTTGTATTAAACCAATTCAATAATTATTAATATAAGATTGACGACTGTAATCTTATTCCAGCAAAAACATGAATTTTTGCATATGCTAAAATTTGATATAAAAATTCAGCCTATCAATACATTCATTTCTTCGAAAAAAGTAGTAATATCCTAAGTGCGGGCAAATCTATTGCAAGCTTTTCGCTAATAGATATTTAATAGTTTAATTGTGTTCAGCGTTACTTTGTGGAAAATCATGATTAATAAATTATAATAAGGTCTTGGTCTTGTGATTTTCCAACACCAATAATGGATATTATATTATATTAAGAAAATGATGAATATCAAAGTATGGGTATTTAACATTTGGTAAACATATTTGGTTTACTTGAAAGATTAATTTGTATATTTGGCTAAACATACATTTTAGCACTGTAATAAACTGAGTACATTTTAGAACCAAAATTCCCAGGCATGAACCTATAGAGAATACAAATATGTTATTACTATACTTGAAATATTAAGATATGTATTTGTGGTTATTTTTAATATAGTCTATATAGATTCGTTAATCAATAAGGACATACCTTCGATATGCTTGTTCAATAAATAATCAATAATCAAATACAGAAAATTTTTTTTTAATGATCCACGTTCACTAAACTTCTACTCCCAATATTGACTCAAGCTGGAAAACTTATTCTATTTTCTTTGACTTGCAACGATTTAATTAATCTTACACATGAAATAATTACATAAATCACTTGGTATTTGTTTTGTTTTTAAATGGATTAATGAAATTTATTTATGTAAAAACTATTAATAGTTATGTAAATAATTAAAAAATATGGGGAGATATTTTATTATTCGCAAATATATTATTTAGTATTATAGGTCATGCAACTTGGTCGCAATATAGTAATGTCATGGGTGCCGTGACGTCGAGGCGCCTTCTAATGACGTGTATATTATAAATTTTCTATATAAAAAATTATGGTATATACTAACCCTCAACGCTTCTATAAATCAATGATATAATTTTATTTGTACCATCATTTCGACCTACTGTTTACATGGCTCGAGTAGACATTTTTTTTTCTAACTAGTTTGATTATTCTATCGTTTAATCGGGCAATACAAGGAATGATCATGATTAAAACGCAAAAATTTAATAATAAATTTGGTCAGAACTGTTACATGAACTTTACATACTGTGGGCGTTGTCTAGGTCTAGGTCCGCGTGTCTATAGAGGTTGCGTCGCAGGTTTACACCAGTTTTTATGTCTCAATTGGGGGAGTTTAAAACGCAAAAATTTAATAATAAATTTGGTCAGAACTGTTACATGAACTTTACATACTGTGGGCGTTGTCTAGGTCTAGGTCCGCGTGTCTATAGAGGTTGCGTCGCAGGTTTACACCAGTTTTTATGTCTCAATTGGGGGAGTTTATACACAAAAACCGTCTGTATTTTTATTTAAAAAAAATTTAGCTTTTTTATCGGCTTTGTACACGAATTAATTTTTCTTTTATTATTAGAAAAAAGTGTTTTTAGAAAAATCATTTGCAACTACACTCAAGGTCTATGTATATTTTTCTTAGGCATAAACTGAACTATCTCGAAAGTTCCGACGCGGGGAATTTGTTAAACTTAACATTTCTAATCGTTTTGCGGCAATCCGAGCGGGCCGGATTGAAACTTTTAAAAACATGTGGAGCCGTACTCAAATTATTGTTATTAAAATCAAAATTATTAAACAAAAAACTCCAAAATGGTTTTTGTTTTTCAAAACTTTACTGTTATTTTCTGCTGAATCCATTCGGTTTTCGAAAAATCGAATAAAGGTTTATAAAACAGATGTTCGTATTTTTATAACGTAACAACTTATTTGTTTAACCACCGATCTTATTCGTTTAACCGATTTATTCGTTTAACCCCCTCCCCCCTTCTGAGTAAAAGTGGTTGAAAATGGGTGGAATTGGGTGAAAATGGTTTGTTAGGACCGTAGGAAGTGATTATTCCAAGGAGGAAAAAAGTACTTTTCGTTCTTGAAATCCTTAAAGTTCAAAAATGTTTTTTTTGTCATTTTTAAGTAAAAAATATTTTTTTTAAATTGTTTACAATATTAAATTGTTGGGTTGGGTTGCGTTAAGGATTTCAAGGGCGAAAAGGACTTTTTTCCTCCTTGGAATCACTTCCTGTGGTCTTTCTCAAACATTTCCACCTATTTTACACCATTTTTACGAGGGGGGGGGTGGGTAGTTAAAACGAATAAGATCCCAACTTTAATTCGAAGCATTTGAAAACCAAATAGGTTCAACACAAATCGACTGCATAAATTTGAAAGAGGTACGCCATTTATGAAGTTTAAATAAATCACAAAATAATATTTCTCATATACAAAATCTCAAAATATCTCTGATATAAATATACAATATCTGTATATAAGGGACGGGCTGGAATACGGTCCGTTGATTTAGATACTCGGTAGATAGTTGATATTACATCAGGTGCTGGCTGCCCTCAACTTTGTTTTACTAGGGTTTCCCATAGTAGTTCTAAAGATAATACTGGGATAGTTTCTTTATGAAGTCCGCCCTAGCTTAATTCATATTGAGGTACGTAGTAGCTATGCTTACCCTTTTCTTTCATTTGTCCATTCCGGCTAGGAAGACCCCGTACTATGTACTTACAATGTACTCTTGTTAAAGAAAGAACGAATAAAGATTATTATTATTATACACAAAAAAATTCACGTAATTTTTAACTGCCAACTACCGGTTTACTAAATTTCATATCGAAAAGCATTAATTATATCCAAAGTGTATATATGTGAATGAATTTCATATGCTAATGTTAATTTGCAGCAAACACTTAAATACAACAAACTCAACCTTTTAAAAAAACGTAAATGTCGACACCGTTCAAAAATAGAACACTACATTAAATAAAACAATACCTACATTCGAAAATGTCATTCAAAAGTGTTTAACACAAAAAAAAAATTCATTCAAAAAATTTAATTTTGATATTGTTTTGATATATTCTAATATATTAAGTGTACTTTTCATTTACTTAGATTCTTGTATAAAAAAAATGAATTTTCCAATTAGTGTTCAATATAAAGCTTTGCAAAGTTTTATCAGAATAGCCATTAAATTGCTTAAAAAATTATTTTATATAACAATTATGTCATTATAAAAGGGGCGAATAACGACAACTACCCGACCAGAAAATGTCGGATGTGTTGCCAGGCACTATATCTAGTCCACATCAGGTACGAGTATGGCATGCCGGAACGGGCATGCCGAACTGGTACCCGATCAGTTCCTGAACATGTATCCATCTGGCAAGCCCAATGTGAAAGTGTTAATATTATATAGGGTTTGCCTGACATGGGCCAGACTAGGAACGGATTTGGTTAACCTGGGCTCACAATTGTAGGATTTTTTTAAATTTTGTAAAATTTAAATTTTTTTAAACTTTATTAATATTTAATAAATTTTCATTATTATATTTCTTTAACAAAATAATACAATTATTTCATAAGTTTTTAAAGCACTGGTACCCGATCAGATCCTGAAAAGGTTTCGAACTGGCAAGCCTGACTCAACTTACAATTATAATTGTAAGTTGAGCCTCGATTAGGCCCTATGAACAACTTTAATTTTTGAAATGGCGACATTGTGTTTTTAACCGACATTCCCATGCTACAAGAAAAGGATTTTCAAATTGATCTTTTTTGGTGTATACAGTATACACTACACATTTTGGCAAGTCAATATCGATTTCGATAATTTTATCCTTAATAGAATCAGTTTCTATTTGGTACCACAATTATTAGCCACGCTTTTTATATTTTGAAGTAGGTAATTTTTTTTGACAATAGGGAATATGCATGAAAATTTTTTTTCACATTTATTTTCAGAATATGAAAATACTGTTAATACTGTAATAATATTTAAAAACGAAATTAAAATCCGACAAATTTCAAAGAAGTTATAAGCTTTTAAAGATTATTAACTGTCTCTTTCTTGCAAAAATACTAAAAACGGAGTTTTACGTGTATTTTAAATGGTGAAAGTTTACTATGACGTCACATAACATATCAAGAGGGCTATCACCCTCTTTGTCTAATCGGGAATTTCAATCATTCATATCTCGCTTATTTTTAAAGTTATTTAAAAAGTAATTTTACCTTGATATTTGTCAAGTAAACATGCTTCAATTCAAGTGAAAAAAAATGTTCATGCATATTCCCTATTAGTTGTATTATATCTATCTAAAATTAATTAGAATGAATTCATTATAAATATTGAAACAAACCAATTTGTAACTAGCTTCGGAAAAACAAAGAAAAAAATGATAATGATCAGTATCATGAAGAACTATGTGGCTGAAATTAATTACAAATAATAAAAATTTGTAAGAAAGTTTCAACAATTGTTTCATTTCAATATTTAACTTGAAATGCACGAAGAAAGAAACAGTTGGATAGATGAAACACACGGTTGATTCATTTATTTATCTCAAAGCATTCCGCATTCCGCAAAGCTAACGGAATTGATTTTGTTAACAGAAACAAAGCTATTTATTAACTTTTTCTCAAAATCCTTTTTCAAATAAAAAATTATTGACTGTGTATATGTGTATTACAAAAGAAAGAAATAAAACTCAATAAAACAAGATAAACGAAAAAAAATTTTGTTTTAAATAAGCTTTTATAAGTTTGCGGCGGCCACCATATTGGATTTAGAATGATGTCACTTTACTTACTGTGTTTCGCTTATCAAGCTCTTTCATTTGATACCCATATCATAGGGGTTAATGTGGAAATTATAAATCGCCATTTTGCGGCGGCCGATCGTCAATATCTCTGTAAATATTTGAGAAACAGAAAAAATGATAAGAAACATAATAATAGTAAAACTAATTTTCTACAACTTTACTTCTTATGTGTTTTTCGATTTTTTCAATATTAAGATAGATATGCCAAATTTTATGTTTTCCCCCCCCTCTAAACCCCCTTTTCCCTTGTCGATTCCGGTCATGCTTACCATAAAAATGCATTGCCCGCGGAACTGAACCAACATGTAAAAATTCAACTCCGTAGGATAAGAGAAAGTGGTTCTAAGGGTTTGTTCCAAAATTTGCTGCCAGCGCTGTGAGTGTTAACGGCATGAATCAAGCTGCGAACAGCGTTCCAAAATTGCAAGCACACTGCTACTGCAGCCGTGAAAATTGGAACGCGGTTCACAGCACTTACAGCACGCCACCATGTTCATTGCTTTCACTGCTTCACCTTTTCAGCGGCAGCAGTCACAGCACAAAATTCATGACGTCATTTTTTTCACAGTACTGCTGCAGCGTGCTGTCATGAATTCGGGAACGCGCGATGAACCACTGCCAGCGCTCGCAGCAAATTTTGGAACATACCCTAATTCAGCTTGCAAGATTTGACCTAAATAAACATACAAACATACAAACATTACAAGTTAAATAAAAGCTTGTAGATATGTAAATAGTAAATAATAAACAAATTAATAATACATCGACATCAAAGACAGTGAATGATCATATGCATTCCACTACCATAACATCGCAGGTAGCTCAGAGGCAGAGCATTGGTCTAGATTGCTAGGGGTCGTGGGTTTGATTCCCATCCTATATGTGTAATTAGCTCTGAGAACTTTTATATAAAACAGTTTTTTTGTATTGGATAAAAACTCTTTATATTGAACACTCGGTAGAAATGCGTCGTGACGCCTCATACATAGCGTCACGTATTCTAACGTTATATACTCTGAAATATTATTAGTGAGTGCTCTGTAGTAAATACGATTGTCTATGTAGTTTGTACATAAACTTTTTAGAGTCAGTTCGGACCGGTTTTTTTTCAATATTTTTTTAGTTTTAATTGGATTTTATTTTTTCGTAAAATTGAAATATTTGTGTTAAATTATTATTTTCAAAATGTGAATAAATTTTGTTGATGAAAAAGTTGTGTGATGATCATAGTTTTTAAATTTAGGTAATAGAAATATTTTTCTTCTTCGTATCTAATTAGATTTACAACTTTACTCATATTATTTAAATAAAACGAAATAAATACGAATATTACCGATAACAGTTCATTGCATTATTTATTGAATTTATTAATTAAACAACATGCCCTTTTTAATTAATATACTTACCTTGCACGTTGAATAAGATGCCGAGGATTGTATGATTAGTTTTAAATTTATTATTTTTTCCTAATTTTTAAGAAAAATCTAAAAACATATTCCTATCAAATAAGTTAATGACCTATATTACTGTAGTTTCTTGGTTGCCTGATATTGTTGTTGGCGTATTTCCATATCTTACTGGAAATCAATTATTTGAGATCATTGTCCCACTTTTCATTGCTTTCCTTAAATTTCTTACGTAACAAATCATTTGTTTCATAACATAAATAGTGAAATATCAATTTAAATATTTATTAATTTCGAATTATTTTTAGAATAAATTTCACGGCCAGACTCAATGTTTAACATCTATAGATTTTATGCATAATAACACCCTAATTTTAGCTAAATATTGGCAAGTTTTCATATTTTTATTTTGTTTCGATAACTGGTTTTAACTACTTTATTCTGCTTATTTATGCAATTTATTATATTTTTATTTACAAGCTTTTATTTAACTTGCAATTTATGTGTGTTTGTATGCATGTATGTATGTATGTATGTTCGGGTCAAATCTTGCAAGCTGAATTAGAACCACCCCTTCTTATCCTACGTAGTTGAATTTTTACATGTTGGTTCAGTTCCGATGACAATGAATTTTTATGGTAAGCTTGATAAGAATCGACCAGGAGGCAGGGGGTTAGAGGCAGAGGGAAACACAAAATTTGGTATATCTCTCTTAATATTGAAAAAATCTAAAAACACATAAGAAGTAAAGTTATAGAAAATTGTTTTTACTATAATTAAGTTTCTTTCATTTTTTCTGTTTCTCTAATATTTACAGAGATATTGACGGTTTAAGATTGAAAATTTAAATCCTAAATATCTCTGTTTACATTCGTGTTTTAGAAAAAAATGATCAGGCAATAAATTATAGCAAATATAATTTTCTACAACTTAACTCCGTACATATTTTTAAATTTTTCTAATATTTAGTGAGATATTTTATATTGTGTTTCTAGTTTCTCCAAGCACCACGATAGTAGAGTTTATAGTTTTTTCCATAGATATGTCATCAACAAAATCTTAATAAAAAAATGACATTTCCAACTGTCAAAATTTAGAAAAAAATAATTAATTGACATAAATTGCCTATGCTATATTCGATATATACTTTCTTTGGTAAGAACTGGATATTTTCCATTACCCGTGTGAATAATAATGAAGAATGAAACTGTAACACAAAAACTAATTTTTTAGAATTATTCATAGCTATTCAGTAATATTCAAAGAATATATCTAAAGAATATATTAATTAATGGCTGGCAATAAAAAACAAAGAGTTTATCATAGAAGTGTTTTAAAATCGGTGAACATACCTAATTTTTGGAATTATCTTAAGAAATATTTAAAAAAAGTAATTTTATCCGTATTCGAACCTTTTATTTTTTAGTACTAAATTAACGGGCAAACGACCAGTCAACTAGGGATGAGCGATATGTATCGATGTTTCAACTATCGATATTTTTTTTTTAAAGAATCGATATTTTTAACCGATATTTTTCATACACCATATATCGATATTCGATAAAAAATTTGCGGCTATCGACATCGACATCAAATAAATTAATTTATAAAACTACACTGTTATTTTTTTTATAATTGTGACATATAAATAAACTTATGAAATTAAATAGTTTCTGAATAAAACATAAAAAAAATATTTTACATATATAATTCCCGATCAAGTTCATACTTGTTATTAATTTTTTTTTCCCCTCCTCAATAATATCCCGCCATTTTATGTCATTATTGTCCGTTGCTCTTGTACTTGCTCTTGCTGTCACTTACCGTTTTGCACCTTACAATATACCTTAAAGTTTTAAACATTTAAAAATAAATTTATTTGATTTTAGATATATTTATATAAATTGTAGAATTATTGGTTGTTTATATTAAGTGTTGATTGAACAACTTTTATTAAAATCAGTATTTCATTTTTCAGACTGGAATTAATAATTTTGAGTTAATTTTTCGGTTAGTTTTCATATTGATTGGTAATAAAATCTGTATTTTATTTACATTATGTTTTATTTATTTATTTAAAAAATTTCACTTCGTAAATAATATTAAGATTTTTGAATTTTCGCTCCTATTTTAACACTCGATATAAAAAATCGATATATCGATATTTTATTTGGAATATCGATAGACCGATAGTATGAAATTAAAATAATCGATGTTACGATATCGATATATTTTTTTAATATCGCCCATCCCTACAGTCAACAATGACGCTTTAAATGAAATGAACAGGTTAAGAAACATTTAGATGTTGGCTGGTCGTTTGCCCGTTAATTTAGTACTAAAAAATAAAAGGTTCGAATACGGATAAAATTACTTCTTTAAATATTTCTTAAGATAATTACAAAAATTAGGTATGCTCACCGATTACCGATTTTTAAACACTGCTATAATAAACTCTTTGTTATATAAATATATATATTTTTGCTTCGAAATCTGTTTACGTGCATTTATATATTTTACTCAACAGTGAATCGTTTGCATTCAATGTGAAATAAGGTCATCATCAAAGAGAAGAGAGTTTGTGCCAAATAAAATTTTTATAAACAAAATTGTACATTCTGTGCAATTAAGCCTAGTCTAGTAGTCTTCTAGCGTTCTAAAAACATTTTAACAAATAAATTTTACCGAAATCAGTCAAAAAATTTCTTTTTTTTTCTTTGATTATTTACGACCTATGCAATTATATAATTTTATAAAAAGGTTTCGAATCCTAGGTGTCAGTTTTAATTTATTTAAAGTAAAAAATCCAATCATTGGTAATTTTGACACTGTGGTTAATATAATAACCACAGTGCTTATTTCTCTTAAAATAGCAAAAAAGGAAGAAAATTTGTGACTAATTTCGATAAAAGTACACTTTGTTGACACAGAATTACGCTTCAGTCAACCATAGACTTAAGAATATAGGGACAGAAAATAAAGTAAGTGCCTTTTTGGTCGAGGGAAGGGATTTTTTCCGAGGCGTAAATTCTCAAAGGGAGAAAAGTCGCCAAGCTAGCGATTAACTAACTGTTGACGTCACTTATATAATAATAATAATACGAGTATATATTTGCCTTACTCATTGGCTACATCAAATAATCAGTAATAACAAAATATACAATTTCTCAAAATGTGGAATATGATCAAAAAACAAACAAAAAAGTAAAAAAATAAAAGAAAGTAAAAGTAAAATCATTCATTACAGACACACTAATAACAATTGGGTAATAATATGCTAAATAGGTTATAGTCTATCTTTTCTTAGTTTTAAGATCATTCTTAAGAAGTCAGTAACCAGAGGCATGTGCTCGGCATTATATGTCCTTAATATAAATGTTACATCTGTGAGATCTCACTTTTTTTGGACCATCGGTACCTCGATAGTCCTCCACAAGATGCTTCACACTTTCACATCCACCACGTAGAAAGTCTTCGGGAGGAGGAAACAAACAAAAAATTCAGAGCGTAATGCAGGTAGCGTGATGTCTATTGCGTAGGGCCAACAGCCAAAGGGTCAAACTGGGTGACTTTTTACTTGTTTCTTCCTCCCGAAGACTTTCTACAAACTCGCTTACCTTCCGTTCCTACATTCCTATGTCTATGAGGCTATCAGATATGCATAAAGGAACTACCATTCCGATAGATCCACTCCAGATCCTTTACTTTTAAAAAAGGAAGGGTCGAATATGCTTAAAAACAGTAATTAAAAGTGGCATCTTCTATAAATAAGAATAAAAATATTGCAAATAACTTTGACTGAATGACCAACTATGAACGTTTGACCATAGCAAAGTACAAAAAGACTGCAATCCACACCTTAGCATTTATCATCTAGTTTGAACCAGAATTTATAAATAAATAAGGAAATTAAACGTTTAAACTTTCCCTTGAATGGCACATAAATCGATAAACACAAAAGTATTATTGTCTATAATATTATTACATGTTAAAATAATAAATTTATTCATTATGAGAAAATTATTTCATTTCATGTTGTAAAAAATCAATTATTTAAATATAATTTTTTTTTTCAGATAAATAAATAAGATAAAAACTACATAAGCAACATGATTTGTTAAAGAAAAACATAAATGCTGAAGTATTCAGTGAAGAAAAAACATTTCAGAAACATTACACTTTATTAAAGGAATAAAATTATTATATATTGTTTATCCAAAAGTGTAACTTTTGGCAGGTAATTGATGATCTCTGAAAGTGAAATAACCATTTTTAAAACAAACCCAACAAACGAAGTACGAGCGGGTGAATCATTTATAATCAATTCCTCTCGTTTAACGCAACAAAGAAGAATAGTTACAAGTCGTGATCCAAGATTAAGATTACAAGGTTGGCCTAAACGGTGGACACAGACTCAATTTTTGTTATTTAGTTTTATAGAACAGTTTATTTAAGTGTAGTAATATTGTTATTTAAAATATACCGTGATTTAAATTAATTTTGTTGATATGGAGCCACAAAAACAAACACAAGTTAATGGTCTAGCACCAATTGTTGGATGGTCAAATGTAACTCCTAGTTTAAAAAGTTCCCCGAGCAAAACACCAGGTTCTTTAACAACACCACCAGTAACAAAAAATCAAAGTCCATTAACAAACAATTCGAGTATTCCTGAAGAACCATCAAGTAGTAACAATAATAGACTACGATCAAGAAATAATAATAATAAAAATCAAATTATACTCTCGGATGATAATGAGAGAGTACGTTTCTTGAATGATCCAGAAAAAGATAGTATTATGTCCTCATTATCTTCATCAATTTCGAATTCGAGTATTTGTAGCAGTAAATTAGGCGATAAACCTAAAATACCCGATGGTGGTTGGGGATGGATGGTTGTGCTTTCGTCTTTGGTCATATCAATGATTGCTGATGGAATCAGTTTCTCATTTGGTTTAGTGTATATTGAATTTTTACACGAATATGGTGAATCTAAAGCAACAACTGCATGGATTGGATCGTTATTTATGGCTGTTCCATTGTTATCTGGTCCAATAATGAGTGCTCTTGTTGATAAATATGGCTGTAGAAAAATGACAATGCTAGGTGGTATCATATCCGGTACTGGATTTATTTTAAGTTCCTTGTCAAATACAATAGTTTTACAATATTTAACATTTGGTGTTATCGCCGGTATTGGATTAGGATTGTGTTATGTAACAGCTGTGGTTTCTATAGCATATTGGTTCGATAAGAAACGCACCTTAGCCACAGGTTTAGGTGCATGTGGAACTGGGGTTGGAACCTTTGTTTATGCACCAATGACACAATTCTTTATTGATCAATATGGATGGCGTGGAACTGTATTATTATTGGCTGGAACATTTCTTAATATGTGTGTATGTGGTGCTGTTATGCGTGATCCAGAATGGTGGACGATTGAACAAAAAAAGTTACAAGGAAAAAATATGAAAAACTCATCAAGTACAGCATCCATATCTGGATCTCGGTCTGTTGGTGGTGAATCTACATTTCCAGGAGTTGAAGAAATACGTAAATTGATGAAAAGTGGTCAATCTCCTGAATATATTTTAACAACTCTCGCTACCTCAACAGGATTTGATGAAGCAACAAGTGATAATGTTGAACAAAATACAAAAAAGCAACATCGATCTGTTGTTAATCTTCCAACCTTTGTCAAACAAAGTGAAAAAGTAAGTACTCCAAATATAACAACCGGAATTTTAAGAAAGAGAATACAATAATTTGTTTCTTAAAAATATGAGCTTCCTTAGTAGGCGTCTACTGTTTTGTAAAACTTTTTAGTACATATGCCGTAAGTCAATGCAAATTCCCTTCTTTCACTCCAGAGATGCATTTACATCGCTCTCCTACAATTTGTACTTGAAGGGTATACCCTTCAAGTAAACCCACGAATAGAATTGGCATTTCTTATTGTAAGGTTACTTGACGAATAATGTATATACATGTACAATAATCCACTCCACAGACACTTCTGTCTGGTTGTATATTTCACCACTGCATAAAATACACTATTTATAAATTAAAAAGTTAATTTCAATATATATTTAAATATTTGCACCTACTCAGAAAATGAAAGGCTCCTTACATGACATAATGCGAAATTCACAGCGCTCGTATAGGTATTATCTAAATAATTAGATTTTTGTCTGTTAACTTTACCGACGAAGTATTACTTAACTAAAATTTTGGCTCTAATGTAGGCATCAGTTAAAGCAACTCAAAATCAAAAATATAGGGACGATTTCATTAAGCTGATAAGAATTTAATCATTTAGAGATAGAAATGCCGCCTCATAGCAGACTATAAGAAAATTATACAAAAATAGTATGGAAGTCACGCATATTTTTCTGTAATAATTACGATGAAAACATATCAATACTTTTTTACATAAAATTTTATTTCCAACAACTTTTGTATAAAACGTTTCTCATAATAAAATTTGCATCGTTTTTTACGGTCGCCGCTCCTCCTGTAATAGATATGGAAAAAAGTTCCATACAAAAGTATTGATGTGTTTTTCTTGTAATTATTATAGAACAGAAAGATTTGAGGCTGGTTGCCCCGTTGTCGGTTCAGATTCCTAGGTTTGCCCAGGCAAGTGATTGAAGTCACTCTATGTACTATCTTTTCTGAAACTTTCATATCCTAATTACATGAGCAACGTTTTTTACGGTCCCCGATTGGACTATTACTAAATATTGAACAAGCTATGATAGTATTTTTTTAAACACTGTTTCAAACACTGATTTGTTTTTTCTAGGTACCTATAGAAGTATTAGAACAATTATCATCAAATAAAAGACTGTATAATGTAATATTAGAAAATTATCCAACAATATTGACATGTCGAAGTTCTTCCGATAAAGGTTTAAACAAAGTAATAGAGAATGAAGTACCAACAGGAATACCAGTAACAATGTCAATGCGTTTAAAGACAACAAAACGACAAACTTCTGCTGATCAACAACATGTAGCAACAGAAGCAACAACAAATGTAAACGAACCATTGTTACAACAAAAAGTACAAGTAAAAATTATTAAATCAAATATGAAGAAGGTACATCCAGCTAATACCGATTCAACAAAACCATGGTTGGTCAAACAATTTAGTAATGTTGGTATTCCACAACATGGAAATTATTTACAAAATATTAAAGTACATAGAAATTCTGTTATGTATCGTGGTGCAATTTTAAATACTAAAAAGTACCGTTTACGTGCTTCAAGTTGTCCTGATATTTATCGAAACTCAATGATTACATTGCCTAGAGGAGAAGAACAGGTATGTACTGTTTTCTATAGTTATTTGTACATAAAGTTATTACTATATCTCAGTTCAAGGCAATCTCTCAGATAATGTTCAACTCGGGAACAAAAATATTGCCTTTATTTCTATCTACTTTTACTCTTTTTAAATCATATAGGTACATATGCTAGGATTGGAATGATCAATAAGTAAAATAAGCACTAGGCTTAGGTCTCCGGCATGATGATAGACAAATATAACAAAACAATAAGCTTACTCTACAAAATGCAGAAAAATGTTAGAAAATTGTATAATCTATGATTTTTACAGGATAGCTTAAATTAAATTTTTTGCAGGTTGAGAACGTCTTACTTTAACTTAGCTTAAAGTCACCGAGGGTATTACTATGCTAAACAGCAGAGATAGTAAGCTTAAACAGCGACATTATGACACCAGAGAAAATACTAAAAGAGCTACTTAATGCGTTATAACTATGGCATATAAAGCTTTATATGTCATATAAAGTTTTTCTTTATTGCATTTAAGTCGCATTTCACTAAATATTGTCGATGTTATGCCTGTCTAATAGTTTTACTTTCTATGACCTAGGTTCCCTAAAACACTTGAACAGAAACTTAGGGTAATTGTCACTAATTTTCTATTCATTTTGTTACAGAAATGGTACAGTGAATTTGTAGATTTACTTAAAGGGATAATGGACTTTTCAATGTTCTTGGAATTACACTTTTTATTTTTATCAATTTCGACAATTCTACTATTTATTTGGTTTATTGTTCCATATTTTTATATTGCTGAACATTTAACTCGTCATGGTTACACTGAGAATGAATGTTCTAAACTTATTTCACTTATTGGAGTTACAAATACAATTGGAATGGTAAGTTTCAGAACAAATTTTGTAAGATAAAAACGATAAAACTCAATTTGAAGTCAAGATTTTGGGTTAAATTCCCTAAATAAACAATGGCTTACGACAGAAATTCGGTTATATAGTTCGTAGCTGTTCACAAAACGTAAATCTTTCTCAAATAAAATTATCTTATATGCGCTAGTAATGGCTTGTTATAGCTACAGAATTTCAAATAAGTTTATCGAAAATTGATCCGCGCACGACTTTTGATGAGTGACGACTTTTGGTGAGATGACGACTTTTAATTTGAAAGTACTAGCTAGAATATGATTCAAAATTTTACTTTATACATAATCCAAAAGTTAATTTCAAATCAACTAGTTTATTTTTTTTTAAATGAGTTACCAAAACCAAAAAATTTAATTCAAAAACTGTTTTAGCATAATATATTTTATTAATTATTCAATAAACACCTATTTCATATTTTCAATATTATTTTCATTTCAGATTGGATTAGGATGGGCTGGAGATCAACCTTGGGTGAGCGTGACGAAAACATTCTCCTGTTGTTTATTTTTATGTGGTTTTGCCACAGCTGCAATGCCATTCTTTACTGAAAGTCCATACTTATTAGTTGCAAGTGGAGCTTTATTTGGATTATTCTTTGCAAGCAGTTTTTCATTTACACCGGTTGTTTTAGTACAGTTGATACCGCTAGAACGGTTCACAACTGGATATGGTTTGATATTACTGTGTCAGGGTATTGGTAATTTAACTGGTCCACCATTAGCTGGTTTTCTATTTGATGTTACAAAAACATGGGATTTATCTTTTTACTCAGCGGGATTTTGGATATTTATATCTGGTATATTTATTTTATTAATTCCAATGACCAAAAATCGTAAAATTATTGGAACTGGTCCACTAGAAAAAGATATTGATAGAAGTAGTATGGCTTAAAAAATAAACAGATTTTAATGGGATTTTTGAAAAATTTTAATATCTAAGTAGATAAACATATATTTTATCTGTAGATTTTTTTGAAAATTCTACACAATGAATAGGGAAATATTTATAATATACATATTTGAATATTCTGCCATTTACAATCTACTTAATATTAGAGATACCATCCCTACAACATGAATACACTTCTTAAGAGCCAAAATGAATACAATTTTTTTAACGTGCTTTTGATTCTAAGACTACTGGGCTTTCTTTATAAAGTCTTGAAATTTAAAATCTTCGAAAGACGAATAACACTTTCTTATTGCATGATAATTTGAATCATTATCTCAAAGTTTTGTGGTCTGTAGGTACTAAGCGAATACAGCTGAGTTGAAAGTGTTGTTGACGAATATGATAAGATCACTAGATTATAAGTATCGAATACTAAATTAAAAAGGAGATTCTATAAAAAGAGTCTGATTTTTCTTTAAAGTACGGATGGTATCCCTAATTAAATTAGTTGACATTCAACGTTGTACTTAAAATATGTGCCTGCATAAAAATATTTTTAATATTAACCACAGGAATTAACCATTAGACATAGTTACAAAATTTTTGAAGTGTTCTCTCAAAGATTTCCATGTAGTATTTGTAAAGAAATCTGTGTTTTCTAATACATGGTATTCAATTTCTATTAATAATCAGATTTATAACGTATAAACGTTATTAATACAACTTTATCTTGTACTATGAAAATCAAACTTAAGTCCTTTCGAATGCGTTAGATTTTTATCAACAATGATTGCAAATCTTTAACGTTATGATCGTTATGAATGTGTTAAAAAATATTTTATTTAGTTTATAAAATTAATAATTTATATTTCAAATTATTGTAAGGTTATAATTAATTGTATTATTGTGTTTAAACATGTTTTTATAAAGCATTTTTTACAAGTTGGAGATATTAAATCCATATTGCTCTTAAAAAAATGTAATAGTGTAACCGTGAGGTGTATACAAGGCAAAAAAGCAATGCGTTAACAACCTTAATCACCGAGTCCACGTTCACGTATGAGTTCTACTAATTGGATATTAGCAGGATTTGAACTAAACAGATGGGTATGGTAGAAATAACAAATATATTTCATTTGCAATTGAACGATTTATTCTCTAATCAGTGCAGCGTTCCACCATTAAATATTACCTTCATCTACCAGCCTGTCAATAGTGTTCTGATTGTCTCTTACAATAATTGATCGACGAAAATGTTATTTAAAATTTGCTTGGTCTACAATAATAAGGAACACAAAACTGTCAAACTTTAAGAAAACTTAAACTAACTTCATACAAAATTAATAGAATATTTAATAAAATATTTATGGAAATCTCAGTCATACTTCAACAGTAAGTTTATTAATTTTACGCGATTTCATTGTTTCGGTTAATTTAGACTTTTGGCAATAAGTTTAGTAACTTAAAAATTTTTTGAATAGACTGATTGATTTAAAAAAAATAATAATAATGAATTAATTATAATTATAATATTTAGAAAATAATTAATGTTTTCATATTTATGTAAATTACATTACAAAACAAACTATTAATTGGATGTCAGAGTGATCGAAGAGAACTTGATTTTAATTTCTTTAGATTACATGTACAAAAATATTTTGATACTCCAATTTTATAAAGGTTTTACTAACTGTGGTTAAGGTTAAAGTTAATAAATTATTATACTATAAGCAATTTTTGTTCTTATAACTTAGACGGCTGTTACACACTCAATCTGGAATCAGTTCAGTCCACGACTGTGGTCAAACCGATCGTGCAATACGTTGATTGGTTGGCTGATAGACTTGGCTGACGAATTTTTAAATATCTTAATGTTTTTCCAAGTCTTGGTATGGTTGATGCCAGACACATCAGTCTAGGGATGGGCGATATTAAAAAAATATATCGATATCGTAACATCGATTATTTTAATTTCATACTATCGGTCTATCGATATTCCAAATAAAATATCGATATATCGATTTTTTATATCGAGTGTTAAAATAGGAGCGAAAATTCAAAAATCTTAATATTATTTACGAAGTGAAATTTTTTAAATAAATAAATAAAACATAATGTAAATAAAATACAGATTTTATTACCAATCAATATGAAAACTAACCGAAAAATTAACTCAAAATTATTAATTCCAGTCTGAAAAATGAAATACTGATTTTAATAAAAGTTGTTCAATCAACACTTAATATAAACAACCAATAATTCTACAATTTATATAAATATATCTAAAATCAAATAAATTTATTTTTAAATGTTTAAAACTTTAAGGTATATTGTAAGGTGCAAAACGGTAAGTGACAGCAAGAGCAAGTACAAGAGCAACGGACAATAATGACATAAAATGGCGGGATATTATTGAGGAGGGGAAAAAAAAATTAATAACAAGTATGAACTTGATCGGGAATTATATATGTAAAATATTTTTTTTATGTTTTATTCAGAAACTATTTAATTTCATAAGTTTATTTATATGTCACAATTATAAAAAAAATTCGTTACGCAGGAGCTGCTTCAACTTAGCGAATTTCCTTGGAATAAATAAATTACTCTCTAGCGGTCACAATGTTAGTCTGATCAAAATGAAATGTCGTGTCTGATTTTAGTATTTGCATGGCCAATTTTATTAATAAATAACATACGTCAAGGGGAAAGGGGGGCATAAAGATAGAAGAAAACACAAAATATAAAAAATCTCTCTTAATATTAGAACAATCGAAAAATGCGTAAGAAACAAAGTTGTAGAAAATCATGTTTGCTACAATTCATCACCTTATCTTTTTTGCTCAAACTCTAATGCGTCTAGAGATATTGAGGAATTTAATTTTCAATCTTAAACCGTCAATATTTTTGTAAATATTAGGGTTACAGAAAAAATGATAAGAAACAAAATTACAGTAAAACTTAATACCTACAACTTTACTTCTTATAAAATTTTCGATTTTTCGAATATTAAGGGAGATATGTCAAATTTTGTGTTTCACCCTCCCTCTAAACCCCCCTTTCCCCTGGTCCGATTTTGCCCATTAACGAACTTGATCTTTTGAATACCAAAAGCGCTTCAAATACCAAATCTCATTCCGATAAAATGAAAACTGTGACCGCTAGAGTGATGACAGACACATATATATATATGTATATATATATATATATATGTATATATATATATATATATATATATATATATATATATATGTCCATAGATATATATATATAAATTTTACAGATGGTGATTTTTGACATCTACAAGGTAGGATCGATGGACATTTGAAGAAATTTTCGCGAAATTTTGACTTCGGTACGGGACCAATAGCTCTATTTCCTTTCAGGAAATTCGCTAAAAATAACAGTGTAGTTTTATAAATTAATTTATTTGATGTCGATGTCGATAGCCGCAAATTTTTTATCGAATATCGATATATGGTGTATGAAAAATATCGGTTAAAAATATCGATTCTTTAAAAAAAAAATATCGATAGTTGAAACATCGATACATATCGCTCATCCCTACATCAGTCTACCATCTACCTATTTATGATCAAGTCCATGGATTGAGTAAACCGAGCGGGTAAATCTTATGATTGCTAAAGTTTATAAAATAAATAAAGTATATAAACATAGTAAAAAAATTTCATTTTCAATTTCAATTTATTTTCAAGAAAAAAAAATTAGTTTCAGTTATAGTAAGTACACTCAAGCTAGAAAGTCCATCGTTATCAACAAATGCATTCGTTGAACACGTGAACATTTGTTAAAACAGACCCGCTTCGTTCTATCGTGTTCGTTTTTATTCATATTATTTTGTTATATATATATGAATATAACAAATGGAAACAATACAAAAAATAACAAGAACAAGTATAACAGTAAAAACTCAAAATAAATATTTTTTTTAAATCAAGCAAACAATCGAAATGATGGATCACAATAATGATAACAGTAAACAACAGTTCGCATACGAATGAACTGACAATTGTATTCGTTCAAGATTTTAAGATCCAAGTTATCAAAAAATCAATCATATTAGAACATGTGCTATGATCACGCAATTTCGCCTGTTTATATGGATGATATCCCTAGCTTGAGTTTACTATGTATAGTAAAGAGAAGTGTTAATTGTCAAGAATACGTAGTCAAAACAGTAAAAATTAAAATTCCACCTTAACCCAGGTAAAACGGGACATAATTTAGTTAGAAAAATTACACAGAAATATTTTCAGTGTTATTTACTTATTACATATAATTGAGTGATTATAAAAATTCCCAATCCTATGATGTAAAATAAGTATAGTTAGTTAATGATAACAATAATGTATAAGTATTATAAATATAAAAAACGTTTCAATTCTAACTTGTTATTGTAAAAATTAGTTGTATAATATAATAAAATAATAATCATTCTTAATAAAAACTTAAAATTATTTTGAATCCTTACATCTTTCAATAATTGAATTGATAGACCATAACAAGTTCAAAATTTAATAACAACTATGTTTGTGTTAAAATTGTGATGAAACTATTCAATTAATGAAAAAAACGTGCATACAAAAGCTGTTAAATTTTAAAAAGGCA
The DNA here is from genome assembly GCA_963920215.1 of Nineta flava. Lineage (NCBI taxonomy): Eukaryota > Metazoa > Arthropoda > Insecta > Neuroptera > Chrysopidae > Nineta > Nineta flava. The sequence continues at coordinate 79,834,327 of OY986041.1, read as the reverse complement.
ATATTTTTTGTCTTTCAATTCTTTTTCTATCTCTTACGGTTTCAACGATGGATTTTGCCCATTCACAAACTTATTTACCTCACTTTTTAGCTCTAGAAAACACATAAAGAATTTCAATCTCTAGATCGCACGGGCAGACGCATATATAGCAATTAACTTATTAGATCATTTTATAGACCAAAAATTTTGTTTTACAATCAATGTTATCAAACGTTACAAAGTTGGCAACTTAACACATCTTCTCAATATATATAATGAAACCATTACTGACTGACTGACCTAACAACACGTAGCTCAAACCAATGAACGGATTGGGCTGGAAATTTGCAATACCGATAGTTATTATGACGTAGGTATCCGCTAAGAATGGATTTTTCAAAATTCAACCCCTAAAGGGATGTAACGGGGTTCAAAATTTGTATGGATAAAAAACAACCCCTTCAGGGGGTGAAAAGAGGTAAATCGTCTAAAAATCAACATGGGTGTCATTTTCAAGGTTTGTCGGGTCGTTGATCATGTAATGTCATCAATTTTGAAATTTATTACACTTGAACAACAATAAAATTATAAAAAGGACTCATTTATGATTATTTTGTATTGATCTAAATAACAAATTTAGTTCCAATAAGAATCGATAGATGGCGTTAATATTATTTTAAAATCAGGTGGTAAATGGGCGCTTCAACCTGTATCACATACGATACCTTATACATTTTTAACGGATATATTTATCGACGAACAAACGAATTTGACTAATAATTCAAATAATTTAATATCTTGTTTTGCATAAGGTTTAAGGTTAGCTTCGTGTTCCAGATTAGTTGTTTGGTTTTGATTTTCTCTTTCGTAAAGTCTGCTTTGAACTTGGCATTTGATTTGTTTCATGTTTAGGTTTTGTTGTTATTAAGTATTTTTTTGCTCATTTTCGATTCGAATGAATATTTTTTGTTTGAACAAATTTTTTGTATCTCATACCGTTTAGAAGACGCAGTTTCTGATATTGTAGAATTCCGAATAAAATTTTATTTTCAATTTAACAATTTAAGAGATAGGAGAAAATTGTTCAAATAAAATGTGTTCCTCTTATAAAATGTAATATTTTTAATACTCATGCATTTTCCAATAAAATGAATAGTTTTCGCAAAATCTCTAGTTAACTACTAGATTTAGAATAAGATAAGTTAAAATTTCACTTGAAATATTGAGTTTATCAAAAAAATGTTAATTACAAAAGTTGTTCAAATTTAAGCAAAAATTTTAGCTGGGTATACCAGCCAAATAGCCGCACTTTTAAAGGCGTTGTGTGTACTTGGAACTGGGAGGTTATGGATTCGAATCCCGACATCGGATGAGATGAATATCGGCATAGTTCCTATCATAGGAGGTGCACAAATAATCTGGCACACAATAATCGAGTCGCGTTAAGAAAATAATTGTATCATAAGGTACTGGCATCTAAGAAATGTACAAATTTTATCTATTTCGGGTTCATAGCTTCAGCAAAAAAAAAGATGGAAAATGTCGAAAATTTTTTTTCGCCCGAGTTTGTTCGAAACTACTAAAAAAAATGGCTTGAAAATTTATGAGCAGTATAAGGTTAGGATCTAGGCGATAAAAATTTATTGCCGATGCCATTCGTAAATCTTAAGGGAGGAGACAGTCATTAATATATCAAGTGCGCGGTTCTGGTAAAAAGAAAAATTATGTGGAAATCGGAATTTGTCCTTTTTGATCGCCGCACGACTAAGATTACTACATAATGATCCATCGTAAATTATTAGTTAAGTATAAACAATTTTGTTGATATTTCAATTTTGTTTTATTTTCCTCATAATTTTTAACATTCATTGGATAAAATAGAAATACCACCATACTAATATTCAACATTTACCATACGCGTCCCAAAAAAAATTTTGCAGCTTTTATAAAGATACACTATTAAAGATTGAAGGTAAATCAAACACAAAAATTAATTCATATAGTTTTTAAAATTTTTATTTTAATACTTTCATGTAATTCTAATTCAGAATTAGGAATATTTACAGAGTAGCATATAATTATTATAATTATAATTTATATTTTGTAAATCATTTCTTATATTGTTTATGTATTTGACTACTCCTACATTTGAAGGCTAGGTATTCAATTAATAATGATTAATTCATCAACAGTCCTAAATTTATATAGTTTTGTTTTATTCAAACATATTAATTTAATTATGATAATTGATAACGAATTTACAATTTATTCCAATTTATATATGCATCAATTTTGCCATTTCCAAATTACAATTTGAATCAAGGGATTACTTTAAACATATAAAGTCTAAAAGTTTATAATAATATTTTGACACTTGAATTGTCTGCCATACAAATTTTCACTACACAATAAATTTTTTATTTGGTGTTTTTTCTTTTGTTTTTTGGAAATTATTAAAAATATTTTTTATTTAAAATTTATATTTTTATATGTTTTACTTCTTTAAGCTTATAATATAGTATGAAACTCATTCTCAATTCATTATTATCTTGGCCTGTTTTTTTCTTTCTTCAATAAAAAACTTTTCGATGTTAAAGAACATAATGTAGAAATTTATAGATTTTATTTAGTTATGCCTTCAGAAAATATTAAAACACAAAACAAAACAAGTTAATGCTGATTGTTATATCCAAAGTCACTTGTTCACTCAAGCCTTCTTATTATTCATTGTTATAGAAATTTTCATATTTACGCCCCCCCCCCCTGCACACGGGAACAATACTGGTGGCTAGTAGTATTAGCCAGTAAACGCCGTTAGTAAATATCCTTTTACTGCCCTCGTGTGCAGGGATACTACCGCTTAAACGTCCAGAAGGCTACTGGCGAGTTTAATTGACGTAAGAGGGCCAGTAGTGGAACCATGTGACCTAGTGGAGATAGCTAGGCTCATGTTCACAAACATCCTCTGACAATGTGGCACACAAAACTGACTAATGGCTACCAAGTAATGGAAGCCATTACTGTCCTCGTGTGTAAGTCTACTGCAACTTCTAGCCATCAATACTGTCTCCGTGCGCAGGAAGCTATAAACTCGCAAAATTCAACTATCATGGAGTGGATCAACATATTCCTTAAATGTAGATGGATTGTGTACAAACTCAATCTAATAGACCATTTTCGCTTAAACTGTTTGCAACTGTATCATTGTCATTACCAAAAAGCTTGACAAAATTTTCTTGATTTTATGGATACAGATTGTATAAATCCTTTGCAACATAAATTTCTATATCATATTTCAATTTACGCCAACAGCTAATGGTATTAAAAAATAATTTAAAATAAAAAATAAAACATATTCTATCAGTCTATAATTCCACTTTTATTTTCCAAACCTTGTCAAAGGCAGTGTAATAAATGAAAAAAAAAATAAACTCTTAAATAAAAATAAAACAATGAAAATTGACAACTCAAATTAATTTCTTCAGATTAATTAGAAAATCGAAAAAAAAAATTGTATTCTAATACTTTTTTAACTGATTTTGGAAGAAGAATGCCTTGGTAGATCTTAACAAATGTTTTACCATCTTTTTAAGTAAAAGTTATTTAAAAAATAAAAATAGTAATAATGATCACAGATAAGCTTTCTTTTTAATTATAGAATATGAAAGATTACATTTTTTTCATAAATTTATTTTATCGATGTGTTGATTTAGAACAATCATATGAATCAAATTTGCCCAATGAAACTTAAAACTATGCCTTTTTATGAAATATAGTCATTCAAATATACTTCAACTTTATTATATTTTATTAGAGATTTTTTTAAATAATAATCGCAAAACAATTATATTTTTAAATCTAAAATTGCCCACTTTCTTTACCAGTCAGTCATTTATATTGGTTTTTGTCATTATTATATAAAAACATAACATCCAAGAAAGCACGATCATACATTTTTTAGCAACGGTTCACCACAATATCGATTGAAAATGTTTGAAACCTTTTGCCTATTGCGTCAAAAAAACTAGTGATTCATTGACATACACCATTGTATATTGATTTTTGTAAATTTAAAAAATCACTAGATAGGCCGAGTGCGGTTTTGCGAACCTGACTGTTGCGTTATATATTGTATACGATGATCCTGTATCTAATTATTTTTACCCCCAAGAAAAATATTTTCGAAAATAGACTAAATGTATAAAAAATGTGTATCTGTATTAAAATTAACTATTAATTTTTTTTTAAAATAAAATAGTTACTATCTATAGATTACTCTCTAAGATCAAAAGTTCAAATAAGATTAAGGAAAAATGATTTTTTAATTTTTCCAAGTTATTCTAGATAGATTTAAGTTTCATTATTCATATCAGTTTATGAAATAATTCAAATTGAAAAGACTTAAATTTTAGGAGAAGTTTAAGGTGTGATCGTGTAATTTAAAAACTAACTGTGAAATTATTATTTTGGCCATATAAATAGACATAGTATGGCAATCACCTGTTTTAATTTGATTCAAGTTTGCACAGATCTTCAAGCTTACGTCATCATCGCTACGATGTCGAAACTAAATTTGGGGAACTTAATGCAGTAATAAAGAATTTATATTCGAATTTCAATCGGCTGTCACTTAAAATGTTGATTTGTTAATTGGATTTTCTTTTTCATTTACTTTTAAAAATTATTAAGGAAGATTTAATTGAATTTCACGTTGTAGGCGATGGGTTCCGAACCTTTTGGTAATTTAATATGACGTTAGCTTGGCGAATTAATTATTTTTGTCTTTTTGTGCGATGTCCACACCATGTATATTTGCACCATAATTTTGATCTAGTTTCACTTGTTTATTATATTAATGGTAGTTAACAATATCGTGAACCTGAGATTCAAAGGGTTTAAAAAATACCCCTACTAATACAAATTATATAATTTTTTAAATGTTTTATTACTATTTTTTAATCTATGACTATATTTGTTTTTTTTCCTCAAAAACAATATATATATATATATATATATATATATATATATATATATATATATATATATATATACATATATATATATATACATATATATATATATATATAAGTGCTTGTATTTTTAATTTTAGTGAATTAATTTTAATATTAGAAAACGATTTTCTACTTTAAATATCGAAATTTTGTAATGATGTTTGGGATACTTCACGATATTTCGTCATATTTGTCATGTTGAAATTGACTATCAATGGTTATGACTATCAATGTCGTTTGTTTGAATATATTATACTAACCAGTACCTATTGCCAATCTTTGATCTTTGTTTTCCTAAAAATATAATATTTCAAAAGTATTCGTCACAACGTATACAGGCATTATCAAATCAATCCAATTGAATGTTGAACTGTTCAAGAAGAAACCTACTGTATGAAACGAAATAAATAAATAATTTTATCTAAATCGGAAAACTATTGAAAAATATTCTATTTAAGATTAAGAGAGAGATTTTACACGCATGTTTATCACTTGGAGAAACCTTACGCATGTAGTCCAATAAGTTACAATTTGTTTTCTTTTTTCTTTTTTACATTAGAGGTTACTTAAGTATCCGATACTCGGCAATTGTGTACCAAAGAAAATCACCTTATATTTTGTTTTATTGTTGTTTAACTTATATATTCAGATATGTAACAAAATAATAACAAATTCGACAGATTTCGGTTCACTAAAGTAGGTTCATTCCACTCTTAATGATGCGTGAAGCGCGAATGGTAGATACTACACAGGTTATTATCTACCATTATTACATATCAATATTATTAACCAGAGTACCATGTAATAAATTATTTTGCTCATGAGCGTTTACGTTCTTTGAATCTAACATATATACTGAACCTAAACGTTTATGCATGCTAATACATTTTATGGAATTTTTATAATTTGCGAAAAACTTTAATTAAAATTTGTCAAAATATAGTTACCTTCGAATGAATGTATTTAATAGTATATAGTTCTTACAATTAAAAATATGCACATCCATTTTATAAATATTTTATTGACTTTAAATATTATAAAAATTTGATTAAACAGTTTTTGTTTCATTCGTTTTTTCTAACAATCTACTCAAATTCTTTGTAATAATTAATCTATATCAATATTCAAAACTCTAGTTTTTATAATCGTATGGTATTTTTTGTACAATTGAATAAAAAAAAAGGTAATTAATGCCAAAATTTAAAATTGATTTATCATAGCTAAGGCACTGGATGAAAACATTATATAATTTATAAATTTAAGAGAACTAAGAATATATTCTTCCAAAGAAATTGTATGAAAAATATAATTTTTTATATCCTTAATTAAATACTATACGAAAATAAAAAGTAAATTTTTTAAACAATGTCACTGATATTTGTTTAAATTAGGAATATTATAACAATTCTAGTCAAATTTAAAGTTAACAGATTTAAAATTCAGTATGACGAAAACACGCACTTCTAAACGCTATTGTAGCATATATTTAATACTAAAATATATGTATTGAAGTTATAATAAATATAACCAAAAAGTATAAAACTACTCCAAATTGAACGTAGCCATGCTGTGGGCTTGTTGATACATTAAAGGTAAATCTTAACTACTCTTCGGCTGATATAGGCAAAGAAATGCATTAATTAGTTAAAGTTCAAATTGGATAATGTTATTGGCTTGTTGGAAACCAAATAAAATGTTCAAACAATTTTTGAGATCACTTCTTATTTGAAAAATGTGAAATCATGTCCGTCCATGTATTTTTAATTGTATAAAAAACGCTTCTCAAGATTATTGGGCCAAACACGATAAAGCAAAAGGTAGCTGGAAATACGTGTAGAAGTATTTTCAAATTAAAAAAAAACTCTTAACTTTTGGAATGAATTAGTCTAATCTCTTAATTTAGCAAGTTGGGTACAAACACTTGTTTATAAAACAATGGTATTTGTATAATTTTACGTAATTAACATCAACTGCTTGCGTGTTATATGTTATTTGAAGAAAAACAAATTATCTAAATTTGGTACACTGATATGGTCCAAGAAATTATGATAATTTATGGTTCTTAAATAGCTAATTATATGGAGACGCCACTTTTTTCAGAAAGAATTCTATAAATTATTACTTGAACCAAGCGGTCCAGTAAACTATTAATGATCCAGTAAATTTTTAAATTGATCGATGTCAATCAGCTGCATATTTGTAAATTAACAAAAATTATAATGATATTCCCAGTTTGACAATATTCTTGTGACACTTAAAAATGAATGTAATTAAAATAAACCAGACGGTCATGGTGTAAGTTTTCGTATTCCGTTTAATGGATGTGAGGACGCATGTCGTTATTAGGGATATGCACGAAAGAGGATTTATTAATTATATTTAGTTTTATTGCATATATAGATATATCAACTGGCTGCCAATTTAATCCATCTTCTTTAGTGTATCTCTACCAACGTTATACATTTTTAAACCCAATATATACGTTATATTACATACAGTCTTCTACTGAGAATGCGATCCACTGGTTCAGTTTTATTGCGTTAATCTGTTGTACAATATTTTAATGAATTAAAAGTTTTACATTAAATTCGATTTATAATTTTTATTGTATATAAACAATTTCTGTTTCAGATTTATATATGTTATTTTTAATTAAAAATATTAATTTGAAAATTGAATTGTAACTTTTCTAATCGGCTAATATGATAGAGAAGACGTTAGTAAATTCAAATGTTAATTTAATATGGAAATATTTTTAAACATCATGTACTGGACTATTTTCTTTATCACCTTTGTTACCAGTTATACAGCTTGCTAAAATTTTATGAAATTTAGGTTCATTTACTTCAACATCTTGATTATCAACGCTCAATGAGCTACTTGCTTGCCGTTGTAATCTTTGGAAATATTTATAACGTTTTGTAGCTGGTAAAATAACTAATAAAAATCCAGAAATTGCAATAAATATTCCAGCGAGATAAAAGGATAAATCATATGTTCCCGTTATATCGCAAACCAAACCTAAAAATAATTACATTATTTACTTATTTTGTTAAATATTCACACAATCGTTGCGGATGAAGTCATTATTATCGTGTTTTATACGGCGGGTGACGTCATTTTTAATACGTTTCTTTATGGAAATTAACGTATTAGTGGATGGATGGATGGATGGAGTGGCATGGATAGAATTTAATAATTAGGTGCCGCAGTGAACATGTGAAATATAAGATTTTTGTTAATGGAAATGAAACAATTTGCTTTTACTTTTTAGTGGAATTAATATATGAGAAATTTTTATAATAGAGCACGTTTGCTAATACCGGATTTTCTACCTACACGCACTAACTCGTTTTGGTCAATAAGCGAGAAAGTAAACGTCAAAATATTTCTTGCGCATTTGTTATTTTGGAAGATTTGATAAAAGGAATGTTTATTAAGTTTAATTAAATACGTAATGTTTAGATGTTAATTTTCTAACATATCGCGGTTATGAAGTAGAACGACGGAGTGGCTTTAATACATTTATGTGAACTGAAGAAAACTATTTTATTTAGAGAAATTTTGGACAATTTGAGCGTGACAAAGAATTGAGATTCTGTTGCTGTAATTTCTATAAATAAGTTAATAAGGTAGTGGAAGTAAATGTATAAGGGCCACATTAATGATTTTTGTTATTTTGAAATTTACCAAATGATTTACATACATAGTTCACTTTCGTTAAATGTTTTTAAATTTTAATTTGTAAAAAATTGTATTATCAAGGCATTATCCAACTGAGCGAGGTATTAACTATCTTAAGTACGTTATTATTAAGCCGAGTGGAAACATTATATATTCTTTAAATATTTTGGCATTTCTTTATTCGTTAAAAGATTTAATATGTCGAATAATTTACTTTCTAGAAAATAAAATTAGTAAGTTATTCTTAAAAGCAGATATACAGATACCACAATCAGACATTAATTATGGAATTCATTAAAATTACTGTTTTTATCTGGGTCTGATGTTTATATGAAAGCGGGGATTGATATTGTAACTTTACTATGAATTTGAAAAGGTAGAAATAAATTGATAATTACCTGCTATTGGAGGTCCAACTAAATTTGCAATTCCTTGAATAAGTAATAATAACCCATAAGCATTAGTGAATCGTTCAATTTTAATTAATTCTACTAAAATAATGCTGGTTAATGAATAATTGGCAGCAATAAAGAATCCAAAAGCTCCACTTATAGCACACAATAAAACATAGGAATTCATTAAAAATGGTATAGTGGCTGTCACCGCTCCGCAAGCGAACATACAAACAGCATAAATAATACCAGCATTACACCATTCTTGATCACCAGCCCATCCCAGTAATATCTAAAAAAAAATAAAATTTATACAATAAGTGTTGGTTTTAACCCTTCCTATTTAAATTTTGAATGATTATAGCTTACCTCGCCAACCATGTTAACAATTCCAATCATAGAAATTAGCATGGATGCATCTGTATTACTGTATCCCATTTTGATTGCATTGTCTGTTAAATACATATATGGTACATCATACCATGTGTACAGAAAAAAATTTGAAAGTGTAAAAAGTAAAAATCGTGGATCAGCAAAATATGAAAAATCTAACATATCCACAAGTAAATACCAAAACTCCCATAATGCTGTTGACCATTCTGACTTTTCTTTTGCAATAGTGGTCATTGAATTTCTGTAGATATTTGGACAAGACGATGCACGTAACCTGTATCTATTAATATTTAGCATAGCACCTCTATAAGTTAAAGAATGACGATGCATTCGTAAATCTTTTAAATATGCTGGTGGGATTTTTCGATTAGCTGACATTGTTCTACGATGGCTAGTACCTTCAGTTTGATTTCGTTTCAACCACCAAATATACGCAGCTTCAGGATTATTTTCTTTTTCAGGATTTGTAGGTGATGTAACTGTAGAATTTTCAGCAACTAATGGTGAAGGAACTGGAATAAATCTACCGGCTAATGGTGCTTGACTCTGAGCCATTTCATGTAATCTTCCTGAATCACTAAAACTTCGTGAATGAATTAAAAGATTTGGGTAGTTTTGAAGTAAAACATTATAAACATTTTTGTGGGTAGATAAGAGTTCTAATACTTCAATTGGCACTTTTTCACCACGATTCACAAATGTTGGTAAATTTACTAATGAACTAAATAATCGAGCTTCATCAGGAGATGTTGGTTCTGGAAATTCTGGTTGCATTAATTGAGGTTCGCCGGTCAGTGGCTGTAACATTGATGCAGTATTTGTACTGTTACTTACTGAAAATGAATCAGCACTGGAGCCTTCACGTAGCCTTCGTTTTCGATCACGATTCCGTTGTTTTCGTTTTTTCGTGTTTGCTTTATGTTGGCTTGTAGACCATGGTAAATCTCGCATTAAAGCTCCACACACGGCTAAATTCAAAAATAAACCTCCGAGTATGAGTGTTGTTCCTCGCCATCCATACTCGCTTATTAAATACTCCGTAAGAGGTGCAAAAATGAATGTACCAATTCCACTTCCACAAACAGAGAGGCCGGTTGCGAATGATCGTTTTTTATCAAAATAATATGCAACTATGACTACAGCTGCTACATAACAAAGACTTAAACCAAAACCGGATATAACTCCAAATGTCAAAAATAATACTTCCAAACTATTTGTAAACGAACTTATAACGAATCCTGTACATGCTAGTATAGATCCTGCTATACTCACTTTTCGACAACCATATCGATCTGTTAAAAAACTGGCGATTGGACCCGATAGTAAAGGCATTGCCATAAAAAATGACCCAATCCATGCTGTTTTCGATTTTCCTTCACCAAAATAATTTAAAAATTCAACAAAAATAACACCAAAACTGAATGTAAATCCATCAGCAATCAAGTTTACCATAAACGATGCTGCAACAATAACCCACCCCCATCCACCGTCTGGTGCACGAGCTTCTGTTAATCCAATAGAACTAGCATCATCACTGGAACTAGAACTAGAACTGCTTGAGCTGCTGGAAGTAGATATAGTTGGACTATCACAGTGATCTTTTATAGGTGCTGTGCTCACAGATCCATTCGTACCATTATGAAATTGTACATGTAATACTGGCTTATCAGTGTCTACCGACTCTGATTTAACAATTCCACCACGTTTTATGGAATTAAAGGTGTGCGTACTATCGCTTTTAGGTGCTTTAAATGATTTGTTGGTTGGTTCTGTGATTGAAGCGCTAAAAACATGGCCGTTCTTTGTTGGTGTTCCATACAACAATGAATCAGTTTCCTCATTACAAAATCTATCACCATTATTCTTTTTATTTGGAGAACCACGAGTTGGTGAATTCACTTTCGATTTAATTGGTGACTGATGTGATTGATCAAAAACCGTATGATTAATTTCATCACTAACCAAGAGCTTACAACTTTCATCAACTACAGGTGATACAATACTTTCTAAATCACCTTCATTTATTAATTTATCGCTAGAATTTATTATAAATTCACTATCATTAACATCATTTTTCGGTGATACATTTTCACTATTTTTTAATTCACTATTTGTTTCACACTCACCATGTATTAAACATGAACCATTTACTAATTGCGGCGGTTTAACCGCGTTACTATTTAATTTTACTGATGAATCTATAATGTCTGCATTAGTAACATCGGTTATTTTAAATTCGGCGCCATTCTGAGTGGCCATTCCTGTAAATCACGTGTAAATTGTTTCCGCAATTCCGTTAATTTTATAATTGTTGTAGCTGGCATGCGTGGTTCACGATTATTTCGTGGTCTTGGACAACTACTACGTGGTATTCTTGCGTTTGACGACTTATTTAATTTTTCTGATAACAGTGCAATATTAATTTGGCGTAGAGGCCGACGGCAACGACGGCGATAAACAGAGGATTGGTTTAGCGGGGCAGCCATGCGGTGATTCATGCACCAACCAAGGAGGTTGCAAATTCTGTAACAAAAAATATTAGAATTGTTTTATTAAAAGTATATAGAACTATTTTTATTCAGTATAGAGTACTATACAAATAAATACAGGTGTTAATATGCAGACAGAATGTTTCTGAAAGGTACCTTCAAACTTAAGAGGAATATTAAATGATTTTTGTGGATAACAAAATTTTAGTTTACATATGTTCCTATGTTTATTCCAGATGTGAGACGATAGTGAAAAAATTTTCGAATCCTCGAAAGGGAACTGATGTAGAATACATGTCAGGATATTTTGTATCGTTTTGACTTCTAAAATACAAGTATTCAAACTTCGTTTAAAAAAATTTTCATATTTCGAAAACTTTATTGATTCTCGGAAATGATACAAAAGTCTCTAAAGTTTGAGAATACCACAGAAACATCTCGTAAGTTAATAATTTTACTGATTTAGCAATGAATATAAGAATCTTTATATTATGATGTAAACAAAATACTTAATAAGTTAATAATAATTTGCATTTAACTACAATAATTTGCTAATAATGTAGGGCTTGGTAATTTTAGGTGAATAGTATAATCTACAATAACATCTAAAATGAGTTTTACTGTTGTATATTTTTAACGGTATGGAAGTGTCTTTGTTCATTGGAATTTATCCATTCAAAAAGGAAAAATATTTAATTGATAATTTATATGACAGGTATGAAATTGGAATTGGTACGATAACAAAAACCATTTATTAGAAAATAAAGCTTTTAGCGAATTTTCGGTTGTACGGAGTACACGATTTCGCTATATATATATATATATATATATATGGTGTCTTTGTTACATATACATGTAGACACACGACGGACAATAACGACGACACTGACGATCATCAATACAACACAACGGACGATGTATACATGCACGAGTAAGATGCAACTATTTACAAATGATTGTAGTTAGAGAGTGATAAGTATATAGTTATCATACTATAGTTATATGTTATACAATACTGATTTTAGTGCAGTTTAAGTGTAACAAAAATACCATATTATAGTACACTGCATATAGACAGCGATAGATACACTATACATTGTTTGCAGATTGGGTGTATTTTAAAATACAAGCTGTATATGTGTTCGTCTATCAATTACAGTTTTTTATTAGATCAAGGGTTAGTTTGCCTAAATTAACACTACCAGTTTTGCATCGTATCTTTTCGGTACAATTTACCAAATAGAAAATCCAAATACATTTTTCATGTCTAAAAACCATAAATAATATTCATAAATATTAATATATTTTTGTAATGAAAACATTTATATAGATGGAATGATCTATTAAAATATTTAAATAAATTTCCCTTGCATTTATAACATTTACAAATACCGTTATAAAGTAAACGAATCCGTTTTTGTATTGAATCAATACTTCTATATAGAAGGTACACACACAAACCTCACAACATATATTATTTAAATACATGTTATAATAACAAGATACATTTGTTCATGTGAGTAAATTTTTGTTATATCTCTTACGGTTTCAAAGAAAGGCAGTTTTGCCTATTTTTCCCAAACATGGTCCGATTTTGCCCGTTAACGAACTTGACCTTACTTTTTTGCTCTAATACACACAAAAAAAATTTCAGCTCGTTATTTCTTTTCGTTCTTGAGTTATCGCGTCCGCAGACAGACGGCCGGACGGACATGCGGAAATGGCTGAATTAGGCCATTTTATGAACACATATGAAAAAAATTCATGCCTACAAAAACTCATGTTACAAAGTCGTGATCAAACTTAATTTGTATATTTACATATACTGAGTAAAATAATATCTTAATTGTACGTCAATTCAATTTTCTTCGTATTCGATAGTATTTAGTTTATTTCATTGAAATAAAATACAAATTTAAGACGGTACATCATTAGTTCGGTTTCTGAATTTTTTATGAATATAGGTGCGCTTTTTATACGTAAGAATCTGGTATCAGTGCTAGATTTAAATAAGAAATAAAAGTAAATAAAATAGAAAAAGTAGAGAATTTCCAAATTGGTCCCAAATTATCAATTATCTGTACTATACACCCCGCTATATTTATGAAATTAAACTTTTGATTGAAATTATCTCATCGGATGTTTTTATTCAATTTTCTTATTTTCATTTCTTTCAAAGTTACTTTTATAAGTGCTAATAAAAAATAATAATTAAAAAATAATGTCTAAGAAAGGAAAGTGAGCTTTGTCTAGGTCTTAAGCTTTTTTTAGAAAGACTGGAAAAACTGAAAAATAACGTTAGATTCCATTTCCGAAATGGATATAGTATTCACACCCATGACAAAAAGTGAAACTTTTGACATGAGGAGGCTCACAAGCGTAAAGAATTAATACAACTTGATATTTATATAAACCATATTTTGACAAAATGGAAACCCGACTTCAAAAATAAAATATTCTATAACAAAAAATGCACTAAAAAGTAAAAAAATAATTGCATATTCTTGTGCCAATTTTAGTTCACCTAAGCAAAAATTTTTAAATATATATGTACAATTATTGTTATTTTTGGAGGCGGTGTCAGCATAGAGAAATTCACATAACTTTTGGACACCGCCTCCAAAAATAACAATAATTGTACATATATATTTAAAAATTTTTTGCTTAGGTGAACTAAAATTAGAACTAAAATATAGTTTATTTCATGCTGGAGTCAAAATGTCACCGTGTGGCGTATACGTCATTTAAGGTTAAACAACAAAACCAAATGGCTCAAAAGTCTTTAATCCAACTCTGTGTATACAGACTGTGTTGGAATGCTTTTCCAATAGAGAATCAATGTTAAATATTATTTATTACTGGTAGGCCGCCTGGTTACTGTGCGGAGTCAGTCTGTACACATGTAATGAGTACACACTCACTCTTAAATGAGTCAGTACACACTCTTAAATGACAAACAAACTACCATACGCATATGAGATGACTACATGTGTACTGACTGACTCCGCACAGCAGCCAGACAGCCTGCCATTAATAAATAATATTTAACATTGATTCTGTATTGGAAAAGCATTCCAACACAGTCTGTATATATCTTGTTAAATGCATACACCCTATTAAAATTATAATATTGACTCTAAGCGTGTTTCTTATGGGATGATCGTTATTGCGTTTACCATAGTGATCTTATTTTTTGACAATGATCTGAAAATATCGCTATATTTTGATGTCAACATCTCTCTAGGTGGTCCTTGTTATTATTGCGTACATATTTATTAATAAATCATCACTAACGTCAATGAACGTTCTGTTGAATAAAATCGTATGTTGAATTTTGAATAACAACAATTATTATAGTAAAATTATGAGTCCTTGCTTTTCCATACAAATTTTAATCAAACATATAAATGAATTGAATGTTATATCTCTCATACATTATTATTATTAAATAAATAAAATAATATTAAATTAAATTACAAAAGATCCATTATAGAGTTGAAAAAAACGCAACCTTACGATAATTTAGTCTTCTTCACTTAACAAATAATACAAACCAACCTACATATTATTTGTATAAGAACAAATTAAATAATTTTTATCAATTATTAAATTGATAAGACGTATTACCAATTACTTGATTAATGTTACTTATTTTGACATAAATACAAATTCGTTTCGATTCGTATTTAACAAAAATAATTAACGTACAAAAACACTTCTATTAAAATTAAGAGCGTTGGGTTCAGAAATCTTCGCTATGCTGAGAGGTGCCCAGATTTGTAACACGAAAGATTACAGTGGGGCACATATCAGCATCTTCTCAGATAGCCAGGCAGCACTTCGGGCCCTTGAGGCGTCAAGATTCCAATCGAGGATAGTCTATGAATGCTTCGAGGAACTGAACCACCTGGCACTGAATAACACAGTCAGACTGATCTGGGTACCGGGTCACTCTGGCATTAAAGGTAACGCAGTATCGGACTCCTTGACACGAGATGGGTCATCTCAAACGCCCCTTTCACCTAAGCCTATCATTCCCGTAGCAAGATGCTCCGTAATTTACCGAATCAAGGGATGCCTGCGACAAGCTTATCACGATTACTAGGACTTTGCGCAGGGCATGCGACAGGCAAAGTTGTGCATAAGCACAGCTAGGCCATTCGACTGTGCTCGGTTGAAACTCAATAGAATGCAGTTGAGAAGGGTGGTGGGTCTCTTGACAGGACACTGTCGATTGAACTACCACCTTCATAACTTGAGGATCTCAGATGATCCCACTTATAGGGCCTGTATGGAGGACGATGAAACCTCCATACATGTTATATGCAACTGCAGAAACCTGCAGAGTGTAAGGTATAAAATGTTTGGATCCGAAAGCTTGAGTCGATCAATCCTGGGAGCAATTCCGGGGGAAAAGTTGTGGGTCGTCTGTTTGGCGTCTGGCCTAGATAGAATCCCATAGCTTCATCTGATTAAAATAGCACCTCTTACCCGGAGATGTCTCGCCTTCGGGTGACAGGTTGTTCTCAAGGAGGGCAAAATATAAATAGCCAGTAAATAAAAAAAATATACGTAGTCAAATGTTGTTTGATGATAATTAAAATAATTATGAAAAGTCAAATACTTTTGAAAATAAACTTAATAAATTTAATTTGATTATTATAATTTATTAGGGGCTTTGCCAAAAAAAGAGGAATTATGTACTAGTGTAATACCCGTCTAATTCAAACGGTTGTGGTATTTTAAGTAAGCATATCATGTATTCTTTATTTTTGTTTGAGGTTAGAACGTTCTCAAGAACGTGCTTACAAATAGTAATAATATTAAAAATATTTTTTAATGTTTTTCACGGATGTACTATCAACTCTAAAACTGGCGTCCTTTTCTCATAATTTGCATAGAGCTGAAAATTGGTACAGACGTTGGGTACAAAAGTTAAATATCATCTATAATTATCTATACAGTTAATTATTTTGGAGCTCCATATACAGCAAGGAGAGAACGAATTCCGTTTGTGATGAGAACTTGTGGAGAAGAGTTAATATCTTTAAATACTTTTGCGCAATATTTCTGAAATAATTTTATAGCTTTAAAGTTCGTAATTAAACAGAATCACAATAGATCGTGGAGTATGACGGGGAAACCACGTTAAAAAAAACGCGCGAAGTACACTACCTCACAGGTGGTACGAAAATGTGTGCAATTATGTACAATACGACTTCTTCAACTTTTAGAATAGCTATACCTCAGAAATGGATTCTTAGGAAAAAAAAGTGTTAGGACAATTTTTATAGATAATTGAATGATCTAAAATTTTTGTCTGGTCTATTTTTATGATAAAACTTACTGTTTGCCAGAAAAATGAAAAAAACCGATAATTTCGATCTTTGACCTTGAATAATTTTTGTCCCGATAGAGGATCGATAGCGACTTTTCAAATTTTATTTGTAATAGTGTACCCAACGTCTATACCAATTTTCAGCTGTATGCGAATTATTGTTAATTGAAATGCGTACTTTGACCGTAGTATACGGCTTTTGAAAAATGTTTAAAGAGCAAACTGTTAGTATTTTGAAACGAAGAACTTTTATCCGAAGCATTTTTTTCGAAAATTAAATGGGTACCACGAAACTTCTTTCGCGACTCTTGACATGTGTTTCCCGTTTCGTCTCGATTTTAGTTGAGGCTAAAAATTGGTCCTTGTGGGTACTCTGTATACTTTTTTGCATGATCATATTTTATGAGATTTATTTACGATATATTTTCTATTAATAATATTCAAAAATGATAAATACTACCTAAGATAATATAAAAAAATGTTGGTCTATTTTTGAATTCAATAAAATTGAAAATATGCCAAATAAATATGTTGACATATTTTCAATTTTCTTCTCATAATTGATGGAAAACTTTTTCGAATTATTTTATATATATATATATATATATATATATATATATATCTACATAATTCCTTCGTATAAATGTAAATTTTAACTCGGTTTATGGTATAGAGCAAAACCTTAAGGAAAAAGTCATTCTTTATAAACAACTTTTCGGCGAACACTATTATTTTCAAATAGGAATGGATTAGGAAGATATCACATTCGATTTTTGCCGACTTCATTCGGTTTTCAATTCTACTTTACTCTATAAATTACTGATTACAATAATCAAATTACTATCTTAATTAGGATTGATATTTTTTTTATAGATTATTCATATTTTTATTTCCAAGGTCTTTAAGTATTAGTCAAGCAAATCACTTACTGTTCGTTTCATGTAAGGTTAACGTTGGGAAAATGAATAACAATAAAATCGTTTAACTAGCTCTCTTATACTCATATTGCCAGTGCCGGATTAGCTACGTAGCAAGAGTAGCAAATGCTACGGGCCCCGCGCATTTGGGGGCCCCGCGCACCCACGCCTACCTGAGCGTAAAAAAAATTATTTAAGGAAATTACAAGTCACTGATGTTATATTTTTTTTGAGTCATTATTGATAACGTACTGTCTGCTTTAGATAAACGTATGAAAGCATACCATAAAATAACTAGTATTTTTGGAGTATTTCATCAGTTAAAATCTGTTTACAAAGAGGAGATTTTGAAAAATTTTCAATTATCGTCTGTGCTTACGCACTTGATTGGGGGGACTGTCTAGGTGACGAATTAGTGCAGTTCGCTGAGCTGCTCAAAACAGATGTGGCTACTGCTATTGACCGGAAGAAGGACGAGGCTCAGGAACTGGACTTTAGAATCGTGTTTCCCAAATGTAGAAATTGCCTAGCGCATTTACTTGTATCTCATGATCACCAACTGCAGTGGCGAACGTTCTTTTTCAACGTTAAAGCGTATAAAAAATGAGTAATACGATGGGCCAAAAACGTCTAAATCACCTCAGCTTGATGAATATAGAAACTGATTTACTCAGAGAAAACGATATCAATAGTTTAATCTCTAAATTTGTCCACATTAAATCCAGAAAAGTTCATTTGTAACATTTTCTTTTATTAATCATCCTAAATTTAAAACCTAAGGTAAAGCAAGGGCCCCTTAATGGAATTTGCTACGGGCCCCGCGCTGCCTTAGTCCGGCACTGATTGTAGCCTAATCTCAAGTAACTTTAAAATAGAATTGTAATTGTAAATTAGTTTTATACATATTTACAACTTTAACCAAAGCACCGAAACATAAGTACATAATATACAGCCAGTCAGTTGTCTTTTAAAATTTATACCGATTTGTACACGTGGCCACAATAGTAGCGCACATCTTTCAAAACTGTATATTTAATTTGTGCAATTTATTTATTCGGTTTTCGAAAAAATAATTCGGATGAAAGTTGTTTATTATAAATATACTAACAGTAGTAGTAGCGGAGGGGAGTTCGAAGCCTGGTAAGTAGGCCTTTCAAGTCCTTTTTTCCCTCCCTTTACAGGACAAGGAGTTTATATTTAGACTAGGAATTGGTGATTTGATAGGAACTATGCCGATATTCATCTAGAGTTTGTGAAAGGAAACTGCAGAAAACCTTCACAAAAATAGCCGGTTACTTTCGATCTTGTACTTACGTCGGCAGTTTAGTAAATTAACCGCGTCATTTATTAATTATTTAATTTTAATTTATTTATATGGCAAACTTCGGAATCGAACCATCAATCTTCCAGTTCAGAGCACAGGGCCTTTAACAGTTCGACCACTCGGGCTGGTAATATGAATACAAGTTTTATTCGAAACATTTTCCCAAAAACCGAATGAATAAGATAAAATTAAACTAAAAATTTTTGAAAAACGACCGTTCTTTTTGTGACCCATAGTATTACTGCTTACTGCAAACAGTTCAAAAGTGTGCCGATGTAGATGGCTCAAGCATGTGTACTACTAAAGTTAAAAAAATTGACGTACTATTAACTACTAAAATTAAAAAAAATATTTTAGTATTATTTAGTTTCTACGAGTGGTGTGGGCTTCCAAATTACATGTGTATATAAATATATGTATGCGAGTATGTGTGTATTTGTACTATAAATAAAAGCAAAGTTGTTCTGATTATACAAGTCAACACTGGAACTACCTTAACTGCTGCGTATGTCTTCACAATTTTTCTGCGTTTAGTCAATAGGTAAGGGTAAGAAGGAGAGTTTAAAAACTTAAGGCGTCCTTTTTTATGTGTGGTGGGCTATAATTATAAGAAGGATTTTAATTCTAGTAAAATTGTTAAATATTTAGTATAAATTTTTATCATCAGAGGCGTGTCAATTATCAAATAGTACGAATTTTTTTTATGAACAATGACCAATTACTTTATCATTTCAAACATTAGTTTAGTTCTTTGTGTTTTTGACAAATTACTGACGATTATTGATGTTTTAATCTTTGGATAATTTGTTGAGTGTTTTTTTTTTTACAAATATTATTACAAATAATTATATTGATTGTTTTAAAAATATCTATAAAAAAATTTGACCAACTTATTTTATTGGATGTGAATAATATTTGTTCGAAATTTATTAAAATTCAATTAAAATTTATCTTTTTTTTGTGTGTGTTTCAAATATAATGCGATAAGAAAAATATCTATTTAAGGGACTTATTATAATACATTTGGTACACACTAGGCCACAAAAATAGCGTTTATTTATCAAAATTTTATCATTGTTTTATATCTTATTCATTCAGTTGTCAAAAAAAATATGTTTAATAATATTAAAAATAGACTAACAACTATTAAGAATGTTCCAGCATACCACCACTTTTCGATTTTGCTCATTTTTTTCACAGGTTAAAAATATTGTTTTCTAATAAATCCTAAGTTTCAGAATTTTTGACGGTTTAGAACGCGAGATAATTAATATCAAAGTTATCATTCTCTCTCACTCTTTCTCATTAGAAGCACGTAAAACTTCATGCCCGCCCAACTATTAACTGTTAACATTATTTTGTATATGTGAACAGTGTTTTTGTCTATTTGTTGTATATGTGTGTTTATGTATTTGTGCTATAATAAAATCAAACCGATTTTTTGTCCTGATTATATACCACAGTGCTGGACCGTCCTTAAGCGAAATGTTTTCGCAAAAACCGAATTAATAAGGCACAATAGAACTAAAAAGTTTTGAAAAATTAGTGCTACTGGTCCATAGTACAAGCAAATATTAAAATCGTGTTAATCACAGACATATACATTAAAATGAAATTTTTATTCTTTGTCAAAAGGTCACGTATATGGTATATTGGAGATAAGATAATTACGTAGCTTTCTGGACAATCATTCATTCAGCCAGTGTATGAGTGTTTGATAATTAATTTGTAAATATAGTCACTTATTAGACAATTGTTAAAAAATAATTCAGTTTGACATACTTTATAGTTAGTTACTACCTAAAAAAAATTACATAATTTTTTCACATATGCTAAATCTGTTTATCACTATAGCCGTGCTTAAGATTAATTTTGACGCGATTAGATTTTTCCGATGATGAATGTTATCTCAACAAGATAATAACTTTTTTATGTTTGTCAAATATTTCAAACTGGTTACATTTCCTAAATATAAAAGCAGTAAATTAATTTTTCAATTAAAAAAAGCAGTAGTTTTCAAACTGTACTGCTTTTATCCACTGGAAATTATAAGTATTGCTTTTTTACTCTTTATTACCTGCTATGAAAAATTGAATTCCTTAATTTTAATGATTAATATTCATTTTGTGAGCATAACAAATTTAAATATAAACTTTGACATATTTACATATTTCTAACCTCACTAATTTTTATTCTGCATTACTGGGTTTTACCTTTGACAGAGTAATACATAAGCATAAATAATAATAAAAACAGTGGCAAACCCAATAATTCATGTTATCAATCAGAGTATAAAGGCAATAAATCACATGTTACTGTTTTTAGATTTACAATAATTAAAGGCAGATTATCTCTTATTTTAGATATTTTGATTAATTGTGATCTAAAATCATACTTAAATAACTTTTCATGAAGTCATGTAACATATCATTAGTCGTTCAATAATTATTATGGAAAATAATATTATTAATTTAGTTTAGAAATATCAAAAACTTAGATTTCAGTTGTCACTTGTTACTCTTTACTGCCTTTTACCCAAGTACGGCAGGATTTTCCCAATCTTTGAATTAGCTACTACTTTTCCATGTTTATAAGTTCTATGGAAGTGAAAATCAGAAATTAAATTTTGATCGAATATATTTGCGCATCCTTTTATCAGTATTTTGTATTTTTCATGGAAAAAATATCTATACACGAGACCATCTTTGCTGACATTACAACTTTTAATTATAATATTTATATTATGCAAGATTGATCGATATTGATTTACGGAAGTTGTGTGATAAAGTCAATAAATGCATTATATGAAATAGTTCAAAAGTCACTTATATATTAAAATTCCATATCGGATTTTTCTCCAAAAATAACTCTCATATTACTATAAAAACAATTATCATTCAGTACAAAATAAGTAAAGTTTTAAAATACTGATCGAATGTTTTAGCCGATGTACAGAAAACAAATAGGGTAATATATTTCACGTGGAAAACACAAAATAAATACCGTAATGTTTATAACTGATGAAAATTATTTAAACTATTAGAAAAATTAATTAAATTTTTATATTATTTAGAATGTTGGTTGAAAAGTAAAATCTATTTTCCTGTATCAATAAATTATAAGTGATCCTGATGAAGAATATAAAATATTTAGTGATATTTCGGTAAAAAATGATATATTTCAGTGAAATTTTTCATAGTGGCAAATTTTCACAATAATTAGAAGATGTATGCCATCTTATCTATCCAGGTGTATTGTTCTACAAGAGATTCTGCGAGTGTAGAAGTATATTAATTTGTAAAGAAGCCTCGAATATTGTCACAGTTTGAGTGGATGAGTCTATTTTCAAAATGAATGGGAGGAAACATATATTTAATACTAAGTATTAAACATATGATTAAAATATGGTTTAAATAAGTTGCCCTTCTACTTTTAAATAAGTTCCCCTTACGCGCATATAATAGTCAAAACAAAAAAATTCAACTCTATGAACGACGTCAACGTCATTGAATATTGCTAAATTTAGTACACGTTATAATTTTTAGGATAGACTAATTTTTCATGAATTTTAAGAATTTGTGCGTAGGATCAAAATATTTACTCTGAAGAACCACCTAAGTACAGATGGATTCTATATATAGAGGTTATTCTTTATATGTGGTTGGCTCTTCACAGTAGATGTTTTAATTTTAATCATGATGATTGTAAACTTGTTGAAAGGCACTTCGACAACACGCATGGAAATGATTATTTTTCAGACAAGTGAATAACGCCGACAAAACTTCCATTTTTTTAAATTAAAAATTTGTTAAGACATAACAAATTATTATAAAATTCGGTCACCCTTAAATTTAGCATTATTTTTTCAATGGGTGACTATTATTTTCATGTTCTGGAGGATGAAAACTTCAATTTAAAAAAGAAAACTTTCAATTTAAAAAAGAAAAGTATGTTCGATGATGGAAGCAAAAGTCATAATACAAGTGGAAAAATTATCATTTAAAATTCGGTCGCCCTTATATTTAGCATAAGAGCGACCGATATATCATTCCATACTAAGACGATTATAAATACTTATTAATTTACTACACATACTGAGGGTGTTCGATTAGTGAGGCAATCTAACCATGTACTCTTGGACTACAAGTGTATTAAATTTGATTCTGTGCTTATATTATAATTTTGTTTCCGTATACATTTACTTGAGTTTCTCCCAGACTGAAGTTCGATGTGACTGTGTACATCACGTGTTTCTCTACTAGCGAGTCAGCTAACTAACAGCTGGTCATAAGTAATGTATCGTTGATGATTCACATATACGCTGATGATTTTAGTTAAATAGTTAATTAAATTAAAATAAACATTATAAAATTTGTTAGTAAAACCGTTAGCTTTGACGAAGTATCAAAATCCATAATCATTAATTTGGTAGTCAAAACCAAATAAAAATAAATTTTCTCCTAGCGTAAAAATACTTGTTGATTTTAAGCTATATTTAGTTTTTTTTATACTTCAAACTTTATTACTATTTAAGATATGTACATATTTAATATCTAATCTAAAGTAATAATAATCCCTCAAGCAGATCATTTGCAGTAATAGAGAATATGCATGAAAATTTTTTTTCACATTTATTTTCAGAATATGAAAATACTGTTAATACTGTAATAATATTTAAAAACGAAATTAAAATCCGACAAATATCAAGAAAGCTATAAGCTTTTAAAGATTATTATCTATCTCTTTCTTGCAAAAATACTAAAAACGGAGTTTTACGTGTATTTTAAATGGTGAAAGTGTAATATGACGTCACATAACATATTAAGAGGGCTATCACCCTCTTTGTCTAATCGGGAATTTCAATCATTCATATCTCGCTTATTTTTAAAGTTATTTAAAAAGTAATTTTTCCTTGATATTTGTCAAGTAAACATGCTTCAATTCAAGTGAAAAAAAATTTTCATGCATATTCCCTATTTAAATGTATTTGTACACTTCTACACGACATTTTATAATTAATCGCTCAAGGAAGTAAAATAAATTAACACCATGGACATATCATATTACTCTTCTAATGGACACAAAGTTAACGTGTAATTTTCAAAAGAAATTAATCTATTTTAACATTTGGATGCGTAATAGTACGGACCTGGATGTTTAAAAATATTATACCATTTGCATCATCATCAGTTATAATTATCTGAATAATATACCTTCATATACAACAGCTGAGCCACGTGGATGTCGAAAATTATTCAATTTTGGAGATTTATGTCTCTTAGGTTTTCGAATAAAATTTTTTTAAAAATTAATGAATACAGCTTTTACAATGTATCGAAAGAAAAAACCTAAAACCTATGTTCATAATTTTCAGATTAACTTTTATAATTTATCGTAATTCCTAGTATTGAAAAATAAAAGGTTTCTTGTGATTTATGAAGCGTCACAACGGAGCACAAAGACTTATGAAAATTATGTCGAGAAGAATTATGAAAAATCGATTAAAATTAATAAAAACTGATAAAAATGATCTCTTAGAATTGTTAATTAATAGATATATAACAAAAATTTAATTTTATATAGTTTATATACAGCTTATATACTTGAATAAATAAAAAGCCAAAGCCAATGCGTAGTCTAAACATTCATAATTTGTATACAACTTCACAGGCGCA